>JAHLJT010000631.1:14268741-14741976 GCA_031308135.1 Acheta domesticus | reverse complement strand
CGCCCGGCCCCAATAATGTTAGTACATTTGCTCGGCGCGGACAAGTTCCGCGCACTTCCGCCCACCTGGGCACTCTTTGGAGTGCTTCCCGCTAAATTATGGGAGTTCCATGCTAGACCAGGGTGTCATGGGGCGCCAATTCCAACATTCGGCGCGTCCCACTTAAAAAAAAAAAAAACAAAAAAAAAAAAAAAAAAAAAAAAAAAAAAAATCAATCAATCAATCAATCATCAATTCAATGAGATGGAATGAAGACATTAATTAAATCATTGTTTCCCCGCGCCTTGATGCATGTGACAGCTCTTCCGCCGCCCTGCCAGGTTGCAATCAGCTACCCTCGCCGCCGACACCGGTGACGTCACTACATCACCACCGTCACCGCCGCCACCAACACCATCGCGCCGTCGCGCCCGTATCTCTCCCCTGCCTACGTCCGCCCCCCCCCCCCGCCGCCAGCTAGCCGGCTGCCCGCCCCTCTGAGCCCTGCCCGGGGTCGAACCCGGGGCACCGCCCAGAGCATGTGCGGCCAGCGGGCGACACAGCTGTGGAGTGTGGGCCAAGCGGATGGAGCTATGGTGGACCGGGAGCATGAAGCATCCACGGCGGTGAAGGGCATTTTTCACGATTTCTGCATTGAGACCCTCTACTGGACAGCGGTGTGATTTGTAGGAGCGGTGGTGCTGTGACAGTGGTGTGGTTCGACAACCCGGCCATGTGTGCCTCGTAACCTTTCAATGTTACATTCATTTGGTTTTTGTTTGCTGTGTTAGTCAGGTAGCATCGCTTGGTCAGTGTGAGCCTTTAATTTTGTGTTCGCAACACTGCAAGAGTTTTGTGAAATTGTTAAAGTTTGTGAAATTATTATTAAAGTTTTTGTATTCTTTGACATTTTATGGTGCCTTGAAACCCGGAACGAATACTTCGTTCGTTCGTTGGTAACACTGACTACGCGAGGGTTTTGTTCACGCCATGCCGCGTCATCGTGATGCGCACACGGAACGCGTGCCTTTGTGAATAAAAAACAAAATTACAGTAGAATCATTAGCAGTGCTGTTGTAACATTTACTTGTGTTATGTGCGCTTTGCTTTGCGGTTTGTATGGTGCAAATTAAAAGCATGTTCTTGGTTACGCCTTTCCAATTCCTGGAATCTTATGCAGCTTTCCTAACCTCATATTTCACGTTCCTGATCTTAGGTTCTCAAGTTTGTAGGGTTAAATGTATTTGACGATAGTTACATAGCTCATTTTGCTTATGAAAGTGGTGTTGACTTCCAATTAACAAATACATGTCGGTCCTTAAATTTTTAGATGGTTTTTTCGCGTATGAAACTTCATACCCTTTAAATGCTATCGTGAATTATTTCAGTTCTTTTCATTAGTAAGCAAGCTTATTTAACCATGTCTCAGTCAAAGGTAAGGGCTAAGGAGCCAGGTGCAGTTGAATTAAGATTATCACAAAGGTGGAGTCTCGCTATTTGGGAAATTTCACGAATTGAAAGTAATTTGAAAGCTTTGCAACCAGCAACAGTAGCCAGTCTCGCGTGCTTGCGTGATAGGTTATGCGAGGTTTGGAAAGATATCGAAGTTCTTAAAATGGATGCGATCAGCTCCACAGAGTTCTTTAGCACGATTCATGAACAAAATTTTTCGCAATGTGAAATGCTTACTTGGCTGTAAAACAGCTATTGAATGAAAAATACGAGCCCTTGAAAAGCCTCTTACTGTTGCCTCGGCGTGTCATCATGCCTCGCTACCGAGCATTAAAATTCCAAAATTTGATGGAAGGTATAGAAATTGGCAACGTTTTCGTGATTTGTTTACTCAATTAGTCATTAATCAGGTACAGATACCGGACTCGCAGAAGTTGGTGCATTTAATGAGTAGTCCTCGAGGCCGAACCTCTGAAGTTGGTTTCTGTGCTCACAGTATCAGACAGATCCTTTCAACAGGCCTGGGCTTTATTAAGAGATCGTTATGACGATAAATCGAAAATTTTAGAAGAGCACATTCATGCTCTCTTCTCCTTTCCTTCCCTCAAAATTGGTGATGCCTCCTCCTTAAGAGAATTGCACAATGTAGTAACTTCTCACTGGCTATCTATGTCAGCAGTTCCCACTACAGTCCCTATGGCTGAAATAATAGTACAATTTTTAGTGCTCAGTAAATTGGATAACAAAACAAGGGAAGCATTTTTCCTTGCTAAAGCAAAAAATGATATTGTTCCATTGCAAATGTTTTAGATTTTCTTTCACTCCGGGCAAGAGCCCTAGACATTGCCCCTCTTGCTAATCCTGATGTGAATTCTGTTTCAGTTAGTAAGTCTAAGCGCCCTACACAATCTTCACCTGCCAAACAGGTGTTTCAGCTGGAAGAGGGGTCATCAGCTCGAGCCTGCATTGCCTGCAGTTCTGGAGAGCACCCACTTTTCGCCTGCCCTCGTTTTCGTACCCTGGCTGTCCAGCAGAGATGGGATTTTGTCTCTTCTCATCAACTCTGCTACAACTGTCTTCGAAGGAAGGGTCCTTCTCATCATTGCTCACAACGAAGTTGTAAAACTTGTGGTAAGAACCACCACTCAATGCTTCATAAATTTTCTACACAAAATGTCCATAATTTGGCATCACCTCATTGTTCTAGTGCTCCCAACACCTCTGCTGGACTAGCATCTGCCACCCAGATTACTGCAAAACAACCACACGATACAAAGGTTTCCACGTTTATCACACTTGGTTCTTAGCCAGACATTTAATATTGGTTCTCTCCTTCCCACAGCCATTGTTAATGCAACAAATGAGTTGGGCCAAACCCTGCCAGCCAGGGCATTACTTGATTCTGGTAGTGAAGTTTCCTTGATAACTGAATCACTGGTACAGGCCCTCCGTCTCAAAGAATTAGGCATAATGCTACGATTCATTCTGTTAATGCTCTTACTTCTGGTTCAAATGCTAGAGTTCATGTGTTAATCTCCTCGCGGTGTTGTAGGTGGAAAAGGGCAATAGAATGTTTAGTGGTCCCTGCTATTTCCAAAGCCCCCCCCGGAGGAACATTAATTTAGCTGCCCTGAAGCTGCCTGCTGACCTAAAATTGGCTGATGACCAATTCTTTATTCCTAAAAAATTAGATATTTTATTAAGCTCTTCTTTATTTTTTCAGGTGCTTAACACTAAGAAGAGCAGCCATTGTTCAAAGCTTTTTATTCTTGATACTAAGTTTGGTAATGTCATTGCGGGGATCGATTGCCCACACTGTTGCCAAGTGCGGCACCCCCAGATCAGTGCTTTTCTTAACTGCACACTCTCCTTCCTTAGTCAATGATTATGAGAATATTTGGAATTCTGAGAGGATTTCCTCTTCTCGTGATGAAAACTTCTCACACTTGGAGCATCCTTGTGAAAAGAAATTTAATGAGGACACCTTTAGGTTGGAGAATGGGCAATTTTGGTGTATCTTTGCCTTTTAAACGTCCTCCACAATTATTGGGGAATTCACATTTGTGGCCAAGCAGTTTTTGCTTGCTTTAGAAACAACAGATTTTCTAAAGATAAAGAATTAAGGCACAATTATGTCAAGTTCATGAGAGAATACATTGAATTGGGGCATGCAGTTGAATGTGTCCGTAAGATAGCACCTCCTTTCTATTTTATACCTCATTTTTGTGTGTTGAATCCACAATCCCCTACTACACCACTGCGTGTAGTCTTCAATTGTAGTGCAAATCTTCTTCTGGGTTAAGTTTAAACGACCTACTCTATGCTGGCCCTAACGTGCAATCAGAGCTCATTGACATCATGCTTAGATTTCGATTGTTTAATGTTTGTTTCACAGCAGACATTGAGAAAATGTATAGAATGGTTCGGGTGCATGATGCTGATACTAAATTTCAGAGAATTTTGTGGCGAGAGAACCCTCACGACCCCATTAAAATTTTACTTTGCAAACCGTTACTTATGGTATGGCCCCCTCCGCATTTCTGAGTACAAGGTGTCTCAACAAGTTGGCTGAGGAAATAAATGAAAATGATCCTGAGGTGGCTTCAGCCATCAAGCAGGGATTTTATGTAGATGACTTACTGTTTGGGAGTGACTGTGCTGAGAAGGCAGCATCGTTATTTCAAAGGATTGTAAAAGTGCTAAAGGGAGCTCATTTTAATTTGAGAAAGGTTAATAGCAATTCTTCATCGTTTCTGGCCACTCTCAACACCACTCACACACAATACACTTCCACGCCTCTGGCCTCAGACAATACACACAGAATATTGGGTTTGACTTGGAACACTGATAAAGACACACTTTGCATTGCATATAGCAAACACTCCGATCCAAACACTTTCAACCTCCCGTGTATAACAAAAAGGGTTGTGTTGCACTTAATAGCCTCTATTTATGACCCATTAGGTTTTGTGAATCCTTTCTTGGTAAAGTTGAAACTTTTTCTGCAAAAATTGTGGTCTTTACAGTTGGATTGGGATACTCCTCTTGATTCTGATCTTATTTGTTGTTGGCAGTCCTTGGTTAATGAGATTGTTTTACTGCCATCAATATACTCCCACGCAAGG
The DNA here is from genome assembly GCA_031308135.1 of Acheta domesticus. Classification (NCBI taxonomy): domain Eukaryota; kingdom Metazoa; phylum Arthropoda; class Insecta; order Orthoptera; family Gryllidae; genus Acheta; species Acheta domesticus. The sequence continues at coordinate 14,737,420 of JAHLJT010000631.1, read as the reverse complement.
TGTTACCCCAGGGTCACCTTCCCTCTTGTCTAGTAGGATTCTGTGATGCCTCTCATAAGGCGTACGGAGCTGCATTATACTTAGTTAATCATGATTCTGCATCCGTTGCGCATAGCCACTTGTTGTGCTCTAAATCAAGACTTGCTCCCCTGTCAGGGTCGACTATTCCTCGCTTGGAGTTATGTAGTGCCTTGTTATTGGTAGAATTGACCAAGAAGGTAATAAGAGCATTGAGAATTGTGTGTTCTATTAATCAAGTGTATCTTTTTTCAGATAGTTCTATTGTTTTGCACTGGTTGGTGAAAAGCAATCATAAATTGGATGCTTTCACTGCGCATAGAGTTTCAAAGATAGTGGCATCCTATCCACTATCTTGTTGGCGCCATGTAAGCTCGAGACAGAATCCCGCTGATCTGCTAACCCGTGGTGTCTCCCCCCAGGCACTGCAACACAGTACCCTCTGGTTTGTAGGACCGCCGTGGCTGAAGCAGCCAGTGTCAATGTGGGCCAAGCCATTTGTCGATGCTGAGGTAGCGGATAATGGTAAGGTAGATGCTCTCTGTTGTATGTTCACTGCATACCAAACAAGTGTGCCCTCGTCAGATGTAGGTGAAAACCAAAATTCATTTGTTCAAGTGCTACTTAGCAGATATTCAAAATATCACAAATTGATAAGGGTGTTGGCGCTATGCTTAAGATTCATTAACAATATACGGGCTGCAATTGTTGCTCGCATTGACCCTGCTTCGGCTCAGATGCGGAGAAGGGGTTGGTTGGCACCGCTTGAATTGAGAGAAGCCACAGTGGTTATTATAAGGCTCATTCAACTAGACATGTACCCCCTTGAATATAAGGCACTTTCAAAAGAAAAGGGATTACCTCCCAAGTCATCGCTCCTTAGCTTGAATCCTTATCTAGGCCCTGATGGGCTTTTACGGGTGGGTGGCCGTTTAATGAATTCTCAGGTGGAGAGGTTAAACAAGCATCCTATTATACTTCCGCCTAACCACAAATTTACCGTCCTGTTCTTAGAAATGATACACCTCGCATTTCTACATGCGGGCTTGGCAATGATGATGGGATGTGTGCGCCAGCAGTATTGGATTCCCTCCCTACGACGGGTGGCAAAAAAGGTAATTAATGCTTGTCTGACGTGCAGACGCTGGCGAGGCGCACCCGTGGAGCAAATTATGGGTTCATTGCCCCCTAGCCGCGTAAATCCTTCTCGGCCATGGGCTCACACATCCGTAGATTATTGTGGCCCAATTTTGACAAGGCCGTCTCTCACGAGATCAAAAATGTCTCAGAAGACTTGGATTGCTGTATTTATATGCCATTCCACGAAAGCTTCGCACTTAGAAATCGTCGAAAATCTATCCTCCTCTCAATTCATTGCGGCCTTTGAACGTTTTGGTTCGAGAAGAGGTTATCCTGTGCACATGTACAGTGATAACGCTAGTACATTCAAAAGTGCTAGTCGTATCCTAGCCGAGGCTAATCGCTTTGTTCTTTCCGCTCGGGATTTAGAGGTTATCACCAATTTTTTATCGGTGCAGGGTACCTCCTGGCACTTTTGTCCCACCTACGCTCCTCACCGAAACTCGTTAGCTGAGGCTTGTGTTAAAAGTCTTAAATTCCATTTGCGTCGAGCTTTAGGGCAACAAGTTGTGCCCTTGCTTACATTGTACACCCTCTTAGCCAAAATAGAAGCTTGTTTAAACTCAAGACCGCTTGTAGTCACGTCTACAGATACGGATGTGAATTTAATTTTAACCCCGAATCACTTAGTCTACGGGCACGCGCTTAATACTTTTCCTATAGATACTGACTCGCCTCTTGTGCAGATTACTCCTGCACAACAGTTCCGCCATTTAAATAACAAATTAGCAATAATTTGGAAATATTGGTCGCGAAATTACCTCCACACCTTACAACAAAGGGTAAAGTGGAAAAGGGAGTCACCACCACTAGCTGTAAATGATCTAGTACTTTTAATTGAGGAATCTCCGCCCTCTCACTGGAAATTAGGTGTAGTGGAGAAATTGTTCCCTGATCAAGCCGGAGTCGTGCGTACTGTTGAAGTACGAACTAGCCAGGGCAAGTTATTGCGACCAGTACAAAAGTTATGTGCACTGGCTAGATCCTCCAACGAGTAAGCCCCAATCCATGATATTTATCTCTACCTTTCCCCCTCTGTCGACCAGAGATGCTCAGCTGATTTTTCTTTCGCTTCGCCGCCTGGTGAACAGGCGTACCACTATCATTTTTTAGGTCATACTGCGTGGGCCTGCCACTTGGTTTTTTTTTGGTGTTCTTTGACATTTTATGCGTTTTATTAATTCCTTGTTGTACTAATTGGTATAATTTTTTGATTAAGCACTGCTACAAATTCTATGTGATTTTGTTACTTCTAGGTTAAGGTAATTGTTACGAGGTACTCAGTAATGGTTCGAGGTGATTACTATATGTACGCTAGGCAAACGCCTATGCTTTCGTTTGTTGTATGCCCTCCTCACTCGTTTATAGTAGGAATGGAGTCTCTCAAGATAATGCAGAACTGTGGTGGACTTCTCAGTGCTTGTTGCTGAAAGAAGTGAGTGGGAGACGGACAGTGCCGAACCCGAGCATCGCCATGCGCCCGGCCCCAATAAATGTTAGCACATTTTGCTCGGCGCGGACAAGTTCCTGCGACTTCCGCCCACCTGGGCACTCTTTGGAGTGCTTCCCGCTAAATTATGGGAGTTCCATGCTAGACCAGGGTGTCATGGGGGCGCCAATTCCAACATTCGCGCGTCCCACTTAAAAAAAAAAAAAAAAAAAAAAAAAAAAAAAAAAAAAAAAAAAAAATCAATCAATCAATCAATCAATCAATCAATGAGATGGAATGAAGACATTAATTAAATCATTGTTTCCCCGCGCCTTGATGCATGTGACAGCTCTTCCGCCGCCCTGCCAGGTTGCAATCAGCTACCCTCGCCGCCGACACCGGTGACGTCACTACATCACCACCGTCACCGCCGCCACCAACACCATCGCGCCGTCGCGCCCGTATCTCTCCCCCTGCCTACGTCCGCCCCCCCCCCCCGCCGCCAGCTAGCCGGCTGCCCGCCCCTCTGAGCCCTGCCCGGGGTCGAACCCGGGGCACCGCCCAGAGCATGTGCGGCCAGCGGGCGACACAGCTGGTGGAGTGTGGGCCAAGCGGATGGAGCTATGGTGGACCGGGAGCATGAAGCATCCACGGCGGTGAAGGGCATTTTTCACGATTTCTGCATTGAGACCCTCTACTGGACAGCGGTGTGATTTGTAGGAGCGGTGGTGCTGTGACAGTGGTGTGGTTCGACAACCCGGCCATGTGTGCCTCGTAACCTTTCAATGTTACATTCATTTGGTTTTTGTTTGCTGTGTTAGTCAGGTAGCATCGCTTGGTCAGTGTGAGCCTTTAATTTTGTGTTTCGCAACACTGCAAGAGTTTTGTGAAATTGTTAAAGTTTTGTGAAATTATTATTAAAGTTTTTTGTATTCTTTGACAGAACCTTGAGAACGTGTTGCTATCGTAGTTGATATCTCATTTATTTCTTCGATGCCAGAGTTAAGATTAATTTGCCGGCCGTTATCGTGGAAGATACGGAAAACATCAGCTGGTGGGATTTGCCAACGTGCTCATCTTCTTGGAAAGCATCTGGAAGAGAGCGGTTCGTGAGCACGGATTTGTGAAAGACGCAGCCATGTTCTATAAGGAAATTAATTCCTTTGATTACCTAATGGACGTAGATTCCATGGATTCTATGGATCATGTAATGGTAAGCAAGAAGGAAAGGAAGGTAGAGAGGAATGTTTCAATGCAATCTCGCAGTAAATATATTTTGTCCTTGGGTGTATATTGTGTTGTTACATTTTTGTGCGTTGATGATAGTTCAAGTGATATCTTGGAAAGACAGACTTACACTGCGATTTTTTCTAACTCTGCCTCTGAAGGCCCGTCTTCCCAATGGAATATGTAACGGGATTTCGCGTCTTTCCCAGTCGCACCGCTAGGTATCGCATGATCGCAACCGTATCAAGCAGTGCTTGCGATCATGCCACTCCTAGCGGCAGGACCGAGAAAGACGCGAAATGCCGTGTGATATTCCATCGTGGATATCGGGGCCCGAGAGGCGGAGTTAGAAAAATCGTACTATACGTGAAGACATGCTGAGAGTTGTTTCGGGGATGATGGATGTGTGACTTCAAATTATTACTTTTTGATATGTTCTGAAACTGGTTACTAATTAGTTGATGAGAAGAGATTTTGTTTACCTTGTTACTCATTACAAAGTGACATTCTTTTCGCATCGTCGGACGTGGACTTCCCGTAAAGTGTACGGTTTCTGCTTACCCACCGGAGTTAAATAGATTTTTGCAGCACACCGTGTGGGCATGTAATGTATATTATTTGACTGGAATACAAAAGCGTTTTACGGCGTGAAAGGTGAAAACGAAATGAAGTTTCATTCGTTCATACGGAGCCTTTCTATAGGATTGCATTCTTTCGGGCGTTGACTCAAATTTCGTTTAAGCGTCTATGTCAGTTGCATGTCAGATGCGACTGGCGTATACCAAAATATTACGATAACTACCAAGTCTGCTGCGAATTTTGAAAATCGTAAATAGTGAAATTGTTCGGCAGAATGAAATTTTGGTCCATTTTATATCAAGTATTTTTAAGAAATGATGTAGCGTTAAGCTACGGTTCCTTACATATGTTTTTCACTCCTTCGTGAAACTTGTTCTTTATGTTAGGGTGTGAGAGACCTGTTTTCAGTGCATCTCTGATCAGACGTTCAAATTGAAAATTGAAGAGTTCAGTTTCTGATAGAAATACAAACTGATTTTATTGTTGGAAATACTATTTTTTAAGACAAATTTCCAATCTCTGGTTTTATTGCAATGTTACAATGTATTTTTTCAATTGTGTTTCCAGCATGTTTTTTATAAGGAAAATGCTGGTGAACGATTCAGCTTCTTTGTTAGTGTTACATTAGCAAGTAATTCGGATGGGAGCGTGTAGAGATCAGGGCTGGGTGTGTGGCGTTGTGCTCGTGGCGCTCCGCGCGGGAGGCGTGTCCTCGTGCCGCTTCAACGTCGATTTTTCTCCACAAACCTCGTTGATTTAAACATCGATGTACTGAAGACGTTTTGTTTTCGATGTTTTGTAAATGAAAAATTTCCATAATGTTGTAAAAGTTAATCTTGTAGATTACTAAACGAGTTTAAAACATCAATGTTTAAAACCTCGACAGCTACGGAGTTATGGTACGTTTATTTTGTTTTTAATGTTAACTATTTCATGTTAATTATTTACGGATAATTGCTTGGATTTGTCCCGAGTGTGAGATTTTACTGATTGAATTTATTAATGAGTAACATGAGTTATTAGGCAGTTGTTGATTTAAGGTTTTAGTCTCGAATTCGGGAGAGCGCGTTTTCTATATCTATTTAAATGGATATTTACCCGGTATAAATTAATATTAATTATTGATTAATATATACGCAACGTGAAACTAATGGAATAGTCTTCTATATGTGACTTGCCTTTAGTCTGCGTTTATACTTTTTCTCTAATCTTATTAGTCTCGCTGATTCTTAATTTGCCTTCGAATTTGGCGATTGGGAATGACAACTTCGCAGACTTTATGTATATCGTCCCGAATGCTTTCGAGGAAAGCCCTTCGCCTAATAGTCGATGTCGGGGCTTCTTGATATTCACTCGTTAATGTCTCCTGCACAAACGTGCGTATTGAAGTAAATTAATGTCATTCAATCGTAGGGTCTGATAAGTGTAAATGATGATGTTCTTTGTGAGCATATACGTGTCACTTTCGTGTTAAACTGATGGCATATTCTCCGAAAGTTGTGACGTTGTTCTTTCCTTTTCACGTTAATGCATTGGACATGTTACATTTCTAACAGTATTTTGGTTTGTATCGTGGACATTCACGATTTGTTCAAATTCGTTCCATTCGCATTAAATTATGTGATAAAAAATGGAACACTATTTTTGTATTCAAACAAAATATTCTCTGAATATTAAATAATTCGTTTCAAATTTTATTTGAACACGGCTGTCGAATGTTCATGTAATTGTAAAGCCCGTGGATTGTTCTAATTTGTAAAGTATAATTTAAGCCTAGAATATAAACGCGTCCACTACGCGCCAGTGACACTACGTGCCACATACGTATTTCTAGCTGTTGGGCATAGGTGCATCAGACCAAAAACTATGGCGAGACCTTAAATCTAAAGCAATCAAGGTAGCTGTATTCTTATAATAGCATTGTCACTTCAATAAGAATGCCTGAATTTTTAAATTAAACTAGGAAAACCTGGCAGACGTTGTTCTGCCCTTCATCTCCCTTTTTCCCCGCCCATTTCCCTTTCTTACTGTCTCTCCCTCCCTCACCCTGTCTGTCTCTGCCGCTCTCTGTCCCTCTCATTCACATTTACTTGCAGATTCTGCACGTCTCAGGGCAGGAAAATTTTAGTTTTTAAGGCCCTAGAACGCCTCGTTTAGGGGTTATTTGACGATATATATTCAAAATGCTGCCGAGTGTGTTGAGGGTTGCATTTGACGTGAATATTTAGTTTTGTTCTTCAGCGCCATGTAGTGGAGTTACAACAGAATTAACACCACATAAACCTTCTGGATGAAAAACACGTATAAGTACCAACTTTCATGGAGATCGGTCCAACGGTGTCATATATATTCCATTTCCTCAGTACAATTTGTAGAATTTACCCTCGAAAGTAGGTTTTGCAGAGTTGAGGGAGTCTTCGAAGATCGCCGTCAGAGCGTTGTGGGACGATCGGGCGCGACCGTCCGTGCTCCTCCCTTTTCTTGTGCGCGCGGTGGTGGGGGTGGAGATGGGGGCGCAAATGACGCGGAAAGGCGCCGGCCTCAGCGCGGAAGAGAATTCTTTCCGACGGCTGGATTCGCAGACACAGATCCTCTTCCCTTGTGTCCGTGTTCTGTCCTTTTCATTCGCACCCTGACCCTTGCTCAAGGCGAAGGAACTTGGATTGCACCGTTTTGCTCCCCGTACGCTCGCGCTACAACGTGCTGTTCTGTCCCTCAGTGATCTACGTGACTGCAAACTGGCGTTACAACATAGGACAAACACTAACAAGTGCACCAAATCTTTCGTGTTTCATGGTAACTATTATTAGTTCACTTTTTAAATTTGGAGTCTATACTTAAGACTATAAAGATGTAGACTGCATGTAGCCAACATCGTACCAATAAAACAATACTGTATACTGATCGTAATGCAAGTAGGTACAATAATTGCTTCCTATAAATTCGATTATCTGGTAAACTATTTTACTCCCAGAGATTTCTTTTAAAGCTTGAGCTTGGTAGAAATCGTCGGAGGATGATCATTTCTTAAATAATTATGGTATTCATTGGAAATATCCTCTGGAACAGAAAATTCGTGATGAATCATGATTCAACTAAATAGTACTTCAGGTGTGCACACATCAGGGAATATCGCTATAAGGAAGTAGCATTGGTTTATCTGAAGTTGAAACAGTTCTGTAAATTTGTCTCGATGCGCTTTTGAAAGTGAAGTTTTATTGGAGATGTATTTTCTTCGTTAACAAATTTTCGGGCTCCAGCAAATGGGTGTGTCAACTATCCAATGGCTTCTCTGCCCCCTTGCCTGTAATATCTTCTGGTCGCTGCCTTTGCTTCTTGCCTTTATCGCCTCCCGTCGCTGCGGTGTGCGCCTCCAGCGCCACTCCCTCCTCTCGTCTTCTCCGTCGGGAAGAACAAGAGCCCCGCCCCAGCGCGGCTTTTCATTTGCAAATGGATACTTAAGGGCCTTTGTGTCACTCGGCCGGCGTTGGCGGCGCGTGGCCCACCGAATCGCTAATCCTCCTCCTCCTCCTCCTTCTCCTTCTCCTCCTTCCCCCTCATCCTCCTCCTTCTCCTCCTCCTTCCCCCTCCTCCTCCTCCTCCTTCCCCCTCATCCTCCTCCTTCTCCTCCTCTTTCCCCCCTCATCCTCGTTCCCCCTCATTCTCTTCTTCCCCCCTCATCCTCCTTCCACTCATTCTCTTATCCCCCCTCATCCTCCTTCCCCCTCATTCTCTTCTTCCCCCTCATCCTCCTCCTTCTCCTCCTCCTCCTCCTTCCCCTCCCCCTCCACCGCCTCCGCCCTTTTGCCCACCATCGCTGCGGTCGCGTCCCTCGCCTCGCCTCCTCCTCCGCCCTCACGTCGTGATCGTGTCTGCCCCCGCCCTCGTTCGCCATTGCCCTTGATTCCGCCCCGGCGTGCATCCACGTCTCGGCTCGTGCCGCCGTTTCTTCCGCGCCCGCCCACGCCTGCGTCCCCCGCTCGCCCGGCACTCGCTTTTGTCTAGACGCGGGCTGTCTGCGCTCAGTCTCCGTGAGAACGCTCCCTAAAAATCCCCCAACGCATGAGTAAAAAGCCACCCAAATTACCTCTGCCGTTTCGACGCGTCCTCGCCTACCACTCGCCACGCCTCGCCAACCGACGATCTCGGTTTCCTAACCCTCTCATTTCTCCCCCTCAAATAAATGTTAAAATTCCGCAAAGCTCTCTGCTTTGATTCGGTGCCACCGAACTCTTGTTGTTTGGTGAGCTATTTGTGGTTCACGTTGCGTCAAGCGTTCGGCGATAAGGCATCCGGAGATTGACCGCCGCTGCAATTTTCTTGCAAGCGAAGGCGTAAACGACAGATCCAGTTCGTAAAATAAAGTATATGCTCTTTTACAACTGGATTGAGGATTGAGTGGAAAAAAATGCTCCTTGCTGCTAAGGGCTGTAAATAATACACGATGTGTATACGCCACCGTAACACACCACACCATATATGCCTTCATTATAGGATTATTTATCTAGTCGTTACTATATTGTTTTATCACATTGACAATATGGTGGCCGTGCATTCTATAATAGTACGATGTTATATTTTCGTTGTTATATCATTAAAAGATAACTACTATCTCGGAAAGTTTTCTAGGCATTGAAATTGACACTCAATTCAGGCACGTTTGAAAAATGATTAGAAGGCAAAGAATTGAAAAATAAGTTCGGAGAAATTACGAATTTGGGATAAACGTGAGCATAAATGTGCATCTTATTACGAGTTCTGAAGCCACTGTCGCTCGAACTGAAATTGCAACCTGCAGCGACAGCGAACAGTTGCTAATCCGCTGCGTATCTTGCAAGACGAATGGCAATTGGTTTAAGGCGTCGTCCTGGCGGCGCGGCGACCGCCCCCACCCCCGCCCACAAACCGCCGCGCTAATCCATTTAGAACTCTCGACTTCGCATACGCTGCGCTCGAAATTGAGGCAGACGCGCCGCGCCGCGCCGGAGAACTTGTGTGCCCAAGTTCGCGGGTTCAAACCTGATCGAAGCGATTTTTAGGGGCGAAGAAATCCTTCGTACGCCTTCGGAGGGGAAGTAAAGCCGGCTGTCCCATGTTAGTAGGTTTACTTGCATGTAAAAGATCCTCAAGCCTAAATGACGCCTCTGAGCAAAATTCAAAATCGCCCGTTTCGTCGCCCATGGAATACCTTCTTTCTCCGCTAGTTGGTGAAAGGAGCGTAGCGAAATTTGCGTGGTCAAACGGAAGAGTAGACCTCATGGCCTGAGTCTCGCCACGTAAAAATAAGGCAGTTCAATTCAATTTCCGCCTCGTCTCGGACTTCCGTCGCTGCCTGGCTGGAAGCGAGTCGACACGAAGCCAGGGCCGCGTGTTTCGCGCAGAAATTTTCTCCACTTTTGGATCCGTTTGGCTTCCGTCAAGCGGCAATAAATGTGGTTGCGTTTTCAAATGTTTTCCCAGCGGAAACCCAGTACTGATCCGTTAATGTGCTAAATATGAAAAGGAATACCAAGCGAAACTGATTGCCTGCAAAGTTGCTGTCATCTTGATTATTAAACTCGGGCACATGTAATGTTTCATACGTGTAACTGTCGATGAAAGTGTATTTCATTTAGATCGTGGAGACGTTTTGAGGGTAGTATCGTGGGCTTTTTTCTTTGGTAATGGGAGAACCTAATCAGTTCTCTCATAAGTAGAAACATTTACTTTCCAAACAGTTTTTTTTTTTAATTTATATAAGGTCAAAAACAGTACAAAAAAATCTGTCGTAAAATATTTGTGATCAGTTGTTTGGATCTCAGCTAGATATCGACATGAAAGCAGTGACATATATATATGTATGTATATGTATGTATGTATATGTATGTATGTATATGTATGTATGTATGTATATGTATGTATGTATGTATATGTATGTATGTATCTATATGTATCTATATGTATGTATATGTATGTATAGCTTGCAATACTACGAACGCTGTTGTTTTCCATACGCCCACTGAATCTTCCCCCACTGAATCATCTTTGATGCGATGCGGAGAATTGCGCTTCGGCGCTGCTTGCCCCTCGGGTGCAGCGCGGGAAGTTGGGCGGCGGCCGCGCCAGTGCCCGCGCCGGCGATAACAGTGGACGCGTCCTCGTGACTCGGTGACCCCACGACTTCTTCACAAGTGGGCGGCGGCAGCGGCAGCGGCGGCGGCGGCGGCGGCGGCGGCGGCGGCGGCGGCGGCAAGTGTTTCCCAGTGTCGAGAGACTGCTGTCGTCGTCGTCGTCGTCCCCTAATTAGGTCAGGGGCCCAATTGAGGCGCGGGGGAGGGGGGAAGCACCTGCGTTCGCCTCGTCAGCGCCCACTCGGCCGCCGGCGCGGGCGCCCGCGGGGAGCAATGGAGGCAGGCGCCTGCGCGCTTCCCAAAGCAATTTTTTTTGCGTCTGCGTCTGGTCGCCGAGAACCTAGGAGACACGTACAGCGAGATGTTTGCGAATGTTGTATTTCGTGGGTGGCATAGTTTGTTGGACAAGAAGACGTCGAAAACCGACATTTTAAGGGGAGCTATGTATTTCGTTCAGTAAACAGTGTATGTTTTTTAAACGGGTAAGTGCGTGCGTAAGTTGTGTTTTTTTTAGTTAGATGGCTATACTGGTCTCACAAGTTCTTTATTGTTTTCGTTGCTGGGGAGGTGCATTTCCGCTTAGTGTTTCCCCAAACGGTTATTGGGAAACACATTTGCAAATCGAAGTAAGTGAAATTGCAACCCGCTAGTCTCAATAAAATTCGACCAAAAATTACGCTAGACGTAATCTTTCTAAATGTTGCTCATCGGGTAGCCTAAGTTTATTTCAGATTAAGGCAGAGTGTTAGAGACTGGCCATTACAATGTGTTTCCTTTTTGGTGCTGTCTGAAACAAGGTTATGAAAGGATTCGACTACGTTGCTGGTTTGCTTTGCATGTATTGCTGTGTCGAACAATCACGTTGGACATTCATGCTTACATGCAATGGAGTGAATTCGTAATTATCATGCTAGTCGGAATTAGCAGGCAAGGAATAAAACGACCATGGGAATTGGCACGGTCCGATTTTCGAATAATTGTAAAATTGAGAATAATGAACGTTTTGCAGATGTCAAATAAACGTGTAAATTTTTCACCGAACGGTAATTTCAGTAAAGTTTTTAAAAAATGTTGGAGCAGAATTGTTCAGTCGCTAGCAGGTACGCGTAATTGTGCATTAATTACATTAATCATGTTGTAGATGTAATGTGTTATTTAAATTCATATTTCATTGCTGTTTCTTCAGTTTGTGACTAGTATTAAAGCTTTCACAGAACGCTAAGAGAAAATTCGTCTGCATTTAACGCTGCTTTCATTAATAAATACTGAGATACTTATTGCACTTTCTGTGTTTCTTTTTGTTGTTGTTGTTGTTGTTGTTGTTGAGATTACGCGAGAGTCTCCGCGTACAAAGTTGGAGAAAGTCTATTATAATTCTAGTACCTGAATCTACGTTGTTGAATGGTGAATGAAATTGATACTTAGGCGATGGTGGTCGTAGGATAAAAGCGTCAACGCAGCATGGGTGGTGCGAGTGGGACGGGAAACCTCAAGAACCCTTGAAAATCGTCTACGAACACTTTCCTGAGTTCCGGCATTTTAACCTCAGCCCTCCTAGGTGAAAAGTAAGTGCTCGCTTGCGGCTACGCTGAGGGTCGCCCGGGTCGGGGGAAACAAGAGAATAAAACATGCCCAGTGAAAATTTTCCGCGTCACGTGGGCCACCCGGACAGCGACGTATGCAGTAGGGTCCCCGCGGTCTCATCCGCCGCCGCCGCCGCTGCGTCGCGTCGGCCGGTTCTACCTCCTCCGCCTCCCCCCGCCAACCCCAGCCTGTCTCTCCCCTACCCCTCTTTGCGGTCGCGCCTAACATACGCGCACACGCGCCTGCCTCGCTTTGCCCCGCCCCGCCTCGCCCGGCCCCGCCCCGCCTCGCCATGCCCCGCCTCGCGCCGCCCCGCCACGCCTCGCCCCGCATCGTCCCGTCATGCCCCGCCTCTCCCCGCCACGCCTCGCGCTCATGCATTCGCCCTTGGCGGACCTGTTCGTACGTTGCGATGTGCACCAACGATACGGGGAAAGGACGAACGCGAGCGCGCGTGTGGCGTTAAGGAATGCGGCGACGGCGAGGAGCCCCCTCCGGATCAGATGGCGCCCACGGCCTCCTCCGCGCTTCGGATTCGGCTTTTCCCTCCCCTCAACCCCTCCTCTCCGACCTCCGTTCCACTGCACGCAGCGCTCCCCTCGTATGTCTCGTTGCGGACCAGCCATTGATACTAGGGAAATTCTTGGGTTCTGTTCTTGGACATTGCTTTGGCCGGGAGGCGTCAGTGTCAAGTCCGCTGTGACGGAAAATAATAATCGCACGATTTTTAGAGACCCTATTTTGTACGCTTCTCTCTTCTTTACCTGTTCGCGTTCTCCTGTTACGGATTAGTCTGAGTCTGGTTGAAACGCGGAACCTTGCGACATACTAAGTACTCGTACTTGTCTGCGGGTGACGGAAAGTAGCTAGTGAGCCGCATGCGAGCTTTGCACTGTACTCTGAGAAATTTCTTGGTGCTGATTGTGGAAGTTATTGAATTGCATTGCGTTATTGCTGTGCATTGCAAGAGGTTACTGCTTAGTGGTATTTATTGTAAAGGGATTACTTTGTCTATTAATTGTGTAGTTCGATTGGATGAAAGTTTGATGTTATTGATACAAAAGAAAAGCAATAAACTGCTCGTTTTACATCCAGAAAACGCAATGAAATGCTAACTTTATAATGGCTTTTGATATGGTACTAATCCACATTTTAAAAATAATTCATTCAAGAATTTTGGAAGTATGCAATGTTATTTCAAAAATTAAATTAACAATTAGTAACTCCAAATATATGCAAGAGAGAGATTGGCTAATTCCCTAGGGAATTGCATGAGCCCTTCCTGTTATATGGCTTTCGCAATTTCGCCTCCTATAGCTTGCGTAAATTTAATTTTTTGAGGTTTATGGCGTCTCCAATACTGAAACTTTTACGTGTAGACGAGCCCCGAGGGGTATCAGTTGCGGCAAACAATACGGCAAGTAATAAAAACGAATGTTGTTAGAAAGTTGTCGGCCTGACTCGCAAAAAGAATGCAAAATAAAATCCTTGTCTTTTTTGCGTGCTGAATTCACCACGTCTGCAACAACTTGTCTTTTATGGTCTGGTCGTTGACTGTAGATGGGAAGTGTATTCAATTAAATGCTTGCTTTTCATCATGAGAAAGGCCGCAAGTTTGCGTGAAAGATTGTCGGTCTTGCCCATCTGAACTTCCTGGAAAGTTTCGAAATTGTTACATGTTCTATTGATTTTATGTTCTCTCATCAACCGCAGGATTCTTCGTTTTTTTACGCTTTCCTTTTACCGTTGTCACGTAAGGGCCGTGTGTAGTTTTAGTGATGCTGAACATTTTACAACGTTCATGGGCGATTAGGAGTTAGTTTTGCAACTGGTCCTTATTTTCACAATAACCAGTTGTTCTTTTGTTTGGTGGTTCTTTCGTAAATTCTCACAACTATTTCATAATCCAAAAAACTTCGACAACCACTCCACATAAAGCATAAACCAGGAAAATTTTTGTTTATGAATTACGGTATCTCCCCTACAATAATATTCGAACACTAATGTTCAAATTTACCAAAATACCCGTTATTTCTGTATACATTCACTTCAACAACTGTCATTCGTTTCTTGGGTTATATGTTTTACGTTACATTTGCTGTTTTTTTTTAAAGTTCAGTTACCATTTTGTCTTTAATACTCGTATTATTTCTTTCCCTACTTTGTATTATGGCTACCTTACAATTTTGTGTTGAACTCCGCCTTGTGCCATGGTTGTATCGACCCTCCTTGCACCTCGTTGGAGTAGCCAGTGTGCGTGCACGCGGTCCTTTCTCCCAGAGAGAACGTCGGGTACGTTTTTGTCGCCGCATTGCGTCCTCTCGATGTCCCGGGCGTGTGGTCCGTGGCTGGTGGCTGCGTTCGCGTGAGCGAGGGGCGTGTCGGAGAAATCGTTCGTCGCGATGCCTGGGCCCATCCCTATGACAAATCCGCGGAACTGAGCGGGTTTAAATCGGGCTACTGCGTAACGCACGCGGCACAGTGGTGCATGAAATCCCTGTGGAGGGCACGCCGCACGGAAATTGGTTTGAAGCTACTAGTGCATAATAAAATCTCAAAATTCGAGACTTTGTTTTAGATGCATACGTAAGTAATGAATTCTTCAAACATTTTTTTTATTAATAGGCGGAAGTCATAGATGCGAAAAATTATATATTATTAGAAAGTCGTCCCTACCAAAAGGGATGTAAATTGTCTTCATGCATATGCATGTGGGAAATGATTTAGCAGGTGGAGTATCAGCCTTTAATCATAAAAGTTTAAACTAAACTGTCTTCGGAAGAAAAAAACTGGACTTAATCAGGTTTGATGTATAATGATGCATTTTTATAACTGTTACGTCGAAACGTTTGTGCTTCCGAAATCTTAGAAAACATGCTAGCTCTCATGTCATGCGCCGTGCTAGATCGCTCATGTTTAATGCTCTGCCATGGATAGGATCCGCTATCCATTTGGATAGCGCTCGAGATTTTATTTTGCTGATGAAAATGAGTCGAAACCAAACTTTTGTTTCCTTAACGGGAACAAGCTTTACTTTTCTACTATCATGCATATCTGAAATTAATGTCTAGGACCTTCACTGTCATGTGAGATTATAAGAACATGTTGAAGTGTTTGCGATTAATCCATTGGTTGCCACCTGAATACTAAGTAGTGTAACAGACGAATTTTATTAGACCTCCTGAAATGCCTCTCTTGAACCAACACGTAGTTGTAGTTGTAGTACAACTACAACTACGTGTGTGTATAAATCTTATTCTCTCTTACACTCAATTGCATTCGAAATGTATCAATTTGAAGATGTTTTGGGACTTGACCATCAAATTATAGAATTAATTTTGATGGTGGTAGGTGCTGTTGTAATTGCTTTTTCGGCTCCCAAAGAAGATAAATCTTCACTCCTTCCATGCAAAGAACGCTTCATCATCCTTAGGGCATAACGTTTGCTCTCGTGAGTTACAGCAACCGGTGCCCTATGTTGATGTGGTATAAACGTGTATTTAAATCCTGCTGACAAGTCAATTTAAGATATCGATTTTACTGACACCTTTCAAATGAAATTAGTCAACATTTTCCTGGCCCTTTTCGCTGAATCATATTGAGATTGACAATTCATTTCGATCCTGTCTTCTCTTCGAGGCAGACAAATAAAGCAACTTAAGAAAGAGCTCTGACTTTCCTAAGTTCCGTGATACAGAAGGGAATTTTACAACCCCGAGCTGAGTGAAATACTTTCATGTTAGAAGTAGATCGTGTATTTTTTCATTGTCTACACAATGGTTTAAACACTTCAGAATAATGGTGTTTTTTCTGGTTGTTATATGATGTAATGATTGAGGTCGTGATTTTTGTGAAATGAAGATCCGATTAATGGACTCTAAGTGTAGATGCGTTTCATCTTCGTGATATATAAAAGACTTAATAAAATGAGATCTCTCAACTGGTATACTCGGTCATAAATTTCTCTTCTTTCCACTTTGACACTTTGTCTGATTGATGAATGCACCATGCTACTAAATTCCAATATGCGCAGAAATTGAAGGAAACTGTGCAACCTCGAGCCGTGGGTGTGGTGTCAAAGGCTTCGTTAGGTATCCAGGAACTTGGGAAAAATTGAAAAATAATGAGACAATTTTCGTTTTGACTGAAAAGGGCCAATAATTATCGCGCGTGTTCCTCGCGTACGGACTGAATTCAAATGTTCACTAAGTCACTGCTTAACCCATTAATGCCCAGCGTACCATGTACGATAGGCTAATTTCTAGTCAACTCAATTTTGCTTCTTTTGCAATTCTTTGTGAATTTTAGTTCTTCAGTAAACGTAGACATCCTAAACGAAACATACAAGCAAGATTTTTCATTCTTGAATGCCAGATGTTTGTTTAGCCGTGATCGCTAAGTCATTGTACATTCCTGGCCAGGGTGTACACATGGCTTGGGTCGGTTCGAATCTTCATCTAAAACTGTGCTTAGCTGCTATAAGCCTGTGGTTAAGTCGGAGGCAGAGGCCGATGTGAAACAAACGGTGGTTGGTCCGTGTCGAAGTTGACGGGGCTTAGGCACCACATTTTCAACAGTTTTGCTTCTTCTTATACAAAAAAGCACTAAAAGTGAATAGCACTAAAAGTGGCAAAAACATGCTACCAGGTCTGCAACGGCTCCTGTGCGAGCATGAACGCGACAACAATGGGCGAGCGCTATGCGAACAGAATCATTCTGGGCAGTAATGGGTTAAGACGCAGCTGCCGCCAAGCGGCAACAAGGCTCCAAGGAAGAGGCCACCATGAAATATTTGCTAGTCACGTCTTGCGTTATGGAATAGTAACTTTCTTCGTATTCTTGGCATGTGAAGAACTTTTGTACTGTGTGTACTTCTAGGCAGTATTAGTGAAGACTGTTTCTGTGTATTTAATTTATCTCAGCATTATATTAGAGTATTTTATTTGTTCTTGAGCTGTTTGCGTGCTATTTTTTGTAAAACCTTTTTATATGGTTTTGTTCAGCAGCATTTTTTTGCTTCTGCGACCAGGAATACATCCAAAATTGTATATTCGAACCACCGACTTGTCAGTTTTCCGAAGATGAAAAGGACTTACTTGACAATGCCGTGTGCCAATGCCAATTGTTGTAAGTTTTATGAGTATGTCTGTGCCGTTATAGTAGAAGTTTATGCGTTCTGTGAGTATAGAAACTACATTTTATAAACGCATTAATTGCAAACAAGTGTAAATAAGGGAAATATTACCTTCATGTGTAACCGTAGCTTTTGGCATGGCTTCTCAATCACAGCTTCATAGTAGTCAAGGGATCATCGAACTAAATGGATTTAGGCACTCTGGAGAGTTTAGTCCCCTTCCTATTTTAAGATGAAAAGTGTTTGTCATTGACGAACTGATTATAGTCTGTCAAATACAAACAAAATCTGAAGGGGAAAATGTTGCTTACAGTTCAATTAGTCAGATATGAATCCAGCACGTAATTACACTAATAAAGATATATACATTTCAATTATTGATTTCATATTTTTATTTCATAAATTTCGTGGTGATTACTGGATCTCTGGAAAGGCTTTCTATTCAGTCCGTCAATAATTCTTTGCTTGTCGCGCTCGCAGCTGCAGTAGGGCTGCAACTGGGGATCGTGTGGGCGTCCGGTGGCCAGGGTGCCCGGAGCGCTGTGCAGGCGGCGGAACCTGTATTAATAGCTCGCGCATTATATTTGGCCTGACCCGCGCGCCAGCGCCCCTGCCACTGCCGCCTCCGTCGCCGAATATTCGCGTATATTCACGTCGTCCACAGCGCCTGTGCGTTGTGGCAGCGACGTGTTGCAGACGCCCGACTTCGGACCGCGTTCGCATAAAATACGCGCTCGAGCACTTCAAGATGTCCGCGCTGGACCAGCTCGTCGCTGTGGAAGGGCCTAGCTCCAATTTGCGGTGGGCCGGTTATAATCGAGCTACAGAGGCTCGGTGGGGTTTCAATACGACACCATGAAGTAACGTGGAAATTAAAAAGTATTCGTTTTGATTGTTCGTTGGATCTAGCCTTCATTTTACTTCCAAGTATGCGGATGTGTCCTACAGTTTTCACGGAATCTAGCGCTACACCTTGTGAAAGTGTCCAACTAATGTATTGACGATCTTCACTTTTTTAAATTGTATTAAATACGGCGTGAGACTTCCTAACCAACTGCAAATGTCTAGTGTTGTTGGGTCATTTGAGAGGTTAAAATACGAAGCTTTACGAATCCACGAAGAAAGAAAAGAAAACCCACCCTAAAATATGTAATTTGTCCAGAGAACTGATTTTCGTGAGTTTTTCCTGAATGACTGGTTCCGCCTTGGAGAGTGTAATAAAATTTTCCTTTCGTGTTAAAGATGGTGCGATTGGACGCTTATTGTCTATATTATTTTCCGACTTGATATTATTTCTCCCTGGGAAAATTTTCCAACATTTTTCCCTGCTCCTGTTCAAAGAAAAACGATGTAGAAAAGTAAATATTTGAAGTATGTGTGGTTTTCAGATGTCTCTCTGAAATATTCATTCACAATAAAGCGCATGCCAAAATTGACGAGAAAAGCTGTGGGAGCTCTGCAACAGAGTTGTTTTTTTTTTCATCTACATATATAGTCAGTATAATTACAGTCGTGTAATTTTAATACTGAAAATTGGCGCTTTGAAACTAGCAAGGGGTTCCAAATGGAATGCCGCAATAACGTTCAATGCTTTCTGTACGCAGATGGCACCAACGCGGTATATCATAACCGTAACTTGCAGCAAACGAACCAAAAGGACACAGCTATGAATCATTTGTCGGCGGCCACCAGTCGCGTGTCTCCAGGGCAGTTGGCGTCGGTCGGCTCGGCGCGCCGCCATGTTTTATGCATCGCAGGCGCCGGCCGCGTGTGCGTTGGCTGGGAGCGCCTGGGCAAGCCGCCGGCCGGCGCGCAACGGCGCCGCGACGCTTTTGGAAGTGACGGGGCGGGGCGGGGCGGGGCGGGGCGGGGCGGGAGTGATTCTGCTCGCGGGTAGGGACTGGCCTTTCCAGATATCGCCCCCGTCTGCTCGGCTCTGACCCCTGCCTTTCCGTCCGTCCGACGCTCACCTGTCTGGCCTTCCCACAATCCCTCGCCTGTTGTGTGTCATCAGTTCTTGCATGCACACCGTTGTCAGCTCAGCTAGCTTCGCTTTCTTTTCTGATAACTTTGCGTATCTTGCTCTCTCCTCCCTTCTCGTATACCTAGCTCATTGTCCTCCGTTACAGCTTCGTTCAGACCTGTGTCGACTCAGTCTCCAGTATCTCCCCGCTCGTCTCCCGCTTGCCTCGTTTCGTCCATTGCGGATCACCCGCTCGTGCTGCCACCTCGCCTTTTTCTCTACCTCTTCTCCTCCTACCTTCCTACTTGTCTCTAGATTAGTCTTCGTCCCCCACCCACAACCGGATTTCTCCGTCGTCTGTTCATATTTCCACGTTCTACTTCGCCAGGTTGTCTTGTTTCGTGCCTCCTCGTCGCGTCCCTCTCCCCACGCAACATCACAACATGTCTCCGCTTTGCCCGTCTCCCTGCATTCGAACTTTGCTTGTTTCTCTCTCCAGCGCGCCGCTCGCCCGTAACTGCCACCTCCACCACCACCACCACCACCGTCCACGCCCCGCCACCGCCACTACCCCCGCCACCGCGACCGCCACTGCCATTGTCACCGCCGTCATCGCCACCAGCCCCGCCACCGCAACTACCCCCGCCATCGCTACCACCCCGCCATTGCCACCACCCCCGCCATCGCCACCGCTATCGCCACTGCCGCCGCCGCCGCCACCGCCACCGCCGCCGCCACCGCCGCCGCCGCCGCCGCCACCGCCACCACCGCCACCGCCACCACCACCACGACCACCACCACGACCACCACCACGACCACCACCACGACCACCACCACGACCACCACCACGACCACCACCACGACCACCACCACGACCACCACCACGACCACGACCACGACCACCACCACGACCTCCACCACTACCACCACCACTACCACCACCACTACCACCACCACTACCACTACCACTGCCACTGCCACTGCCACTACCACTACCACTACCACTACCACTACCGCCACCGCGTTACTTCTTTATTGCCTCCGCAAGAGTGAAGCGTTTCCTTCTTCCAGTCGCCGGGGATGTCGGGCGTCTTGTGCGTGCGGCGCGGCGCGGCGCGGCGAACTGGATTCGCCGGTTCGAAATGCACAGTAGCCTCCGCCTCCCGGACGTGTAGGGGCGGTTGTCGGTTTTTGACATAACTGTCTCGTTTCCATTTTATCCGGCATGTTTACAGCTTGTCCCGGCGGGGAGTGTCATTTTTATATTGACGCTGTTATGCAAATCCGCAACGAGCGCAATAAAAAGATCGTCACGCCTAATTAGGTATTCCAGGCGGGATTTGCATCCATTTCGGGAGCGAGGTCTCGTGTATCTCTCTCCGTCCAAGTCATTTCAGCTTGGCCTGACTGCGTGTAGCGGCGTGAGACTGGGAATTTCGTTCGTTTCCGCGAGGAGCGTGTCTCGGGAGAGGGGGCGTGGCTGCGGAAGGGAAAGCACCGAGAGGCGGGAGGCCGGAGTAACGTCGCTCGGTGGCTATTCTTGTTTGGCGTCGGCGGCACACTTCCGCGTCGCGTCCGGGAAGCAGCCGTCGCGTCGCGTCGCGTCGCGTAGCGTCGGACCGTCGCTGCACGCGGAGGCGCCGCGCCGCTCGGGCCGGGTTTCGAGAAAACATCCGTTGCCAAACAACGCCCACTTCCACCGCGGATGTGAAAGGCTGGCAACGCGCGGGAATGGGCGTGAGCAACGCGAGCGTTACAAAATTTTGTTTTCGTTCAGAGATGTTGCTGTGGTGAATCATTTTCTGGTGCTTAAAATAAAATTCACAAGTGTTAAGAATACTCACAGGTGTGACTTCGCATTAGGAGAAATGACTTACAAATTTTAAAATTCAAATTCACCTTCATTTATACTTTTTTGCGTTCCTTTTTCTATTCTATCCAGCTGTCGCACTACATTGAGAAATACCATGGGTTACAAAACATCCCGTTTCAGCATCAATCCACATTACTCACGCAGTGTGATATGAAAATCGATTAGTAGTCGTAATGTTTAATTACGTGCCATGGATTGATTCAAATCCTGGAATTACGTTGTTTGCTTTCTGTAATTTTCTATATAGACAGTTATTACGATATACTATTTTGAAATAAGTGAACGTCGCTGTTGAACAAATGATACGAAGCGATTTTTGTATTTTAGATTATTTATAATAATAATAATAGTAAATTGTAGTTTTTTTTAATCGAAGGTTTATAGTATATTTTAAATTTCAAACGTATTCTTGGATATGAACTTGCGGTAAAATCAAGTGGGAAGGCTAATTGAAGTTCTGGTAGGTTCTTGGAGTAAACCATAGTATACTTTCTATTATTAATACTTGGTTGGAGTTAGCAAATGTATCATTACATCGCAGCTCAGATACAAGAGTGTGCGATGCATGGAGAGATTTTTGCCCCGCAATCACATTGTGTTCCCGATGCATCGAGAAAGGGCCTGCCGTGGCCGCTGCCCCGCCTGACTCGCGCGTCGTTAAAGGCCGCCCTTTGCGTCGGGGCGCGCGCAGCGATGCCGCCTGGCTCGTTAGCCGGCGCCGCTCTCGCTCGGAACTCGTAGAATGCGCGCGGCCGCAGCCGGGCCCCGTTCTCCCGACTCTTCCCGACGCGACGCGACGCGACCGCTTTTGTTCGCTGCGAGACAGCGGTTTTTGCGGAATTTGACCGCCGGCAGCTGCGACAGCAGGACCTTTCTCGATACATCGGGAACAGAATGTGATTCCGGAGCAAAATTCTCACGATGCATCGCGTACTCTGGCTTCTGAGCTGCGATGTAAAGATACATTCGCTAACCCCAACCAAGTATTATAAATAGAAAGTATACTATGGTTTACTCGAAGAACCTACCAGTTGCAGTAAAGTTGCGGTAAAATAGTGGGAAGGCTACTTCAAGATCGTATCGAAGAATACATTTGAAATTTAAAACGTACTACAAACCTCTCCACCGCGTCCTCGTCTCATTCCTCACCTCCCCCCGGTATTGGCCGATGACATGAGAGGAATTTTCCTCCAAACGTTCATCCTAGGAGGCGCACGTGCTCCTTAAATATCAATGGGCGCTTTTTTTATAATGTATATTTTTGTAATGTTTATTTTTTGTCGTATTTTCTAGCGAATCTGTTAATAAATGACCCATAATATTAGCAAAAAATATGGACAACGCAGCTTTGTGTGCGGTTTATCCTGAATAAGCATCCCCTCGGACTCCGTGCATGACCTCTTCTATACTTCTCTCCTGTCATTCTTTCTCATTCTTACCAGAATAAATCACGCCTTCCCAAAGATCAATTTAGGCCCCCATAACCATCACAGACAATTCATTCTTAGCTAACTCCCTCCCTTCTCACACCCATCCCACCACTGCCCTGAACACAAAATTGACATAAATGAGGTTCCCAGAGGGTATTTCCTCCCACAAATAAAATTGAGTAAAGTTTGGTTAATTTGCAAGTACGTCGGTGCTTTTGAGTTATTTTTGTATAACTTGCTTCAGTGTTGTATACTATCTCAACCTACAAAGTGGTTTAATCACTGATCAGGTGCAATGAATTATCATAATAATCATAATAATAATAATAATAGTAAAACTTTTTCATTACTTGTTTCACCGCCTCCGGAAGTTCGGCATCCGCCATTGTGTCCTTTCTGTGATTTGCGTCTTGCATTGTCGCCTTTTCTTGCCATCGACAGTTTCCTCTCGGTTCCTTCGTCCGTGTTCTTCTGTCATAAGCAGTGCATACTGGACTCACGTGCTGCCTTTCGGACTGCTTTTCTTGCCAGCCCCCATTGCTTCCCTCACCGCCTTTTCTTTTGCATGCCGGCTGCCGGAATCATCGTTCTGCGCTTCTGGGTAGTCTTTCTGGACCACGCTTATTTTTTTCTCGTTACTCATGTGCAAGATCAAGACTGGAGCGTAAAATTTGTGTGGTAGGGGAGACGTAACGCCCCCTTCACTAGTTGCTCAACAGTGTACCAATACAGCAATGGAAATACTTCTTAACGTTTTGGTTTCCGCTTTCTGTTGTCTTTGTTCACATGTACACAAATTGTGTGTTATATCTTTACTAAATTATTGTCTGCTTATATTAATTCTTAGTCGTTGAGTTGCCACATGCGAGAATGTACCTAATTAGTTTTTCAGTGAATTATTTACGAGTGACGTGAGTCTTTTTTATATTACTCAGATTATTTGTGAAGAAAATCTCAAACAAATTGTGAAATGTTGAAGTTAATAATTTCTTAATGAAGTGGGGGGGAATTGATTGTAATTGCACAAAAACTACTAAATTTGTCTATACAAGCTTGTGTTGCCTCTTGGCAAATGTCAGAAAGTCACAACGGGAAGTGGGTGTGTCACCAAATCATGTGATAAAAGGTCGGATGCCTTCTGTCGCTTGATCAAGTCTTGTTTTTCGCTCGTACGGAAAACAGTAAACGGAAATGAGCGGACGTCGTGATATCGCTCATTAATGCTCTCTGCGGGGCGTGTGTCGCATGTTAATGAGCCTCAAGCGTTCGTTCGCTTTTTTCTATTGCTTTTTATTCGCGCCCTTCCTTCCTCCCTGCAGAATGCCCCACCGCCCCCATTTAGCGGGGCGTGTATTTGACGCAGCGGCCGGCCGACTGGCGATTGTCAGCGCACGAAATCTCCGTGATGGATGGAGTGGGGCTTTGAGTTTTTGTTCGTTAGCTGTTAGGAGATGCGATCAGTTGTGGTGTCGGGTACTTTTCCCGCTCGTTTGGTCGTGGCGTTTTACAAGGCCCCGGAGTCAAAATGATTCTTGACTTTTGCGGGGAGACAGTTTTTGATTGATCTCTATTCATTTATCGTTAAATAGTATTTTGCTTTCTTTTGGTAGGCGTGTTCTCGACAACGGTGTATATAATTCGCACTGTCTTGAATATCTGGCAATTTGGTGTCTCTGTGGGGCGCATTCGTGTCGCTGATTAATATTTTTTTACTTCTTTAAGATGGGACCGCAGATGGAATTGAACGTAATTTGCCTCGTATTAAATAAAGTACTGCAGCAAAAAATTGGCACAAGTTGTTTCTCGGAAGCCCGTCCCGATCCGTGTACTTGAATCTTCTCCTAGTTCGGAGCGGGAGTGTTCGGCTGCTTAGCGCCGTTTTTATTCCTCTTCGCTCGCGGAACGTAAAGTAATGTGTGCACATGAAAATGCTCGTTGGCGTTTTCACATGTGCTTGCGTGGCTTAACTAATCCACGTTCGAATAAACAAGCTTTTAACCACCATTGTATTTACTCTTCTTGAAGTGTTGTGAATGCATGAATTGCAATGAGTTTGCGCTAGACGCCAACGTCCATTTCCAGAGTTGTTGCCCGAGATCTATTTTGAAATGAATCAAACTGTGAAAATAGCTGCTTTGAGCTGTTTTTTTAAAAAAAATATTTTGAAATTTGTGTAAATAATTCTGTATTTACATCTATGTTTGTGTATACCATTTTATAAATACTGAAGAAAAAAAAATAGAACTTAAATTTTCAGCACTTTTCCGAGTTGTGTAGTTTGAGAACTGAATCGCTTGAGAGCTGAGTCGCTTGTTTCCACTTTAGGGATGACCAGTGATCCATTATCTCATTGCCAGCTTCGTGAACCTGACTCTGTCTACAACAAACAGTTGAACACATGTTCGAGAAAGATTCTAGAAATGCGTGAGAGTTTGAGTGTCGAATGCGCAGATTTAGTGCGTGTACGTGGTAGAAATCCAGGACAAATCTTTATCCCGTTTAAACTAGACTGTGACGCAGGATGCGAAGAATCTGTAAATCGCATTTGAGGTAATTGCTTCACGTGAAGAGTACTTCAGTGCTTTGTTCAGGTGTCTAGGAATTTATTTTTAGTGAGTTTCTTCGGACATTTATCCGTGCAGTGCCCTGCGCATCAGCCGAGACGCGAACTGATATTTGTAGCTGTAGTCGCTCATAAACCGCGACGAAGGGGGAAATATTCGTGGCGGGATGGCTTGACGCGAGCAGCGCCGCCGCGAGGCGTCTTTCGCCCGAGGAGCACCGAGCTGCGGCGCCGTTTACGAGGTCGTTTCTCGGTTAGGGTGGCTCCATCCCAGACGCGCGCCCCGCCCCTGCCCTGCCCCGCCCCGCCCCTGCCCCGCCCCTGCCCTGCCCCGCCCCTGCCCCGCCCCGCCCCTGCCCTGCCCCGCCCCTGCCCCGCCCCTGCCCCGCCCCCGCCCCGCCCCTGCCCCGCCCCGCCCCCGCCCCGCCCCCGCTCCGCCCCTGCCCCACCCCTACCCCACCCCTGCCCCGCCCCTGCCCCGCCCCTGCTCCGCCCCTGCCTCGCCCTGCCTCGCCCTGTCTCGCCCCCCGCCTCGCCCCTGCCTCGCCCTGTCTCGCCCTGCCTCGCCCCGCTCTGCCTTGCCCCGCTCTGCCTTGCCCCGCCCCACCTCGTCCCGCCCCTGCCTCGCCCCACCTCGCCCCGCCCCGCCCCACCTCGCCCCGCCCCACCTCACCTCGCCGCCCTCCGCCCTGCCCCCCATCGCCCGCTCCCTCCGCCCCCGCCCCCTCCGCCCCGCCCCGCCAGCGGCGTCATCGCGCGCTGGTTCGCAACGGCCGCAGAGGCGGGCACAACCTTAAAATGGGAATTTTTTTAGTATGTAGTCAAATGAATCCGTTAGCACAGGGATGCTTAAACGCAAGCATTGGGAGCGGACGGCCCGCTGCAACGGGCAGCGTGCCAATCACCTGCACTTCATTAGAATCGATCGCGCCCGAGTGGCTCGAAGCGGAGGGCCGCATTGGTGGTCCTTTAGGAGATGGAGTTCTTTGGTGCAAAAAAGTTTAAACTTCGAGTTATGCAAATGTCCAGTTGTCGGCTATTGTTAGTGTTGAGATTAGAGTACCGGGAACGCATTTATGGTGGTGGATGGATGTATGACATATTTTGAGATAACCATGTTGTGTTGTGGAAGTTAGAATCAACTATATTCTTAT
This sequence comes from Acheta domesticus, assembly GCA_031308135.1. Lineage (NCBI taxonomy): Eukaryota > Metazoa > Arthropoda > Insecta > Orthoptera > Gryllidae > Acheta > Acheta domesticus. The sequence goes on along the minus strand of JAHLJT010000631.1, from coordinate 14,711,216 downwards.
GCACACGATTGCACTTCTTCATGGCAATCAACAACCGCGGAAAAGCGGGATTCACATGGAAGGAACAATAGCTGATCTTCATGCTACTCGGCAAAAAAGGAACACTGAAAAATAAATGAAAAAAGTTTGCATTGTACTTCAGGATATATATAAGAGGGAAATATTGTTACAAGTACCTTTCTGCTTACCATGAATATGAGGTTGCAATGAAAGAGCAACTGTGAAAACAAGCTCTGAAACCGGAGACACATTTATCTTACGGTATTCTATTGCTATTTGCGCAAACATCACGCCTATTTTCTCTTATGCTTGATCGTTAACGTGGTATTCAGTCGCAGAAGACTTTGTCCGCAGGGCCATGGGCGTTGCTTGGGCCCACTGCGGCGTCGTGGCTGGCGCGGGGGTGGGTCGGCGAGAGCTGCGCCCCCAGACGCCGCACCGCGCCGCGCCGCGCCGCGCCGCTTCCTGTAATTCGCTTCCGCGCGCTCGTTTGTTCCTCCCCCCTCGCCGACCCCGTGCGCCATAACCCTCTGCCGATGCCCACGCGAAATGGTCGGGCTGTGCTTTGTGCGCGCCCAACTTTGTTTGCGGTCGGAGAACCGTTGCGGACTTCCTGAAAATCGGCTACTCACCGAGTTGGTTTCGTCCGGGGAGTCCACCGAGAGAGTTTTTTTTTTCTCACTGCGGTGACCGCAGGTGGCCTACTAATTAATCGTCGTTTGATCGGCGTAAGTGCTGCTCGCGTTTGATGTTGGTGTTTTGAGCAGGATTTTTGTGGAGGCGACGAAACGGCGCATGTCTTCTGTGGCGTGATGTTATGTGGCTTAAATTTACGAACATGGTTGGCATTCGAGAATTGGTTTTGAAAAACGGTGAGTATTATCAGAACGACGTTCAGATTATCAGAAGGACGTTTTTCAGGAAGTATTCGCCAGCGCTTCTTTTTACAGGAGCGTACTTTTCTACTTGGTACAATTTTAGTAAATCTATATTAATATGAATTAAATAAAACCACAATATTGTTGTGGTTTGATTATTTCTTAATTCATATTATGGAGTACCATACGATTTGTTGCCATCACTGAATTTAAATCTATATTGTTCTGTAGGCCAATGGAGGGTAATATCTTATTCTTTTAAGTCTGTTATTTGTTTTTCTTCTTTCTTCAAATTAAAATTAAACGGTGTGCTTTCGATTAAAAATGATAAGAGATGATACAATTAGTATGCCTTAGATCTAAAACTTGACACAATTTTAAAATGCTAGGCTCGGAATCCGTGGAGCCGAAAGCGACAGTAGCGCAGGTGGGGACGGGCGAATAGGCGTTGGTGCACGCGCGTGGGTGGGCGCTCCGCCGCGAAGCATGGGCCGGCCCTCATCACCCGCCGACCTGCTGCTCTTTCACGGCGCCTCCTCAGCTCGGTTCATTAGGTTCGCTTTCACGTGCGGGTCCTGGCCCGAGTGGAGCGGCGGCTCCGGCGGTGAGCGTGGCACAGGCGCGGCTTTGATCGAAGTTCGTCATACGCCATGGAGTTGGCCTGCTTTCCATGTCAAAGTGCGTTTTGGAAACTCAGTCCATCCATGCGCAGTCGTGCTTCGGGAAGAAAGGAAGTGGGTCCTTGGGCCGATCTGCGAGGCAACCGTTTGGTAGAGGGCAGTACACATTTAATACGCATTGAGGATTATCCTTGCGCAGTCTGAGTACAACTACATCCAAGAATGTTGTTATGAAATAGACTCTAAATTCGTAAATCAAACTAGGAAATGTTCTCTTCATATCTGTACAATTGGTGTTCACTACGTGCGAAGTAAAATGCGATCTCTATTAGTTCTGAGCGATTATTTTATGGCCTCTTTTGTATCAGAGTAGAAACAAAGTTTTTGAATTTACCAACTTTCTTTGGTGTTGCGTAAATTTATCTATAATTATTTGTCTACATATTGAAATTTATTATTTATTTACTTGTGTATTATTTGAAGACTTATTAACGGCAGGATCCACCTGCCGGTTGGGTTGGCCTTCCTCCATTAATGGCCTGTAGTGGGTATGTGCTTTCACATTTCCGGGGTTGTCTGGACCTGGAATAATGGATCTTAGATCTTACAGTTTTGGAAATGGGGAACATTTGTGATACGATAATTTTTATGTACTAAAAGGTATTGTAAAGAAGAATTCAATGTCTAGAATAGGAGTAAAAGCTATTGAATTTGTTGTACTAAATGTTCTTCGTTTAATGGACTAGGGCCAAAGCCCTTTTTCGGTTTCTGTCGTACGCTGTTTTCGCTCAATTCCTCGCCGCGTGCTTGCCTTGTGTCTCTGTCCTAACCTCATTGGGGCGGAGGATGGCCGCCTCCACCGCCGCGCTCTCCGTTCAAATTCGATCTGAGGTGAAGGCGAGCTGTCTATCTTCCTGCATGCTCGAGCGTGTCCTAGACATTGATACGCCCCCGTCCTTTGCTAACCGGAATGACCTCGCTCGTGTGGGCGTGTTGTACGCACACGCCGCGCTGCTCCTTTCCCCTCCCCGCGCCCCTCCCAGTCCTTTCCTTCACCGTCAGTGCGCACTGTGACGCGACTGTGTAATTGGGATGACGTATCTCATTGACAAGTCCTTCCTGGAGAATGCCCACGTACAATCCTGGAGTGGTACAAAACCTACATTTATCATATCGCCGTCAAATAAACGCCACTCCTCGAAACGTGAAGTCTGCTTTAAATGTTCACAACGCTCCGGTCAAATAGTCAATATGACAGTTATATCAGTGCTGTCACGTCCACATTGGTCTGTTTCTTTTTCGTTTTGCATGGCCCTAAGGCGTCGAAAGAAAAATGAAGTAAGGATAGTGATAGCGAGAAAGGAAAGGCCCACTCCTGATGATGTATAGATTAAATGGACACGATGTAAAATAGCGGTGTTGTAGAGAGCTTAGCAGTTGCGTTGCATGAGCGGCGCGCGGGGGATGCGAGACGACGCGTGGAGCGCGTGGTCACCTCGTGACATTTCGCGCGTTTTACCCTTTCGCCCTCCGCGTGCGCGCGTGGGACGCGGCCCTCTACAAGAAGCACGCGCGCTCGCGTCTCCCTTCCGGCGCACAGCGGCGGGTCCCTCTGGGAACGAAGTGCTGCACATCTCGAATGCAGGAATCGTTTTGTTTAATGGACCCATGGCCGTCTCCTTGTGTGAGGTGCTTTAGCAATTAAATGTACTACTTCCCGTGTTCCTTCCTCCTTCAAATTTCATCTCCACTTTTCTTTTGTGATCCGTTGTTTCCTGGACGTCTTTTCTGCTTCACTTGTATTGATTTTTGATTCCTATTCAATATATTTGTTCTGACTTAAAGGGCTATTCCGGCGGTTTCTCTGAGTTCAACTTAACCGCCTATGCCGTATGGCGAGATGGTCCATGTTATTCTGATAAGAGAGGTTTCATCCAAGTAGTTAGGCAAAAGAGCAGGCCTTATGACATGATAATAATAATGATAATAACATTTTTTATTATTAGAATTATTATTATTTTATGTTATTAATGAGTTGCATATATCTATTGTTAATGATGTTCTGCCACAATGTGACCAGGGTCTGGTTTTATTGCTGCAAAAACGTACACGCGCAAACTTTATCGATGAGTGATTAAGTCGGATAGCAAAAACTCTCTGTTAAGAAAGCGTTAATACATTACTTGTGAAATTTACATTTGGGTATTTTATGTTTGAAATTACATGGTGTGACAAGCTAATCGAATATTCATTAACGTTATTGAACGTTACTTTATACGGCAGGCAAACAGACGTAGTGGGTGTTGCTCATGTGACATGAGGCGTGATGCTGACATTTCTTGCGACTGTTGTGGAGACTGAAGGTAATGGTCTCTTTTCTACCAAACAGATTACCAAAGTAAAGTAGTCATTATCTGACTCACTGAATTATCTCTTAAGATAAATGTTCTATACGTCCAAATGACCATTTACGAGTACATGCGAGTTTCGTGTCTATGTAGTCATAACGTTTTCTTTTCATATTAATCATTTCATATTCGTCGGCGCATGTCTTGAGGATATGTTTTAGTCGCCTTAATCCGAAACGTGATTGTATTGATTGACCAAATTTTCGAAACAGATTTATTTGGTGATTATCTGGGCATATAGTATATTTCAACATTAAAGATTGGTATTGGATGGGTTTTGGAAAAAGTACTCGAAGCATTTTCGAGACAATTTTTCCTGTCATTTGTGTTCGAAACATGTTTAATTGATTTTCATGTTTGTACTCTCGCGCGTAGAGTATTTGCTTTCAATTTTTTTTCAAAACTGGTGTTAAGGATCATGAGAGAGAGACATACACGAGGTGAGTGGCAATAAATCCTTTGGAAGTTAGGAAAGCAAACCTTTCCAACACAAATAGCTATAGGAGCAGTAACTTTTCGTGATCGACTTCGGATCAACTTTGGCATTATTAAACACTATAAGTAGGGACGTGCAAGAAAAGTGCCACATAATTGACATTAATGAACGTTTTGCATTCTACTCGCGAAGACTTGACTGCAAACATACAAGCGGTTTTGGCATACTTTAGAGTGTTTAGTTTATTTTGCTTTTTAGACGCGTTCGCGCAGAAGTGTTTCGCCGGCCTATTTTAACCCTAGTCTTCATGAAAAGTAACGAGCACATATTTCGTGAAACGTGTAGTTCTCGGCTTTGGCGACTACACGGGTTTCGCCTCAACAGCCGCCGCGTGTCGGCGCCGGGGCTTATCTTCGTTTCCACGTCGCTGTCGTCACGGCGTCGCCGCCGCCGCCGCGCCGGCTCGACCGGTCCCCCCGGGGACCTGCCCGCGATCGGAGGCGCGTTGCGAAAGCGCATGGCTCCATGGTGCCACGCAGCGCGCACTGGACCGAAAAGGCCCAAAATATGCGCGCAACAGAACATACGTATTCTTAAGCCACTATTTTTTTCTCATGGTTGACGCTTCGGAAGTCAACCATGCAACAGAAACAAGGTAGATTTTTGCTAATACGTTAATACGAACGTGATGGTAAGTGGTATGTCGAAAAATATGTTTATGATAATCGAAATTTTTGTCGAGTTTCTTAATTTTTGAAGTTGTAAATTAGTCGAAAAATTGACATATTTTGTAGACACACAAAAGTCTAATGGAAGATATTTACATCCTGGAAGTTTGGCAAGTGCTACAAAAAAATTACAGAGCGAGTAAAATGAAAGTTTTCCAAATATTGTATACAATAAGATGTTGTGTGAATTTTTAATAAATATAAAGCTTTATCAATCCTGTCGTGAAGGAGTAATGCTCGTCTAAATTTCGTTTATGATGGGATTACGTCTTAAACTGAACTTCTGAACCGTCTTAAAGTGAATTTGATGTTTTATCACGTTACATTTATTGGTGGTTTGGTTTGTGCTAAATGTGGATGAAAACATTAAAATTAAAATTCACATTAAACAAATAATTTCTTATGTAATAAAATCACTACACCCACATTTGTGAACCGCTGCGTGCCCCATACTTGATAAACCTAATCACTTCACAATATTACTCGAAGACGTAATCGTATCATCAGTATTTATTGGACTATAAAGCTTTATCAGTCGTGTTGGGGTCAAGGAGTAAAAGGCTTAATGCTCTACTAAATTCCGTCTAAGATAGGATTACATCTTAAACTGAACTTCGAATTTGTCCGTTGTATTCGCTTACACAACTCTGTGTACCATTTCAAATCCTCCGATGATGATTGAGAGAGCACCCCCGGGAAATGTTGATGAAAAATGTTTAAAAGATGAGTTCGTTAAATTTCAACAAACAACGTCAATAAAGGGAATGAAATTAACGATGCGATTCTTTGTAATACACTTTCGCTGTGTAATATTTCTAAAACTGATATTCCGACGTCTCTCCTCACGAAAGTAAGAGTCTGCTTGCAAGCAAAGGTGATACCAGGTGCTCTGTCTTTTTTCTTAGTACATTTTGAAGCACAAAGGACTATTTGATATCGCAGAAAGAAAAAAAAAGAAGCTCCTCGCCGGCCCACTGCGTGGCGCGTCGACCTCGCCGCGCCGGCGACAGCCGCCTCGGGCGCGCGCCCGATTGGTCCAGGCCTCGGATCGGAGGCCGTCGCTCGAGACGATCGGATTAGCGGCCCGTTGACGTCCACACTGCGCCGCGCCGGCTGGCCGAATGCGCCCTCCGTCCGGGCGCCGAACAACCCTGACGAGTGGGGAAGGAGAGAGCCCCGTGCCCTCTTCTTCATAATGTTTGTGTTCACGAACATAGAGATGGAATTAAAGAGTAGGAAGAAATGTATAAAGTCAATACTGAATTATAAAGAGTAATTTAGGTATTAACTTTGGTCATAAATTCAATTAAATTTTTCGTTATAAAAATCAAAGAGGAGTACTTCAGTCTACGTTAATCCGTAATGAAAACGAAGGCGTATGTGCCACGGGTTTGTCAAAGCCTTATCTGGTTTGGATTTTGATAAACAAGGAAGACATGTGACAGAAGAGTGAAACCTTTGAGTAAAGTGGTTCAATTTAATGTTCTTTACGTATTTGAGTATTCAAACCAAAGCATCGATTTTTCTTAGAGAGTTGGTTTCGGGTATGTTGCGTTGGTTTGAAATAGCCGGGTGTCACATTTTCCACCGTAACCGAATAGATCGAATTAATTCTGCTGTGTCTGCCAAACACACAGACACGTTCCAGAGATTATGGACCAGAAATGAGTTGGTGTGTGGCGTTTCCGACTGGAGGACAGGTTTTATTACTAAATTCAACAGCCAGTGGTATATTTTCTGTTTAAAAATGCTTTTATTTTTTATATTTATTAATATCAAATATATTGTAATATATTTAAGTATTGATATAAATAAATAACCTTATTGAGAAATACACGTATTCACTTGTGATAATATTTTCGGTTTCTCTATTCATTATTAAAAGTACAAGAGACAAGCACTTGTGTGCTCCTTGTCTTTGAGCGACGTGCTACGTGTGGCATGCATGATTTATGTAATGTTGTTTAATTTTTTCATTAGAATTTATTTTCGCATGGAGAATTCCAAAACCGCATTCCTCAATCGCAGACATTTGGTGGAAAATAATCCATCTAGGTTAAAATCGTCAAAATGTGTGACAAGCTTCCAGTATTTTGAGGAAATCCGAGAGTAGTGGAACGATGCCATATTTAGCATAAAGAAGCGTTCAGTTCAAATGGTCGTCTGTAGCTTCTGTTGCGTCGAAATGAAGCCCATTGGAAACACTTCTCTGACATACGTTCGGCTATTCATTTAGCCTTCATTTACGGCGACCTCATTCATTAAGGGCGTAGCTCCGCCTCCTTCGCCTGTGTTTTTGCTTCATTTCGCGGCGGTGCTTCGTGAGTAATGGAGAGAACGTGCGACTGCGCTGACGAGTGGGCACGCTTCCTGGAGCCGGAGCGCCGCAGCAAAAACTGCAGCGACGCTCTCGCGGGTGACGGCGCCACTCGAATGGAGAAGGTTATTCCTCGTCGGGAAGATCCTAACTGGACGGTCACGCCAGAATTCTGGAGTGTCCGTGGCGTATCGTTTATGTGACGCGTGTCTGATTTGAAAACGGTATGTGATATAACGCTAATTGAAGACAAAAAAGGTTTTCTGATGCGGGACTTGAAACCCCGTTAGCTTTCCAGTAATTGGACTTGCTTCTCTATAACTGAGTGTCTTAACCAGTGCGCTTATTCATTGGTGAGGTTGGTTCCCAGTGTCAATCACATTGCCATTAAATTGCGTTTTAAGTACAATTCAAACGGGGAGAACAAAAAAAAAACCTTGGTGAAAATGAGTTATTGATAATGCGTGCAGTCTGTAGCTTCCCTTGCACGCACGCATGCAAGCATTGAAGGCCTGAAAAGCTTAAGTTCGTAATTTTTGGGGATTCGGAGGACATATTTAAAATTCTTGGAGTGCAAAACGTCCCTTATTCGATGGAATTATTGAGTTTCAGCATTGCACTCCAGATCGACCTACAGGATATACGAATTAGTTTGGCAATGAAAGGAGCAATATGAAATAGGTTTAGTAACCAAAAACAGTTTTGTCAGTCTGCCAACTGAAATACCGTTTACCCTTGCGTAAAAAAGGAAAGTAAAAGGACTTGAAAGTATTGATGCAGTTCATTTCAACAGTTATCTGTGAGCACCAGGACCGGAACGTAAAAACCAGATGGAGCCAAACAAAATATCGGAAACAGTGTACCACTGTATCAAACATCTGTGATAACCTATAGTTTATTTTTGTTTCTTTTTTCTGTGCAAAATCTGATTGTCTGGACTGGGTGGGGGTGATTTCCCTGATTCAGTTCGAGCAACTCGGCTTGTTATAGTTCGCTAGTTCAAAATCTCTCCCGGTGGAGCGCTGAAATGTTGAAATTGGTGCAGTACTATGCCAACGTGCGTTTCGGAATTTTCCGACGCGATGGAGTACGTATTTATCCAGAGGGATCAGATCTAATCAGGTGGTTTTCAATTAAAATATCATTGGGATCCGCGAGCGCCGCGATTACAGAGAGTGGCTTCGTCAGCCACTCGGCGCCAACCGATTCCACCGACAACCAATAGGATTGGTGGACTATTCATGCGTGGAGTGGAGAGCAATGCGGATCACCGCGCCGCCTAAAAGTTGCACGCTCACAGCCTATCGCCCTACTCCTTATGTTATGCGCTCTACACTGGTCTCGTTTCCGCCTGACACGTCCTGGTTCATCGCGTTTTTCTCTTCCCTTGCCGTCTTCTGTACTCAGAGTTTTGACTCGTTGCAGCAATTCCATCCCAGCCTACTACGTTGATCTTCTCTACTTGGCACTCCCTGCCTGTGAACTCAGAATGGTCTAAGATTCCATTTTCCTGACCTGTTCACCCTCTCATATTTTTCTTTGCTCTCTTATTCCCATAAATCGCTACACACTGCTGATTCCCAATATAGTCGTCAGTGTTGAACTACTCTTGGTGTCGTGAGTGGGCTGCAGTAGTGGCACAACTCAAAACGATGTTGAAATAAACGAGAAGTTTTAACCCTGTATCATTCTTGCATTCACCTTCTGCTAGTTTTTGGTGGAATACTGTACTGTAATATATTCTTCTGTTACTGCGGGAAAGTAGACCAATCTGCAATTCTGGAGAGTGCAATAACTCAAAATTCGTACTTTTTAGCTGTGCCACCGTTGTAGCCCACGAACGATGTCAGGATGTCTGTCATGTACCTGTATTTTCTCACTTGTCCCTCCCCTCAGTTCTTGCTCCGTCACTACCAGTTTCTCCCCTTCTCACTGTCCCCCAGCCCGCCCTCTGTGCCGCTTCACTGCCCCGCCCCGCCCCGCCCTTGTTTGCGGCCGCTCCGCCGCGCTCTGACCGCCTCCGTCGGACGGCGGCGATCCGTAAGAGCTGTTCGTTCCGCGAATCCGCCCCGCTGCCCCGCGTGCGCGCGCACCGGCTTCTCGCGAACGGCGTACAGGCTGCGGCACGGCGCGGCCTCCGGAGGCTGCTCAAAGGCGCGCGCGCTCTCCACGGGGCTGACGGCACCTGACAGGCGCACTGCACGGAGATTCTTCGGCGGCCGTCGGGGAGGTCCTCGCCGCGAGGTTGAAACTGGAAATAAAAATAAATAAAAGAACGAGTAGGCGTTAAGTCAGTTCGATGCTTTGGCTCGTGGCAGCCTGAAAGAAGTTTACACTCCGTTCTCGATCTTTCAGGCAACGCTCCTCTGAGTTCCGCGTATTGCCTACTTGTCGAAGCGTCGTGTGTGCTCCAGGGAAGGCGTCACCTTTTCCTTTATCGATGGAGCGTGAAGAAGTTTCATCGATACGCTGTACGTGCTAAAAGCTTTTAGGTTTGTAGATGTCACTTGAACAGCAATCTGGGGTGGATCGCCGTGGATGCTCTTTGTTCTACTTACGCACTTTTGGATTTCAAGTAAATACCAGAATGGGAATGGGGGCCATGATCATATTTGATGTACTAAAATGGGTTTATCAGTTATGTTATCTCTTTCGCGTCGCGAGTACCCTCCATAAATCAACACGGAACGAAAGATTTAATGGTTGGATTAGATTTCCTAAGTTTTAAATTAATCAGATATACGTAGCATTATTCGCTTAAAAAGGAAAACTGAACATCAAACGGAGAGATGCGACGGGAACGTTCTTTTACATAATTCCATCACTATTCAATAAAAGTAAAGTGCTGTCGCGAAATGACCAATCGGCCTAATTACGATTCGATTGGATCGCTTCGCCGAAATTAAAAATGCGAACCCCCTGGGTGTTGCGTGTGCAGCGTGGCGACGCCAATTCCTTTGGACCACCGCTGGCCTACGGCTACTGAGCTCGCCCTTCGCAGCCCGCAGAAACAGACCGGCGTGCGAGTTTTAAAGTGATTGGTAGAGACCGGAAAAATGTGTAGTGTTAAACATCAAAATATGTACATAAATATGTAATGAAAACAGAATATGTAATAAATATGTAAAATAGGATATAATATGCAGTATTAAAATTCTCTAATTAAAAAAAAATTACATTGAACGAAATTACTTTTATGAAAAAATGTCCTAAACACATTTTAAAATTACCGTAATACAGACGTTTTAAAAACATTTTGGAGAGCAGAAATTGATGCACACTTTGCATCGTACAACTTTGTCATCAGTAGTAAAATCATCTATTGTAATCCAGGACTTTGCAAAATTTTCTCGGAAATTAAGGTTGCAGGTCACAAAACTGTGTCAGTGATACTTTTGACACCTAGATTTCACCAATAATGTGGGGGAAAATGCTAATTATTTTGAAAATTCTTCTTTTCATAAAAAACATGTAATAAATTCGAAGAAAATTGATCAAATAAGAAAATATGTTGTGAAAACAGCAAAATATGTAAAATATGTAATATAGTAGTGAATATGTAAAAATATGTAACGAAAAAGATCGATATTGTGTTGAGCGGAGGGCGATGAGTCGCCAAGATTACAATTTTGAGGACGGTAAATAGGAAGACAAAAAATATATAATTACATAAAAATCCTGTCTCTAGTGATTGGCTCACCCGGAAACCCTAACGACTGCAAGCGCCTCCCTGGATTCCATCCCCCCTCCCCCCAGTTCGTCGGCTGCCCTCTCTCAGCGACACGCGCGTTTCTGCTCAGCGTACTCGGCTCTCTCTCATTATAATGTCCGCACCCGTGTAGTGGATGGATTACGTGTGTTTTGCTTACTGAACCATGCTTCTGCGACCATCTCCATTTGTTTGTAAGAAGAAAAACATTTACTGCAGCACGGATGCGTAAGTTATTAAAACAACACCTCACGGGTGAATGTCAGATGTAACGCAGAGACAAGCGTATGTACATTCTCGAGGTAGCGACTTCTATTTGTAGTCGTTTCGTATTGTTCTGAACATAGTTGATTTAATGCGTTTTCATCTTTGATGCGTTTCTGCGGCGCTGTTTCTCTTCCTGCTCGGTCGTAGTTACTGGAACGTTGTAAACAAGCAGTTTAAAAAAAAGTACGTGGTGTATGTTATAGTACAAAGCTATTAATTTCTGTAGCAAACAGACTTCAGTCCTGTGTTGAAGCCTGTCTGATCGGGGATTTCCCCCTCGGGGAAATGCATCTCACATAAAAGCCTATCTCTTGTTGATCGGTTTGCATGCAAGTTCACCCTGTGTGGCTAGCTCCGCCGTAAACCGCATCTTTCCAAGAACGTTGCGTCGCAGCTTCTTATCTTGTATTTCATCGTGACCATACGCTCCTGAATTCTTCCTGCTCAGTCTTTTCGTTCTTTTCATACGCATCCGTTCGCGTGGTCCTGGTTCTCCCTGCGTGTTGAATCAACGGGACCCATATACGATCGGGATACGTATGTACAAGAGTTTCACCAGTTAGTGTTGCTTGTTTCCCGCTTACCCGACTTTCGAAGGCGCCGTCACAGCGTTTTTTCCGCGCGGTTTTACAGCGTCTCGTGCAACCATTGCGGCGGCGTGTGACCGCACCACCTCCAGTACGTTGGGCGAGGGCTCATCGTTTCCTGCCCAGATGAAGAATGTATTCGGAGTAGGTTCACGCTCTCAGATATTCAGTATGACGCGAACGCTAATCCCGAAAGAATTCTCCCCCCTCCGCCCGCACGGAGTTAGCCCCTGGGACTCGTGTTTCCCCGGACGGCTAAAACAGGCCAGATGTATCTCTCAGTATCCTGAGTGTGTACGAGTGCCTTCAGTCGACTTTACAGATCTTGGTGCCTCGTGGCATCAACTGGTGTCACTGCAGTGCCTCTCTCAGGGAGGGCCGACGATTCGGGTTCCGACGGTGGCAGGAGTTTCGACACTCGCTTGGGAGCTACGTCGAATTTAGCTGCCCGAGGAGAATTCCCCGCGGCCCCGGTGGTGGGAGATCCCTGATTGGGGAAATCCCCGAAAACCGACGGGGAGGTTGTCGCCGGATCTCGCCATCCAGCGCGGGAAGATCACCGCCGCCCCGGCGATAAAAACATGCAGTACACTTACGGGGCTAATGACCTTAGCAGTTGTCGGAATCAATAATCAATCAATGTATTCTGTCGACTTCTAAAATTCTGGTGCTTTACCTTGCTCCAGATCGTTCTCTCCGTCCTTGCCGCTGCTCGCCGGTTTCTGGTGTCTTTGCGACCCGGCCCACCGCTAAGAAAGCGACTTTTTCCCTCTCGCCGCCCGTGTTTGCCGCCTTGATGGATGTGTTTATGAGCAACGGCAAATGTTAATCGAAGGCTTAGCTATCTTAGCTAATGGCGTTTACGGCGAAGTGTCAAGTGACTTGTGGCAACGACGCGCAGCAGGTGGCGCTTCCGGCGTCGATATCGAGGACACAAGGCGGAGAAAACATTTCTATCAGAGCGAGTGACTACCTCATGCTCGCATTACAGTACCGGCGCTCGAAGATGAGGTTGAAACTACGTTTTACAACGTATCTGATATGTTTGCGTGATGTTTTAAATAGCATGTGTTTTGTGTAAAATAAGCTATTACGCGACATTTTGCAATGGAAGTGTAAAATCCACTGGCTTGTAATAGTCATCTCGTGTAATCTCGTGTAAAAAACTATTACACGAGAGTCATTGTGCGATGGGATTGTAAAATTGTCTGATTTGTAATCGTCATTAATTTCCATCAAATAACGCGAGCATTGTGTTAATGAATTTTTTATGTTACCATTCACTGTTGGCGTGTGATCTGAAACAAGAAGTATTAGTTGACCGTCGATGTTCAAAACTTCTGCATTGGTATCATAGGGGTGGATAACGACTTTATTTCTACAGTGTCAGAATTTCGCGTTAAGAAACTGTTTTCGAAAACGGAGTATTTTCATCTTCGGTTCCACGTTGTCGGTGCCTAGTAAAAGGATTATAAACAAACGGTGCAGTGTTTGAAGCCGCGATGTAGAACACAATAACATTGCTTCCCTAAAGTTCAGCTTCCTTTGAAGTTCCACTTCCATATTTTACGCCGTCCGCGAATAGACAAGGAGGGGCCAGCATCCTGTCGTGCGCCGTCTTTCGATTCGGCGACTTGCAACGTCCGCTCTGACGCGCGGCAACACTATTTCATTTGCATTTCCTTGCCCTGTAACAAAGGACCTGCCCTTCACGGAAACGAACGAAGGGCCAGCTACCCAATTGGTTCGCATCTTATGTAAATACCATTTCTCAGGGGGTAGAGGGTAACTTTTGGAAGTCCTCGCCTTTGTAAAGTCGATCGAGCCTCGTCTTCCGGCGACCTTCTAGTTCTTCGCAACAAAGCGCGGCCTGCATACACAAATCCACTCTGACGGCTGGAATGCAAATGGCACCGCCCAAATCTCGAATACGCACCCCCCACCCCCCAGCCCGCTCCGCTACATGAATGGGAATAAAAATACGGTAGCGTGCGCATTTACAAGTAAAATGAAGGATTACATCAGCGCGCTATCCATCAACGCGATCTGCATTGCCTGTCGCTTGCGCCGCGCAAATGCCGCGTCCGTGGCGTGGCGTGGCGTGGCGCGGCGCGGCGTGGCGGGGCGTGGCGGGGCGGGGCGTGGCGGGGCGTGGCGTGGCGGGGGTTGATTAGGAGGCAAGCGGTGGTGAGCGCGGCGCGACGGGGCCGGTCCCCTGCTGTGAGAAGGCGAACAGTGTGGTCGTGTTCCCCTCGGAAAACGTGGAGTTGAGCCATGGTCAGAGAATTTGCGTTTGCGTAATTTCAGCTTGGTTCTGTAACATGAATTCATTGGTAATCCAGAAATGGGACTTAGCCCAATCCAGGCTCATTGTTTCTCAAGAATAGTGTTTACGATTTTTAATGTTCAAGTAATTTACCATAATTGTAAATTTTATTTATTCCTATCTGTGTTGCCCTCTACGCTCGAGTTTTCGTACTCCTGTGGTGTGGCCTAGTCCAAACGATTGGAAAATAAATGCTCCCACCAGGTTGAGTAATGAAGAAAGTGGTTGAGCAGATGATACAAATGGAATGCCAATTAGAACAAAACTATAAATAAGAAAGCATGAGAACTGCGCCTAGAGAAACATCCTAAACATTTATTCGGAAAGGGAAAAACAGTAAGTAGTTGCGTTAGACGGAAGTATTTGTGTTCTAGGAGTCTCGCTGCATTAATTGTACTATGTTGTTACAAGCGATCATCGGGAATTCCTTGTTCAAAGGAAATGCAAAATAGGTAAATTAAGAGACATGAGTGGTATGAACATTTTGGTCGAAGATGTTTTTGCCCTTACAGACGCTGGGCTGGTCGCACTGGTCAGAGCCCGGTGAGTTGGTTCTTAAACAATGTGCAGGGCGCGATATCATCGGCCGCAAGTCATGGCGGGGGCTCGGCAGGTGGCAGCTGCCGCTGCTCCCGCCGCTGCATCTGAGAGCTGTATCACAAAAGGCTCCTTCGGCCTCCTCTCGGGGCCCGCGATGCACGCCGATAAGCCCTCCTCGGCCAGACTGCGCCGCACGGCCGACACGCCGTCGACCGCCGCTCATCCATTCACCTAGACTCCCCCCCGCTCACCCAACCGGCCGTCCTCCCGCTCACCCGCCCATCCACCCACCCACCCACTCACTCACTCACTCACTCACTCACTCACTCACTCACTCACCCGCCCGCCCATCCATCCATCCATCCATCCATCCATCCGCTGCATTGATACCCTGCCCGCCCGCACACCTGCCCGCTCGCTCATAAACCTATTCCCTAGCAACCGTCCATCCACCCATCCACCCGCTCGTCCAGCCGTCCACCCGCTCCCCCATCCACCCGCCCGCTCGCCAGTACTTCCCTCGCCGATCCACCCGCTCGCTCGCACCCTCCGCCCATCCATCCGTTCACCCGCTCGCCCTCACCCCCCTCATCCGCCTGCACCTCCGCGCACACACCCATTCACCCTCTTACCAAACGAGTCACCGCCCGTCCGCTTGCCCATCTGACCTCTCGTCCGCCTCCTTCCCACATACTCACCAATCCATCCAGCCACTTCCTCTCGAACCAACCACGCAACCACCCGTCCACTGCCCCACTCGTTCAAGAGCCGCCGCTCGCCGTTGTGGTATCTTGTCGATTCAATCGTCACACTCCCTTTGTTTGCTCAATCTTTGCAACCTAACTATGTACTCGCGTATTCATACCAGCTCAATCTTTTCGTTCACCCTCAAATTTCAAACTTGGGGTTGGGGAGTGCGCAAGTTTTGTGGTAATCGTTTTCGTATATCACGCAAGTCTTCCTTTTGTTATGTCAAGTGCTTTACAGCTTTAATGTATTTTTATGACCTCTTGATTCCCTTTGTTATGGTTTCTTATATTTCGCCTTTTTATTATAGTTTGTTGGCCCCTCTTAGGTGGACGATTGCTTTTTTTCTTTCTTTCATTTTTCTTTCTTTCTTTCCTTCTTTCTTGTTTTTTTCCTCTTCGGCGCCTCCGCCTGCGTCCATGCCCCTCACTTCCTGCACGTTCTGCGTGGACTGGAACTGCCCCCCTCCCTCCACCCTCTTCGCAAGCTCCGCCCATGCGCTGACCCCTGCGCGTTCGCGCCGGACCGCCCGCCGACAGGATCCTGCCCCTGCCCATTTACGACTGTCGCAGGCTGCGGCTTCGTTCCAGCTCGCTTCCTCCCCGCCACGACGCAACCCGTTCCAACCTCCTCCCTACCTTCCCCTCCCCTCCCGCCCCGCGCTGCAGCGCGCAGTCATTCATTATCGTCCGGATCGCGTCTGCCTTGTTCGGTGGCCTCTCCGGAGACCTACGCGCGCTGCATGGCGATCGGCGCGAGCTGTTTTGCAGCGTGCTCGCGCGGGGCGGTGTAGGGGCGGGGCGGGGTTGCTCGGGGCGGCGCGGAAAACGACACATCTTGTGTTTGCTAAATTAGGGACGGGTGATTTTGCTGCCTTACGCGTATCGTCGCTCCTGATCTTTTTCCTCCGCCTCGTACTGTAATGCTGCGACAGCTGTGCAATTACGTCCACTTCCAATTCAGGTACTAATTGGGAGTTAGGTTCAATTCTTAGGAATTTTTTTTTTCGATTTGGATGTTTTTAACATAACAAACCCTGCCCTGTTTTTGTGCAGTGACCGTATGTTTTTCTCTTCTGTTTTTCGGCCTATATTGCCTAGCGCAAATGGGTTGCCCAAGTGCAATAAAAATGGTGTAGAAACGATTACATTCAGTAACGGAACCTTTTCTTCTGTGTTTGTCGCCATAAAAAGAGAAATGGTTGAAATCAAACGTCTAGGAAATCAGTGAAATTCCCATTTCTTTTACTGTGTTTTCGTGGAATTGTCGAGCTTTAAGAAGTGTAATACACCTTAAAACAGTCACCAAACCCCCCTGAAGTGCACCATCCATTGAATCCGTTGAACCGAAGGAGCAAACGCTAGTGCCGCTGCAGCGGATACGCGAGCGCGGGCGGGCTGGCTGGCGGTCGTCCACGTGTCGATCGAAGGTCACGTGTGGGCGGGGCGAGAGGTCGCCCCCAGATGCCCATCAAAGTTTTACAGCCAATTAAAACGCGAGCGTTCTTGGGGCCGGCGTTAACGCTCCTCGAAAGTAGCCGCCGCGCCGCACCGCACCGTTTGCTTTACGGGCGCCCCGGCTGCGCCCGCGGGGGGCGCGTTCGGTTCGGCGCCCGCGCGCTGCAGCGCTCCCTGGTGGGGTGCCCCAGGGCTCCTTCCTCCATTGTGGGGTTCAGTAAAATCGTTATAATAATAATAATTAGTGTTGCAAACATTTTTTTTTAAAACCTTGGTTTTCATTTAGACACATTTGAGCTTTCTACGCAATTATATTTCACTATTTTCTTTAAATGAAATGCTATGGCCCCCTAGATGTGTAATCGCGTGCTCTTAATAACTGATTTATAGTTAAAACACTAAATTTTAATAATATATTAAAAATTACGGTAAACACTTATCTGACTCATTTATTGATTACGTTAGTTTTCAAGACCAACTCCAAGTGTAGTTAGTCTTGGTCGTTGTGGTTTTACGAGTTGCAATCGACTTATCGAAAGCAGGCGACGTTTCGTCGTTAGTGCGAGTGTGTATATGGTTGTACGGCAAGGATAGTCTTCCATCGTGTGGTTAATGTTGGCTAATCGAAGAGAGAGAGAGAGAGAGAGAGAGAGAGAGAGAGAGAGAGAGAGAGAGAGTGTGTGTGTGTGTGTGTTTAAATTGGAAGATAGTTTTTAAATGGAAAGACTAATGGATGTATAAAACCTGGCCAGCACGTATCGTACACAAAAAATGACCAGTAAATATAATAATGATGGAAGTATAAAATATGAAATTTTGAAATAATTTTTTCAGTTACATATTAGTTCAGAAACGTATTTAATTCTCTGTTTATAGTGAATACCAACCTTAAACCATTAGGAAGGATAATAGTATATTTGGACCTTACAGTCATGTGAGCAACTAATGTCATATGGTTCACAAGTTAATGTAATAAATAAAAATGGAAACTTGTTGTAGACTGCGGAATAAATTAGTTTGAACTTTATACTGTAAAAGGTTTCGTGAAAATGAACAATATTATATCGCCTTATCGTCAATTAGTTTTGGCAAAGAGTTGTAGCGGCCATCTCCAGCCCTTCTGTGGTTGACAATTGTATAAAACGGCTCAGCCAATTTTGAAAAGAAGTTAAGATCTGCTGGTGATGCTGAACTCTGTGGCTGTTATGAATAAGGTGCCTCCAGGTCGTTGACCATATGTACCCATTTGCATTTTGTGAAATGTTTGGCGTTCTCAAATTACGGGGTACTAGAATGGGACAGGGGATGGAGAACGTTTGTCCAGAAAAGCGGGATACTTATTTGAGGGAAGGGGACGGTCCACTTTTGATGTCGCAATTGAAGGGGTGACCATAACATAGTCCCGAGTGACACACGCTAACTACGCCGCAAGTCCAGTGATGAGCTTAGAGCATAAGTTATCTTTGCCGTCAGCGGGGCATTCTGTGCAGGCCGTTTATCCGCGCAGGCTCCGCCCCCACCCCACCCCACCCCACCCCTCCCCCCCATCCCGCCCCTCCCCTCCCATCCCATCCCCGCCCCATCCCATCCCATCCCCGCCCCATCCCATCCCATCCCCGCCCCATCCCATCCCGGCCCCACCCGCCCTGGAAGCCCTCTCAGCCGAGGCGGTGGCGGCCCCAACGATCCCGGGCGGTTTACTGCCTCTATAATCCACCACCTGATTTGTATTCCATTATGAGGCCGCGAGGCCACGTCACCGTTGCTATATCAGTTATTAATGGCGTCGTTTTACGTATTCTGGGTTGCGCCATGATTCTTCGCGCCTGTCCCATGGGTACAGTCCGGTCCGATGGAGCCTGCGGCGGGTACCAGATCACCAAGTCACAAGGTGCCGCCTAAAGTTGTCGAACCACATCGGTTTGCTTTGTTTGTGGTACATTCGGAGAACTATGTACTATAGAATGTTAGCTATTAATTCCAAGTTCCTTCGGACAAGTCTACGTTTGCGGACAGAAAATATAGAAGCCTCGTTAATTACGGCATTCCACCTACTGATGTAAATCGTAATTAACTTCGTGTAATGTCACGAGAGTTACGCCACTATTTGTGTTTCTTCTTGTAAGAATGTCGTTAGTCTAGGTTTTCATCGTACAGGCTTAAGAATATTCAGGAAGAAAAAACCGATGGTAGTTCTTGAGTAAACAAGATAATTCAGATTAAGGGAACATGCGTTATTTGCAAACGTTACAATATTTGCGTATTAGCAATTACGCAGCTTGTAAACTAATTAAAATATGTATTGAAGAGCTGAACGTAATCAGAATATGGGAACATTTGATGTAGCATTCAAGACTCAAACATGAAAAATCTGTAAAAATAATATTAACTGACAATGAACATTTTAAAGTTGAGTAAACAAACGATTCGGTGGCGTCTTCCTTGACGACTTTTCTGAACTTCGTTCTTGGGAAAGGTTTTACGTGTGTTGTTTTATGTGAACTATAAATCTTTATAGCAGAAAAATGTTCAAATGTATTTCTGATTATTTCAATGTTTTCTTCCACAGATCCACAGCTTTTATCCAGTGACGTCATTTAGATTTTTTTCTCTGAAATGCAAATACTGATTTTAGACTTTCTTAAAAGTTTTTTGCAATCTTGATCTCACGTACAATTTGTTCGAAAAAATCCTCAAAAGGGTTGAAACGTGAAAAAATACTGGGAAAAGTATAAAAGTGTATTTTTAAGAAAGGTCAGAAGCTATTGACATTGCAAACTATATATACCACTCATATACCTTAAACTTCCTGATTATTTTCAGAGATTTAAGAATTTCATTTGACAGCCAATTCATTGAATCGAAATGAATAAAAATGAATATGTCACAACATTTTATTTTGTATAAAAGTGTAATGTAGTGAAATAAGTGTTGGGAATGACTATTTGAAAGGAAACCGCTTTGAATAAACCGACAGCAGCCGGGGGGGCGAGCGGGTCTTGCGCCGGGTGGGGCGTGCGCTAACGAACCCGGCGCGGCGCGGCGCGCTCATTGCCGCATTACGCGCGCGACAGCGCCGCTATTTCATCCTCCGCCCGCGCCCGTGCACGCCCTCTGGACCTGCACCGACACCTGCGAGTGCGCTTTGCTTTGCTCTGCTCCGACGCTCATTGTCTTCTCTGGTTGGGAGCGGACACGTGAGAGATTGGCTGCTCGTGTGGGAGCTGATTTCGAGAGCAAGAAGAGAGATGTCATTAGTGTAAAGATTATATAATTCCAGGCGTGGGAGAAACGGTGCAATTGCAAATGAAATGTATCAAGCTTTTTCATTTTCGAACATATCTTTGTAATTTTAATTTTGTTTAATACAATCTGTAATGTGCGTCGAAAAGCTAAATTTAAATGTACTTTCTACAACACGTAGAGTTACAAGTTAATAATAAATGAACTCTTAGTTTTTATTTTGTAATGCATTTGTCGTTTCCAATTCCAAGAGAGACATTCCCTTTATACGTTTGCAGTAGGTGGTGAATTAGTTTGTGAAAATAATCTAAATTATTGTTAGATCTGATGAGATAGCAGTTCCAGTCCGCATTTCATCTACTCGGTGGACCTACTGGGGATAGCTAGTCAGCTTTTATCTCCAGTCAACTGAAATAAGAGTGACTTTAAATAAGCTTTGCGTAAGTGTTCATTCCACATTCGTGGTAAATACTCATCTCTGCAGAACTGTGAAAAGAATCGATGGTAGTGTCCTGTCAGTTGAAAATACTTGTGTCGGAGGCAAAACCAGTTACGCAAAGTACTATGGGTTAACTGAAATAAAATATTTTTTAAACTTCTCAATGCTACTTTTGGCCCGTGGCAAAAGGGGCTAGCACTAGGCATCGCAGCGCCGCCCAGCAGTTGGACGTCCAACAAGCGCTGCCCGCGGCAGAGCAAGAGCGCTGGGCAGGCTCCAAGTCCCCGCACCGCGCAGAATGGACTTTCCCGCAAAGTAAGCAGCGGGAATAGTGTTTGCGCAGCGCTGCCAGTTCCGACTTATATATTTTACCAGTAAAGTGGTGTTTACGAGGAAAGGATCGACCCCACACAAACTTATCTGCAAGCTAGCCGCTGAGTCATTTGTCATCTCGTGAAACTGTTTTTGCCTCCGACACGGCAAGTATTTTCAACTGACAGGACACTGCCATCGATTCTTTTCACAGTTCTGCAGAGATGAGTATCTGCTACGAACGTGGAACACTTACGCAAAGCTTGTTTAATGTCGCTCTTATTTCAGTTGACTGGAGATAAACGCTGACTAGCTATCCCCAGTAGGTCCACCGAGTAGATGAAATGCGCACTGGAACCGTTATCTCATCAGATCTACAATAATATCTGGATTATTTTCACACTCTATTTCACCACCTACTGCACACGTAAAAAGGGAATGTCTCTCATGAAACTGGAAATGACAAATGCATTACAAAATAAAAACTAAGAGTTCATTTATTATTAACTTGGAACTCTACGTGTTGTAGAAAGTACATTTAAATTTAGCTTTTCGATGCACATTACAGATTGTATTAAACAAAATTAAAATTACAAATTTCTTCGAAAATTGGAATTACAAAAATTTCTTCGAAAATGAGAAAGCTTCAACGAAAAAACTTTGCAGAGGTCTCAACAGAAATTAGGACAATTATTTATCCCGTGCTTTAAGACCGATCGAGCTGTTGTAAGATAGTCTCCTAGGAAATGTTCATTGTTGAGTCCAAAATTGTCGCGGTTGCGGAGTAACGAGTGTCGAATAAATCGTGACAGTAATCTAATCGTTTTGGTAAAAGAAGTTTTACACTGCTGGCGATCTGTATTGATGAGGACTTGCTGATAATTAGGATATTTATAGCAGATAAACATTGAGAAATTTTGTAAAAGAGTCTGCAAAATGGCTGTATTATTATTATTATTATTATTATTATTATTATTATTATAATTCTTGATCGGCAGTTGTTTCCTTACAAAGGTGTTTAACAATTATTACATCAGTAACATTTACATAACTTTTTTTCCAAGGTGGGACCTCTTTTAACAGCTTGTTAATTTAACATTATGAATATATACAACAATGAATATATACAGCAAAAGAGTTTATAATCTGACTTAATGTGAGAAGAAACAGTTTGTACTATAGTACAATAAGTAGTAACAATAAGTAGGAAGGTGTGATTGCAAATTATGGAGGATGAAAGAGATCTTTGCAATGTCGAGTCTTAATTCTGGGAAAAGGAACTGTGAGAGGTAATGTTCTTAGTTGGCTCTTATTGAGATCTTTTCGATAATTATCGTGTTTAAGTAATTGCGATTTTTTAAAAATTTAATTATTTTTTTTTTATTTTCAACAGTAGATGTATGCTCATCATCTGTTTGAATATTATTGTTGGCTGATGAAAAAATTTAATCAAAATGCACAGGATTTCTGAAATTGTACCGGTATTGCCTATTTTATAGGCAAATGTGTAGTGAAAATCTTAAAAAAAAAAAAAAAGTTTCAAATATCTCTGCTTCTGTGGTCGTTGTTTACAAGAAGGCCGAAGAAGCTGAACCCGAAATTCGAAGACGCGGAAAGGATGGACATGCGCAACCGTTTCGACTGCCCACGTGCCGTTTGATTGCGGCGTTCGGCTCGCGGGATGACGCGAAGGGCCGCTGACTCAAGAGTTGGAAAACGCGCGCGCCGGCACCGGCCGCTTGTTGTTTCGGGCGCGTTGTGAAACGGACTATCTTTACCGCGCGCGTCCGGGGTGTGGGCGCGGCGGGCGGGCGGGCGGGCGGGCGGCGGGCCAGCGAGCGGCGCAGGCGACACGCCCAGTTTCGCCCCTCCCCCGCGAGACGGAGGACGTGACGCCGCGTATGTGATCGTGTTTGTTGCGCTCCCTGTCACGGTTCATGAGCGAGGTCGTAGGCCGGATGGAATGGACGCGGCGCCGCCGCCGCCGCCGCTTATCCGCTCAGGCTTGCGCAACACACGTCGTAAATTGACATTGGACGCTAATGCCGTTTGGGGACGTGCGTGTCAACCACTGTACTTCAGTCGGGGCTGGGGAATCTTCCAGAGGAAATTTACAAAGTTTTCCTAGCAGCGAATCAGAATTAAGTAATTGTCACCACCCTCTTACCTTTTTTGGACGAGTTTACGCTCAGAAATCTGTTCCGCACGCGTAAAGAATACCAAGTTCTGACCTTGTTACCTTGCAAGTCTTTGAACAAATTTAATTATTGAAATGCAAACAGTTACCCTAACAGAAACGTTTAAATCTAACTTCTTTGTATTTATGAAAATATGATATGCAATGTTTTGTCTTCCGTATATGAATTGATCCTATACTGATTTCCAAGAGCAAGAAGGACAGTGCATTCCTTTCGAGCACGGGCGACTCATTGATTCGTGTTTCGGGCGCGTCTACTGCTATGGTCATTAATCCCAAAAGTGTAGAGCATGTTTTACGCGGAGAGGTGGCAGTGTTCCTCCGGCGCCGATCTACGCATTGCGGGTTTTTTTCCTCCAGGCATCTCCGCCAACGGGACTTCGTTCCACCAGGGACAATCTCTAAGCTCCCGACACGTGTAGTAGTGTAGTATATCTAAGTGATTAAGGGGAGAGGAAGGAACGAGGATAGGGAAGGAAATATCGCGCGCTATCTGTGCCCCATTTGCTATGGTACTGCTCGGGCATTCGCGTGGTGTTGATAGGGAAAAATCACCGAGTAGAGAGCAGCTGACCATTAGAACTCTCCTCTGGGTATCTAGCTAGTGGCAAAAATCCGCTATCGAGACTCTACCCCACGGGCCTCCCGAACACACACACATACACGCACACACGCACGCACACATACACGCACACATACATACACGCACACACGCACGCACGCGCACACACACACACACACACACACGCACACGCGCGCGCGCGCACACGCACGCGCGCTGTAGTGGCCATAAATGTTTCTCTGAGCCATCTCAACTGGTAGCTCGTCTACAACGATGTCTTCTGTTGCCGGAAACTTGCCATCTGTGTGTTGATGCTTCGTTTTTGGTTTGTTGCTGTTGCTCTTGTTTACAAACAGGATGTGTGAAGATGAATATAAAATTAGAAAATAATTGGTAATTAAACCAGATTTACTATTTTACGTATAATACGAGATTTCGTCTAATTTTCGTACTTCGAGTACTTCGTTGACGCATGGTGGTTCTTGCTGTTTATCGAAATGCACAGTATTAGACCTACACGTACGAAGACCTTCTTTCACGGTACATCATTACTAGGTTGCCTTTTTTAATAGCTTATCGCTGTTACAAAGAGTATAAATTTCAACAGGGGATTATTTTATAATTCTCAACGTCCGCCATTGTACGTTACTGTTTATTTGCGGTTTCCATAGTTCGGTGTTTGGCTCAGAAACCTTTCAGTGACTTAGAGTATCACTTCTTGAAGACAAACAGAAATAATGTAGTATCCCCACTAAAATAAAAGAAATGAAGGATGTTTATCTTCCTGGATGTTTTCCAGAACGAGTAGGCGACAACATAATTCCCTGGAGCGAGAGCGTCGTTGTGTGAAGCACCTTGTTTTTCTGGAAATGTTCCCGAAGCTCCCTTATTAGAATCGCTCGCTCTCGTTACAGATATTCTATTTTTCTCGTTCGGAGGTCTTTATTCGTAATGTTGTTAAGGGTAAGCTAAGCTTGATGAAATGTAGTCTGTTTTTCTTTTGCAAATGTGCAGAAGACAGGGATACTTGTGATCGTCGGCGTTTAAAGAAGTATCTCATCTACGCATTCGTTTTCGGCTAAAGCTTTTCTGAGTTCATTTTTTAACTTATAATTAGTTTCCAGAAAAAAAATCATTGCATGATAACCGGAATGAAGATTTCTAAATAAAGATCTCTGCATTTTCTGCAGCTCCAGATGCAGGTTTTGCTGTGTCATCCGTGTGGTCCTGCAAGCAATTTTTTCTGTCATGGAGATGTTCGTAAGGAAAGTCACAAACATTGTTTCGGTCATGAATCATGTAAAAGACCGCACGAAGGCAACGGACTACATTTTGCAGCGCATTTGAATGTACGGCGTCCACCATCATTGAAAGACCTTCGCGACTGTCCCCAAAGCTTGTGCGAAAGTGTGGTGAGGGCGTGCGGGGTGGGGCAAGGTGCGTGGCCTTTGTCGCGGGGCGCAGGCAGCGGGGCGCGCGCTTCTCTGTGCAACTGGCGTGGCGACGCGCGCCAATTGACTCGTGGACCGCGAAACGGCGAGCGCGCGCCCGCTCGCCCGCTCGCGTTTTCGCTCGCCCTCTCGCCCTCGCGCACCGATCAAAGCCCGCCCGCGCCCGCGCCGCCGTCGCCGCTGATTGGCCCCGCTGCCCCTCGCTCCGATTCCATTAGCGCCACTCCCGTCCCTTCACCACCATGACGCTTCTCCGTGTCTCGTCCTCCAGCCCGGGCCACCCCCGCCCCGCCTAGTCGCGTCCAGTCACGATCGGAATCGCACAGTTATTTCTCGTCTTGCCCCTCCTTCCTCCCGTCTACCACGGTCAGTCTTCGTCTGACTTAATCCTCACCCCATCCCGTTGGATCTCGTTTTGTGGGGTTAGCCGTTTCGTTACTTCCTGTGCGGTTTTGGCAACGATGTTAATAGGAGCATAGACGCTTATGTCAGAATCTTGCGCTTTTAAGGAATGTTTTCTCTTTCTGTTCGTAAATGATCGGGATTTTGAAGCATGACGACGGTTTATTTTAGTTCGAGATTGAAGTGTAACTCTTAACACTTATGTCTTAAAATTTAAAATGTTCCAATGCTTATTATCGTATTTCTTATATGGAATATAGAACGTACTTATCTAGTAGTCCACCCACATGCACTGTACACGGAATAGTGATTTGTTTCTTCTGAAATGTTTCATATGTTGTAAAAACAACTTCGGTGAGGTGATAGTGTTCGTAGTAGGAGTTTTATTCACTTTCTCTATCAGCGATCTCGTCTCACTTTTTTCTATCGCTGCCAGCTCCAGTCACGTTTTTCGCATTTCTCGCACCGTCACCACTGCGTTGTCGTCGAACCGCAACAATAGATGTGGATATGGAAGTTGGTGTCGGCGCCGGCGACTCGACGGGCAGGCACGTCCCGCGGCCACCACGGCCACGCTCCCTCCCCGCACCCCACGGCGTTTCTTCTTTCTTCCGTCAGCGCCGCCTCCCCGACCACGTTCACATTCCCAGACCTCGTCCGCTTGCTCTCGTCCGTTCTTCTCCAGCCTCGCCCGCGGAGCGCGACGGTTCACTGGGGGCCCCGCGGGCGCCGACTGCCCCCGGCGCTGTGCGAGTGGAAGCGGGGGCGGGGCGCTCGGGAGAGGAAGCTCTTCAAAGTTTTTGAATGTCCTCCATTTGCGCGGCCGCCTCGCTGAAGAGGCCCGGATGCACCGAAATGAAACCGCAGCTCTCCACCGCGCCCCGGGGCGCTTCGCTGCCTCCGGCCCCCACAGCCCCCCTCCCACCAGCCCCAGCCCCCGCCCCCGCCCCCGTGCACTTCGACGCGGCGCCGAGTTATCGTTTTTCAATGTTCCTCGTGCCCGCGATAGCGGATTGTTACAGAGAATCGAAAACCAGAAATTGCTGGGAGACCCAAGTTTCTACGTGCGAGAGAGAACGGAAACCTTTGCTTTTACGTTACCGTGTTTTTGTGAGCAGGCCTTGAAAATGAATATTGATTTACAGGGAACAAATGAATTCATTGGAAACGAGATTATCCGAGAAAGGATTTTGTTTAGTTTATTGTACGAGAAACAATGTGGAAATCAATCTCTATTGTCGTCTGTGGCTACACAGTACTCGGCAAGTGCACCTTACCTTGAAGTTTACAGGTCTGCACGTGAATATTTTAAGAATGAAGAAGCGGACCTTTTGTTGTTAAGAATCGGATTCATCGCCCTTTCTTCACGAGCGAGCACTGACGAAAGCTCTACGTATTGTTCGCGACATCTATTGTGCATCTTCGTGGAGTGGGCGGAGCACCGTGGTTTGAGAGGTGGAATCACGTCATGAAGCCCGTCTTAAGCGATGTGAAAGATATTGAAGGGTTCTCGTGTACACATCCGTCTTGTTCCAATATTGTGTAAGCCTCTGAAGTGTAGGGAGAGAAGCAAAAAGATAAGTCGTGTGGCCTATCCAGGATGCATATATTTCTGTCCAGAGGCCACGTGTTCCATCGATTATCTTTGTGGAAATCCCGATCGTTGGGTGGGTAGATACGCGTAGACGGTGGCTATTCCAACGAGGAAATGAAAAGCAGCTCCGGCGTGCTTTCGAAAGCGCTCGTTATCAGCCTCCCCAACAACGCGCCGGCCGACGCGACGCGGCGCTCGGGCGGCGTGCCGGAATCGCGTGCGTCCGGGTGCGCGGAGATCCGCCTTCCATCGCGCCCTTGTCCCCTGGCGCCGCTGCCAAGTGGGGCGAGGGCGACACAGCAGGCGCCCCACGCCGTGGGTGCACACACGCACTATAGCGTACATGCCTGCTGAACATTCGGGAGATTCGACTGGGAGAGATGGCTCAGTGCATCAACTGATGTCACTGCGGTCCCTCTGACCGGGAGGTCCTAGGTGGGATTTTTGACACTAGCGTGTCAGCTAGGTCGAATTCAGTCGCTGTCTGAAGGAGAATTCTAGCGGCCGGCTGCTTTGATCGGTAGTTGTCCGTGGTTTCTCCGATCAACACCAGGCGAATGCCGGAGCAGTACCCTACCAAACGGGCTACAGACCGCGCACGATATATTTTCTTCCTGCTATTCTAACCCTTTACGCACACAAACTCCACATTACACTACATGCTGGAAGACCAGTCGGCAGCTTAGAGCTTGTCCCGGCTGGGGCGGTGCCCCGCTTGTGGGAGATACCTAGTTGAAGGGGAAAACCTCGCTAGTCGCCGCATCTTGCCATCCAGCGGGCAAAGATCAACACTGATGAAAAACACTCACTATACTTACGTGACTAATGACCTCTGTAGTTGACGCGCCCGGAACCACTAACAATCAATCAATCAATCGGGAGCTTAGCGCTTATTCCGGCTGTGCGCTTGTGCCTCGCTGGTGGAAGATACCTAATTGGGAAACCCCATAGTTCGATATTGGTGAAAATCCCACCAATATTTCTTTCTACTAGACAATCGGGTTGGGGCTAGAGCGATGTTGTCACTTCCTCGGGCGGTAGACACGTGCTGATGTGATCGTTTTTGCATCAGATCGCAACATTAGCGAGAAACCTTGCAATAAGAGCACACAACAGTAGACGACACTGAACCACATATGATGCATAACCAAAGAAGGAATGGCTCTTTTCAGTTTATAGTTGATTCGCGCTGTAAGATTTCATTTTTTCACCTTAGTAAGTACGGGTGACTCTGCAGCGACGACAGCAGAATTGGAAACCTCTCATTGGATAATGGAACTTGCTCTTCCCAGTCGGTGGCTAGCTGCGAAATAGACAGAAATATTATTCGAACAATAGTCGACGTCTAGGTCGGCGCCTAATCTCGCCATCCAGTGCGGGAAGTTCACCGTCACTTCCCGCGATAACACATGTCAGGCACGTATGTCCACGTATGACCACGGTTGACGCGCCCGGAATCACTACGCAGTCAACTGTCGCAAGGACGCTTTGGCAATTCGATGCAGCAAGTTCGCGAGCAATCCCTGAGAGGAGCGTCTTCACTCAGGAACGACGACTGCTGGCGCGGAGGGGCGAGCAGGCGATGAAGCCCGTCGGCAGGGGGGCGGTTCGTGGCGCCTCGCTAATTGATTCCGAGCTTTGGCGGCGGCGGCTTCTGCAGCGGGGGCAGGCGGCTGAGGCTCCCGGCGCGGGACATCGGCTGAATGCGACTGGTGTCGGGTGCGCTTCGGAGGGACTTTACTTCGCGTACCCGCGATCTAAGCTCGTTGAATTGGGTTTCTTCGAACTGAATTAATTTCAACACAGACTACGGAAATGTACTTTTTCTATTAATGCAGTTTGTATACCTTCAATTTTCCTGCTTTTCAAGGTGAAAACCACTTCCAATATTTAACGTAATATATTTTTAATTTTTAGTTAAAGATAATTGGATTCTCAGTCAACGTGAGATGACAAGTGCAAAATGAAATGTAAATCTGAATGCCTCGTAACTGTAGAGTAATTTTTTGTATAAAGGATAGAAGTACGTTTAACTATTAGGTTTCACTGGAAAAGCGGTCTCGCCAGATGTTTGAATAATACCGGAGATGAAGTACATATAATTCTAGTCGTGATGGTAGATGTTAGTTCACTTGAGTGTGTCGACTGAGATGTAGGGGTGGATAACGCCAGATGGAGCTGGGCGGGGGAGATCACTCTTTAAACGCGGGTAGAGGAAGTCAAGTCAAAATACCCATTAGCAATGTACGTACATTTTACTATTAAGCACCCTCCATGTGTCCCAGAGAGGGAAGTGGAAACGAAAAGTGATCATCCCAAGGTTTTGAACAGAAAGCAGGGACGGAGCAGGAGGATAAGAAGGGCTGCAACGGAGGTTGAGTGTGTGCGGCGCTCGGCGTGCTGGATCGGTGGAGCAAGCGGCTCCGGCGTGGGTGGGGGTGGAAGGGGCGGGGACGATTTATGCAGCGGCACGGCCCGCGCCGAGGGCCTCTCGAGGCGGCCCGACCGCCACTTGGCGGCGCTGAGTCGCCTTCCCTTCCCCTCCCCTTCCTTCGCTCCGCTGCGCCATCCGCACCCCGCTCGCTATTTCGGTCTGCTGCGGCACAGGCGGTCAGTCGCCCGGCGTTGGATTGTCTGGACATCGCCGTGCGCTCTTCTACCTGCGGCCCAACTGCCGGCGGGATGACGCTCTATTATTAGAGCGGTTCATTTATGTTTGGCGCAGGTGGAACGGGCGTACGAAACGACTTCCGCTTGGCGAGCTACATATGAATGACGGTGACGGCCAGGCCACTAAATTGATACCGGGAAGTCGTCTCATTTTGGAGGTCTGATTTACTGGCAACCGAGTTTTTAGGGATCAACATACGAAACATAAATTATTAATTTTGGAAGACAATATCGCGTGTTACCATTCGGCCCAAACACTCCTGTCGGATTTATTTTTAGTTGTTTTTTTTTATTAAAGTAGATTAAACCAATAACATGTGACAAAAGTCTTGGTCTTTGTTATGTGTTTGTTTTTTTACACACAACAAAGTCACTGACTTGTGACGTTGTTTTGCGCTTGTGGTGTGGGGTCCGCCATCCACTGCGGAGTGAAATCACGTGCTCCAAGATCTGCAGATGAGACTTGTCGCTTGAATCTCCGCTGACGTCAGCGCCCGCACACTCGCCCTCGCGTTATCCGGGCGATCGCGCGGACCACCGCCGGAGCGCCGCCAGGCACCGCCTCCCACGCCGCGCCGCGTCCCGCCTAATTATACTGGGAGGAAACGTCGAAAAGAAAAATTAAGCGAGAAAAAAAAGCAGTTGAATTGTGTAAATTGAGTGCTTTTTTTATTTCTCGCTTAATTTTCTTTCTGAACAAATATATTCATTTCTTTTGTAAATAATAAACAATTTGCATGTTTCTCGAGTGTTTCTATGCTTCCATAATGCACATTTTTGCCTAGAAATCATTTTTTCAAACCAACATTTGTGTGCTTATTGCGGGTCAACCATTCGGAATATCCACGTACTTTATTAGATAGAATATGCTTAGAATTGTCTTAAGAGATTATTTTCGAAGTTTCGACGTTTTTTCGTCGGACACTCTGTATGCAAGCCGGGGCCGTCGCCCAAATGCCCTGGACGAGTCGCCTTCGGGGGTCGTTTACATTTCGTTGCCACCCAGCAGAGGGAGTAACGTGCTAGCCCGGGGTTCCCGTTGTGAACTGAAGTATGCATGTTTAATTGGGAATCTGGCTTGCAATAAATGTCAAACGTATTGACATTTTGAAGGGCGGTAAATTGGACATGAAATCTATGGGTCAAAGGACGATATTTGTTCCTGATAATAGTATGTCAAGTATAGAGTTCGTAAGAAGGATGTTTTTGTCAGAAGGTAATGTTAAACATTACACTATATTGTCAAAAGTGAAAGCAAGTAAAGGAATTCTTATGACGCCCGTGATTAATTGTAAAAGTGAAAAGTGTATTTGTAAAGTGCAGACTTCCATATACCGTAGACGGTATTGCCCGCCCATGAGGTCCGGTCGAAGAGAAAACATGGAAGGTCCGTGTGTTCACCGGCGGTCGTCCTTGTGGTGCTGGCGCTTGTGTCGCTCCTTGGCGCGCGAGAAGTGCGTCGCGGCGACGCCGGCGCCCCAGAAACGAGCGGGGCGCAGTGGCGCGTTGGCGCCCGAATCTTTCCCCGGCCCCCGCCCCGCCGCGCCGCGCTGCCTTGACCCGTTGACCCGGCGCTGGCGGGCGTTCGTTCACGCGGCGGCGCCACAGCCAGCACCAGCGCTTGCCGCTGATTGCCTGGAATGCTCGCGGTCGCTGCCCACCTGAGCTCTTTCAGCTGCTTCGGCTAGGCTGGTCGTCGCTTTCTACGCCGTCCATCGCCGTCTCCAGTTACGTCTTCCAATCGTATTGCGGTTCGCCTGTGCTCCCCTCCCATTCCTCTGCAATTGTCCTTCATTGCACAAGCACAACGGGAAGGAGACTTGTTTTCTGTTCGTCCCTGTTAACTTTACCTCATGTTCCGAACTCTGCGCCCGCGAGTGACAGTCCGTTCTGATTTCCTTCTCCTAAACACTTCTTTGGTTTGTTCATTTTTGCTGGTCCATTTTTACAGTATTGAAAGTTGAATTTTTGTTATTTTTCTTAATTAAAGTTTTCGTTATGTGATCTGTTAATAAAAACGTTTCAACTTGTGACGAGTTCTAGGTGTGGAACTCCGTCTCGATCATTGTCGTTCTTTTCCACCTATTCGGAGTGCGAGTAAACGGATGTTGAGAACCATTTGTTTGGTCCCTGGCAATAAAAGTAGCATTGCTCCTCCTCCTTCTCAAACGCTGTATGCATTTTGAGTTATAAAACGTAACTGGGTCAGCCCTGCGTGCGCTTCTTGCGACGAGCAGCCATTCCCCATTCCGCGAACGTCGCGTCGCGTCGCGTCGCAACGGCCCGGAAGCCCTCCCGCCCCGCCCCGCCCCGGTCGGCGGGGCTGTTGCCTCGCGATTCCCCCATTAACATTTCACGCGGGGCGCCCGGCGCCGGCGTCGCCCGGCAAAACACGCCCTCTCTCACCGTCTCTCGGCGGCGCGCATTTCGTATTCGTCGAGCGCCCGGCGGCGCCGCGGCCGCGACAGCTGTGCCCGGCGCACCTGTCCGCTGGCCGCGTTTAATTGCGCCGCTAATTAGTTCCTCCTCGGTTTAATCCCACCCGCCCGGCTATTTTTGCTCGGGCTGCCACGCGCGCACGCCGCCTGCTGTCCACTCGCGGAAGCGGGCCGCTCGGGAGAGGACGTGTGGAAAGGCTCGGCACATGCCGGGTGCTTTTATGAAGACTGGTCCTTTTATCAGTTAGGTACTTTTTATTGAGAAGCGTGAACTGCTTTTGTTGTTGATCGGGTCTGCACGAAAGACCTGGAAGTGCAGATGGTCGCGTTGACGACGGCTCTCCGCTGAGGTGTGTTAAAATTCCGGAAAAAACTTTTTCTCCTATTTTGTGGTAGAGAACGGCAAACCACTTATCCAAAATGGTATTCAATTACTTATTTCAGAAGTTTCAAAATAATGCGAAAGTTCAGTTGTGTGTATGTGGATGAATTATTCAGATTTTATGGGATTATTCAGTGGTTTTGCCGACCAGATATGTGAACACTAATGAAAATGAACTTTTTTTCTCATTCCCATCGGAATTTGTCTTGTGGAATTGTTCAATTTTGTTTACAGTTGAGTGTACGTGATTTTTAAACAACCAAAATGTCTGTGAAGCTGCTTATACTGTTGACCATTCTCCGAGATGACAGCTCATCGATAACCTTTCATAAAAAAAATATGCATATCAGCCATGTTTAAGAAAAAAAAAAAGCGATCAGGTTTTAACGTTGGAAGGGCCTAAGCAGCTCTTGGGTTGTCACCCGCCGGGAAGCGGCAGCGAATCCTCGGGAAGCGAGTCCTGCTCGCGCGCTGTCTGTGGGAATTTTTTTTGTTTTCCCCTCCACAGTACCCCTGAGGAGGCGGGATTTTATTTTCTTAAATGGTACACACGTACACTGCTGCCTTGCGGCTTAAGCAGCTGAGAGAGAGATTTTCTTCTTCTTCTTCTAACTAAAATTAACTTAATTTTGGCTTAAATCTAATTTTCTAGTTACTAATGTAGCACTTTGGCGTACCTAACTTAAAAGAAAATTTATATTATTTTATTTTACTTAATCCTAAGTAAATTTTTTCTAGAAACATTGATGAAATGTTCTGTGAAACGTTCTTTTTGTTTATTTCCATTCACGCATCATTCATTCTTGTTTCGTTATATACATACAGTCAGTGGGAGCGCGTTGCCCGGGCAGCACGGCTGGGAGGCGGCGATTCCCTCGCAGCATCCTCTTCAGATTGCTTGCGAAGTGGTGTCACGTTCCAAACACTCGTAATTTACTCGTCAAACTGCATCATTGTGTTGACGAAATATAAACTATTTGTAGAGCTTCTTAATTTGGGAAATTGGGGTAGAGCTCTCCGTTAATATTTTCCGGAGAATATCCGGAGTCTTCCTTACACTGGAAATCGGAACGGCTGGTAATTTGAATATCGATGTTCTCGTGTGTCCATTCCCTTTCACACTTACACACTGTGAAATTAATTTCTGCGTGTTGAATGAATAAGTAACTCGTATTTTTTATCTCTCCATCAGAGTAGAGATATTGAGGTCCCATTGTATAAAAATTATGGTATTACACATTTTTATTATGAAAATTGGGTTTTAAAATAAGCAGGTATAAAGTACGGAGTTAACTGTGCAAAATATAAATAGGATAACCTAATGTATGATTAGTAATGCATTAAATTGGTCAAGCAAATAAGGTTGGAAGATTTTAACTCACAAAATCTCCCCGTGAGTTATAACGTTACGCATTCAATTCGTTCAAACTGGATGATGACATATGTAATATGCATGTTCATTTCTTTGTTGTCACCAGTGTTTTTAATCTTTTGAGGGGGACCGAAAGCTGGCACCGCCGATGTGGGGTTCCATTCGACTAGCTCGCGCCCAAGGGCCCCGGCTGTTTCTGGCGCGGTTCAGCGGCGCGGCCCTCGCGCCAAAGGAGCTGCGGGGGCGGGGCGGGGCAGCTTCTTGCCGCGGCCGCGGGCTGTTGACTCAGTTGAAGCGTCGCGCCTTCTCGCTCTGGCTCTCGGGCGCTGGGCACGGGGCGGCGGGCGCTATTTAACTCCGGAGAACCCAGGGCAGCGCCAGCTCAAACTGGGGCTCTGTTCTGCGTAATGGTAGTATTACGTATTTGCTGCTGGGTCTGGAATGTGTGCGTAAGGGGAATCGTAGCGGGAGACGGCTCGGTAATTACACTTCTGAGAAACGACCTGATTTGGAAACGCTATGCAAACCACTGCATCAGCCCCGAAAGCAATCACTTCCCTGGAGAAACTTGAATGTGATTACGCCAAAGGAAGAAAAAAAACTATGTACCTTTTCATTTAATGAAACTAAATCTCAAAAAGATTCTAATTCAGTTACGAATTCATTGCATTGATCATTCTGCCGAGAATCGCCACTGTCATGTATTTGTTCGTACAAATATAGCTTTGCTGTCTGTTCCCCGCCAATTCGTTTGTATTAGTTCGATCTGGAGGAACGAGTCGTGGCTTGCCTGGAAGCGAAGTGCGTTGGTTGCCGAAGGTGGGCGAGGGTGGCGCGCTGGCGATGCACGGCTCCCGCGCCTCGTAAGTCGCGCGCGACGCCCCTGCTCATTAGGACGCGGGCGGGCGGGCGGCCGCCGGCGTCGACAGGGCTCCGCTCCCGCGGCGGCGACGCCTCGTTAGGTGCACGAGCGCTTTCTCTGCTCCGGCCTTATGCCTCGCCCCTATCTGCTCCCTCTTCTTTCTCTCTGTGGCGCCATACGGGTGTAATCAAAACACAGACGAGAGTAGGTTGTAATAACAGTGTGTTTATTCATAAACTAGACCGTAGTCACAAATAACAAATTTCACTGCTTACAATTAACTAACTAAATAGATCCCGCTACTAGGAGGGATTTTAATCGAACAGCTACCACACCGCTCTACATCCGAGACTTAATGCACGTCTCGTTCGTCACGGCAATGAATTGCTGGCCCCTTGCCCACGTCCGCCACTCGCACAAACTTACGCACAACCGCACGCCGACGCTGCTGAGAAACAAGAAGAGGGAGGCATTGTTCTCGTGCCGTTATATAGGCCCTTCGGCGCTACCCGCCGCCCCCATTCCCTTCGCCGTATCCGCGCTAGGCAGAAATTCCCAATGCGTCATCATCTGCGCCCTTTGTTTAACATCCTGCTATCTGCCACGTGTAGTCACCGTTTGAGCGCGCCACGACGCTACAGTCTCGCACACTTCTCTTACCTACATTGTGTAGACGGTTTCCTTCCTTCGCTTGTGGTTGGTAATTTGTTGCAGTGCAAATCCACTCTCTCCCATCTGAGATCCCTCCATCGTTATTCACTCCGTCACTTTTCTGCGATATTCTGTTCAGCATTTCATTCTACTTTCCATTTTCGCCCATTCCTCTCCTCGACCTGCCGTACCACGCAATCGCGGCAGTATGTACCTAGCCGGTCTCTCTGACTCCCTTTTGTTTCGTGCCATGTCACAGCCTAGCACCTTCGCAGTCCTACACTTTAGGCCCCTGCTGTTTGCCCCATACTCTAGTCATCTCGGGTATTGGCTCTCCTTTTGTTATTGTGTGTTCTCCCACACCAACACGCAATCCCCCAATGTTGAGTAGATGTAATCTTCCCCGGACTATAGGTTCCGCGCAATTGGATTGCCTTCCTGGGGTGGGCCTCGTCCCTCGTGGCTGCCCTGCCCTGCCTTCCCCTGTGCAGTGCACCAGGCGGGGCCGCCAACAGCAGCTGCTAATCCCCGCCGCCCGTGTTGGCGCCGTGGTCTGTTTGCTGATGCGCGCCCCGCCCTGTTTGCCCCGCCCGCTGCCCAACTGACACGACACTCCGAGAGGCCGATCGCTGCTGCTGCTGCTTCGGCCGAAGCTGCCCTTAGACGGAAGAGGCTGCCGCAGCCGCAGATGGGGGGAGGGGAGTTGTGTAGAAAAACTTGTCTTCCATTGTCCCGTGGTATTTCCATAGGTTGTAAACTCGTTTCGGTGGACCTGTCTACCCTTTGTTTCATGATTTTTTATTTCCATGAATAACCAGTTCCTTGATTTAATCTTCTTTGTTTATTCTAGTTTTTACTGGAACTGATTTAGTCCCGCTATTTCTGGGACACCATTTTGTAGTATGCGGACGGCAGTTCAAAGTTGCCGCGCTAACTGCGCGGCAAAGAGCGCCGGCAGCATGTTCCCGCCTCCGGCAGCGCGCAGCACAGAGCGTCGGCATCAGGCGCGCTGAGCTTCGTCAAGCGCGCCAAGGGTGTGCTCAGAAACCAGCCACGCCTGTTACCTGGGCTCCGCGCACTGGTGAACCGGCCAATCAGGGGAAGCCGCGGGAAGCCTTGCGCGGGAGCTGGCCCAAATAAAAGGACGCCGGCGGAGGATCACCAGCAGTAGAGCGCTCGGCGTGGTTTCAGCCAGATGGCAGATTGTTTTTTGTATATGAAGTTTTGTGGTAACTGTACATAGCGGCCGAGTTGGCCCAGATTTTTTGTAAATAAATATTCTTATGGAAAGTGAGTGTTTTTGAGTTATAACAGTGGCGACGAGTAAAAAGGAAAATGAACGCGGAACAATTTTCACAACTGATGGCGTGTCTACAGCAGCAACAGCAGCAGCAGATGGCGATGATGGTGCAGACATTGCAGCAAGCGGCAATTTCGTCACGACCGAGCAGCCCAGCCCCGCCGTTCGCAACTTACAATGCAGCAGAGGAAACCTGCGAAGAATATGTGGCCAGATTGGAGCAACATTTGTTATGCTATGATATTAAAGAGGAATCTCGTAAAAGAGCATTTTTTCTGGCCACAATCGGCGCACCGTTAAATAGGTTGTTACGTAAGTTAAGCAAGGAAGAAGAGATTTCGCAGGTGTCATACGATATACTTAAACAGCGGCTGCTAGCTCATTTTTCGAGGGAGACGCATTTAGTGGCGGCACGCTACAAGTTTTATTCATCCAGAATGAAGCCAGGCCAAACGCATGCCGATTGGGCGACGGAGTTGAAGGGTTTGGCGAAGCGTTGTGCGTTTGAATGCAACACAGAGAAATCGTATGCGGAGTCATTGATACGGGACATGTTGGTAATGCATACGCCGGAAAAAGAAGTTCGGTGGGCATTATTGCAACAAAACAACCCGTCTTTGGAAGACGCCTTAAAATTAGCAACATCGTATGAGGTAACGAAGCATACGGCGCATCAGATGACGTTAGGCGATAGAGTAGCAAGAGATGTAGAGGAAATGAGTGTACAGGAGGAAAATTGGGTAGCCAAGCCACGAAGCAGGAAGCAGCAGGAGAAGAAAAGTCCTTCCACCAGCAGAGGCAAGCTATTGAAGTCTTGTAGACAGTGTTTTATTAGTCACGACAGGAAGGTTTGCAGATTCCTCAGAGCGGAGTGCTACAAGTGCGGTAAGAAAGGGCATATTAGAGAAGTGTGCAACAGTGGTTCTGCTGAAAACAGACGACAAGAAATGGACATCGATGAGGTGAGCGGGCACGTCAGAGAAGGACGCAGCAGTGGTTATGCCGAAAGCCAGCGGCAAGAAAGAGGCATCGATGAAGGGGATGGTGATTGTATTTATTCAGTTATGCAGTGTGATGACAAAAGTAAATTGTTTGTAAACTTGGAAATAGGTGGTAAATCTGTATTATTCCAGGTGGATACAGGTGCAGCAGCAACTCTAATAAGCATGACTACTTATGAGCAGCTGGGTTCTCCGCCTTGCGCCTCGCTGAACACAGTTTTTTATGGATATGCTAGACAGAGGATCAAGACGAAAGGTAAGATAAGCCTGCTAGCGAAATACAAAGCGATGGAAAGACAAGTAACACTGGTGGTTGTGGACAGTCGTGATGCGGTTAACATTCTAGGAATGGATGTTTTCACAATTTTTGGATTTACGGTTCAGGACGCGTTTGTCATTCAGACTAGCGCCCTGCCAAAGGAGGTAAAGAATGTGATAGACTTGAATTCAGAAGTTTTTTCGGAGCAGTTGGGAAAATGCAAATTTTTTGAGGCGCATTTGCAGTTGAAGAAAGATGCCACCCCTAAATTTTTTAAAGCACGACCTGTTCCCCTGGCAGTGAAAGATAAAGTAAAAAAGGAAATCGACAGGTTAGTAGATTTGGACGTCTTGACCCCCGTCAGTACTAGTGCATGGGCAACTCCAGTAGTCATAGTAAAAAAGAAAGACGGTAAAATTAGAATGTGCGGAGATTTCAAGAGCACCGTTAATGCGCAACTCATGGTAGAGCAGTTCCCCATCCCCAGAGCAGAAGAGCTTTTTCAGAAGCTAGCGGGCGGGCAGAGATTTTCAAAAATAGATTTACGGGACGCGTATCTGCAGATCCCGTTAGATGAAGAGTCTGCGAACTTATTGGTAATTAACACACCGTTCGGGCTTTACCGATACAACCGGTTGCCTTTCGGGGTCGCTTCAGCTGCGGCTATTTTCCAGCGCTGCCTGCATACGCTGACAGCCCAGGTGAAGGGCAGCGCCAACTACCTGGATGATATAGTGGTAACGGGCGAGTCGGAGGAGGAACATCTACAAAACTTGAATCTCTTATTAAAGACTTTAAATGAATGGGGCCTAAGGGTTAACTTGGATAAGTGTGATTTTTTTAAAGAACAGATTACTTATCTAGGTCACGTGTTGGATAGCTCGGGGATCAGGCCAACCGGAGAAAACTCAACGGCGATTCAGCAGCTTCCGGTTCCCGTTAATTTGCAGCAGCTACAGTCATTTCTGGGGAAGATTAATTACTATGGCAAATTTATCAAGAACATGGCGGAAATAGCAGCACCCCTCAACGCGTTGCGTAAGAAAGGCGTAAAATGGCATTGGTCGGCAGATTGTGACAAGGCATTTCGGAGGTTGAAAGAGAATTTAATGCAGGCAGTTAAATTGGAACATTTTTTGCCAGATAGAACGACTATACTAGCTGTAGATGAATCAGAATATGGTATTGGGGCAGTCCTTTCGCAGAAGGATGCTAAGGGTGTTGAGCGGCCAATTGCTTGTGTGTCAAAAACGTTGAATGTTCACCAGAAGAATTACTCTCAGATAGAAAAAGAAGCTTTAGCAATTGTATACGGCGTGAGAAAATTCAATGAATACTTGTATGGGTCAAAGTTCATAATCATTACTGATCATAAGCCGTTGGTATCTTTGTTCTCGCCACACAAGCGTATCCCAGATAATACGGCGCGTAAGATGCAAAGGTGGGCGCTTTTCCTGTCTGATTATAGTTACAGGATACTTTACAGATCTACATATCAGCATGCTAACGCAGATGCACTATCCCGTCTTCCGCAAGGGCCGGATGCAACTTTTGACTCTGAGGACATCGCCTGTCTCCAGCTGGACCAAGCCGAAGAGGAGGCAGTATCAGGTTTTCCAGTCTCGTCATATCAAGTGGCAAAGGAAACAAAGAAGGATCCGCAGCTCAGGCAAGTGCTGTACCACGTACAAACTGGTTGGTCCAGCGCGCATAGGCGAACCAGGGCGCTGACGGAATGGTATAAGCTCCAACACAGGCTGTCGGTTAAGGGCGGCGTATTATTACTGGCTAGCGATGAAGGAGTTAGGGTAGTGATTCCGCATAAGTTGCGACCAATGGTATTACGCCTTTTACATGAGGGTCATTGGGGTATAGCCAGAACAAAGCAAGCAGCCCGCCGTTATTGTTATTGGCCAGGAATAACCAAAGATATAGAGGAGATGAGCAAGCATTGCGAAGCATGCCAAACTAGTCAGGCAGCGCCGAGAGCGGATTTAAGCTCATGGCCCCAACCCTGCGAGCCGTGGGACCGCATACATGTAGATTTTGCGGGTCCTTTCTTAGGGCATATGTGGTTGTTAGTAGTGGACGCATTGTCAAATTATCCGTACGTGATGCGCATGCAACACACAACTGCACCACATACAATTGATGCTTTGAAGAAAGTTTTCGTAACAGAAGGCCTCCCACGAGTATTGATCTCCGATAACGGCCCGCAGTTCATATCAGCGGAATTTCAAAAATTTGTAAAAGTAGCGGGATACAGCACATTTTGGCTCCACCGTTCCATCCTCAGTCAAATGGAGAGGTGGAAAGATTAGTGCAGACGTTCAAGTCAGCCATGCTTAAAGCAACTAGAGCGGGTGCATCAGTAGAGCAGGCGTTACTTAGCATGTTGACCACCTATAGGACGTTACCAAATATGTCAGGTAGAAGCCCCGCTCAAGTATTGCATGGTCGGCAGCCCCGTACCTTATTGTCCTTGTTATTCCCGGAAGAAGTGCCAGTGGCAACCAAAGGCGCTAAATTCAAGAGAGGAGATAAGGTACTGGTAAGAGTGTACGGAAGTAATTGTAAGTGGCAACCAGCAATAGTAACTGCAGTAAGAGGAGGCAGAGTTTACGTCCTCAGGACAGAAGATAGAGCAATCTCTCGGCATCAATCACAGATTAGGAGACGGTACTACGATTCTGTAGTAGATAAGCAACAGGCGGGGGGGCCAGCGCAGAGCAGGGCAACAGAAAGTGTAATGCGTTTTCCCTTTTCAAGCCAGCAGGAGGAGCGGCCCACACTGGATTCCGGCGCAACCATCGAGGAGCCATCTCTACAGTCGCAGCAGCGGCCGGCATTGCGGAGGAGCAACCGACTGCGTCGTTTCACCCCCTACATCACAACTTCGGTGGGGAGGGTGTAG
Organism: Acheta domesticus; assembly: GCA_031308135.1. Lineage (NCBI taxonomy): Eukaryota > Metazoa > Arthropoda > Insecta > Orthoptera > Gryllidae > Acheta > Acheta domesticus. Next base: position 14,670,147 of record JAHLJT010000631.1, on the reverse strand, counting down.
TATGCGGACGGCAGTTCAAAGTTGCCGCGCTAACTGCGCGGCAAAGAGCGCCGGCAGCATGTTCCCGCCTCCGGCAGCGCGCAGCACAGAGCGTCGGCATCAGGCGCGCTGAGCTTCGTCAAGCGCGCCAAGGGTGTGCTCAGAAACCAGCCACGCCTGTTACCTGGGCTCCGCGCACTGGTGAACCGGCCAATCAGGGGAAGCCGCGGGAAGCCTTGCGCGGGAGCTGGCCCAAATAAAAGGACGCCGGCGGAGGATCACCAGCAGTAGAGCGCTCGGCGTGGTTTCAGCCAGATGGCAGATTGTTTTTTGTATATGAAGTTTTGTGGTAACTGTACATAGCGGCCGAGTTGGCCCAGATTTTTTGTAAATAAATATTCTTATGGAAAGTGAGTGTTTTTGAGTTATAACACATTTTTCATTGGGCACTTCAGTGGAGCTAAAAGTGTTAGAGACTCTTTCTTCGTATTAACGTATATCATAATGTTTTACTTACAAATATGTTTCGAATAATTGTGAACATAATGTGTGTTGCATAACCGTTACCTTTATTTTTCTTTGTTTTAGGTGAGTACGCAATGGAGATTGGTCGCTCTGTGTGGTTGGCGGATGTGTGAGTACGAATAAATTGGCATATGGTGGAGTTCTTTATATACTTATCGACATACGTGTGATATGAATCTCACACTGATAAATTTGGATTCATTTCGTTGATTATAGTATACGCATATTGTGTAGAAGGTATGAAATGAAACCTATCGTCGACGGGATTCCCATAATTTTCTTTTGGTATAGTTATCAAATATTGAATTTGAATATATGAATGCATACATTCAATATGTATTATTGAAATTCTTTTGTAAGGCTGTCACATAGATTTAATTTAAAAGTTCAAAAGATCCGACAAAAACATTTTGGACAGTCAAGTTTATTAAAACATAAAAAAACAGTTTATATTAAAAACTTATGTTTGTGGCTACGTTGGGGAGGTTGATGCACCTTCATCTTCAGGCCAGTACACAAATATTTGAACAACGAAAATTATAAAAAAGTGCACATTAGAAATCGTTAAAATGGAGAACAAAAAACGTAGCCACAAACATAAGTTTTTAATGTAAACTGTTTTATTATGTTTTAATAAACTTGACTGTCCAAAGTCTTTTTGTTGGATCTTTTTGAACTTTTAAATTCAATATGTATTAGTTTTGATACACTGTGGTGGATCTTTTTCTTTAAAACTGATCTATAGAATGCTGGAAATAGGAATGGCAGCATTGTTTTGTAAGGCATTCTACTTTTACAATAAATGTAATTCCGAAATTACTTTTGAGAGACCGCAAAACAACTACCTGAATGTACTTGCGACGTTTGAATAATAGCGAAAATTATGGCCAATGGTAATAAATTTAATTTTAATAAATATGAATGAAAAATATAAATAAAAACGTTAAAGTACTGAAAACCTAATTAAAACAAGTCATTTATTACCTTTTCATAATTTTCCTGCATCTGCTCTAATTTCTAAGCCAGCGTCTGTGTTCCGTTATTAAACATGATCCATTTTTGACCTGGCTCGTCGGCGAAGTTTATAAGTACATTCCAATATATTTAAAAGAATCGATGTTACCGGATGGATTGCGAGTCGGTGTTTGTTTAAACCGGGGCCGAGTTTGTTCTCCAAAGGCGTCGTATGCACCGGCCACTGCCCTCTCGCCCTTGTCTGTAGGCGTAGCCGCCATCGCCATCTCTTCCGCCGCCATCGCCGTGTCTACCACCGCCGCCATCGCCGTGTCTACCACCACCGCCACCGCCGCCCCCACTACCACCACTACCACTACCACTACCACTACCACCACCACCACCACGGGTCTGCCGCGTTTTGTTTTTCTGTCGGCGCGCAACCGGAGCTTCGTTACGGAGCCTTTACGATCGATGATCTGTATTCGGTCGCCGCCGCCGCCGCCGCAGCGAAATCTCGACGGCTGAGGCCGAGGCCGGCCGCTGATGAATCGCGCCTTCGTTAAGCGGGCCCAGTCGTTAAACCGTCTGTTGGAACGGCTAAGAGGTTTGCGACCCGGTGCCCGCTCCCCAGGTCGCGCCTAGTCGGCTTAGCTCTGATTGGCGGCTGCGTGGGACGGCGCCCTGCCAATAGGTCGGATCCTGTTCCTTCGTTCGGGTTTCCATAAACAAACAAAAAAAGGTCGTGGTGCTTTTTTACGCTAAGTTGCTTGGCATCGGCTTGGTTTTCATTAATTCACCGCGCGAAACCGATTTTCAAATTTCGTAGTCGTGCACCGCCATCATAAATATCGTTTAACGTAAGAACTACTTCGAGAATGTACCGGCAAGGTTTTCTGGTTGGGCAGGCATTCACCCGTAAGTTATGAATCCTGTATTTCAGATACATGAAATGACGAAAGTCATTTTTTCATCGGGCCCTGAAATTGTATGACTGATGCGTCAAGAACTTTCTCGTGAAAAAGACTCATGATGAAAAGCGGCTTATACTGTGTTGCTTAGTTTCTTTAGTAAAATTCGTATGTCGTTCGCCCGAAATATATATTGGTTAAAAGAGCAGTTTTCCGTACCCTGCATCTCACCTGGCCTAATACCCACGCCTAAACTCCTGAAGTCTACATTCAAAAGGACATTAGCCCCACAAGGTCTGATGCGTCAGCTATTTTTAGGTTCCCTTTCTCGAGAGGCATAAAAGAAAAATTAATGCCGCCTAACCGTTCTTCCTCTGCGTAACGGAGGTGAAATTCATTCCTCTTAGAGTTGTGTTCGTCCATTTGCATGTCGCTGCGAAGCGGGCGCGCATCGTATAATGCGAGGCATCATCAGCATACGTTGATGGCGTATCTCCGCTCCTGTCCTCGGTCCTTCGGCATCTCGGTCGACGCCCCCGCGCTTGTGTCCTCTCGTAGGGATGGGGAAGGAGGCGTGGGCGGGGAATGGGGTCAAGGGTTCGGCGCAGCGGCGGCGTCCACGCAGAGCTGTGCTCTAGCGACGTGAGGACTTGGCGCAAAACCTTAATCCTTTCGTTTTTGCCTCCCCGCTACCACTCGTCTCCGAGGAGTCGCAACCTGTCCACTTTTTAGTTTTTAATTTTTTTTCCTTTTTTCGTCGCCGCTTGCGCTCGTTCTGTCCGCGCTGGCTGGGGCAAAAAGGCGCCTAATCCGTTTTTCCGCTGTTTTGTGCGGCAGGGCCCGTGGCCGAGGTGGAGATTGACGGGCTGAGCGTGTGCGCCGCCCGCTCCACCACCTGCTCTCTGCCCACGAAGTTCTTTGGCCTGTTTCGGACTTTATACGTGCTCATCGGGTTGCTGAACATCTCAATGTTGCTTTGAAAATACCTTCCAGCTTTGCGTATTTCTGGCATCTGGTATCTTTGCGAGAAGACATTCCTCTATAAAGTTCGGTGTGTTTGGTTTTTGCGATATTTTTGTGCCATTCTTATGTTAACCGATTACATCTTTCGTGACTCGCCGTCCCTCCTTTCTATTTCTCTTTGAAAGCAGATTTATGACCTTTTCAGTCATTAGAAGTGGCGTCGATTATTGCGCGATGTCTCCGGCAAGAATTTCCGACAGATTTTTGAAAATTAGGGTTTTTTATCATTTGGAGAGTACTTGTGATCTGCTAGAAAGTATTACTGTAGTTAAACAAACTAATAACAAGTAATTTTTGCAAATGGTAATCACAGTACACCATATTGAGAAATTAAAATTGTTTTTCTCGACACAAATTTTACGGGCGTTTTTAATCGCGGATTCTTCGTCGTTGGACCTGGCGAACTCTTGAGAGCGTTTGTCACGCCCGTGCCGGCCATGTCCCTGACATGGTGTTTCTCTTGTCGTTGCTCCCCCTGCCGCCTGGGGCGACCTAGTCTGCGCGGCGGATGCGCTGCCCGTCCGCAATAATTAAGGTCAAGCCGGGATCAATAGAGCGCCGCGCGAACGAACGCCTCGCAGGCGGTGGCACTGGAGACGCTGCCAGGAGGCGTTGCCTGCCTGTGGGCCCCGCCCCGTCCCGTCCCGTCACGTCCCGTCCCGCCCCGTCACGCCCCGCCCCTCTCCGTCCCGCCCGGCCCCGCCCCGCCCGACCCCGCCCCGTCCCGCCCCGTCCCGCCCCGTCCCGTCCCGTCCCGCCCCGCCCCGTCCCGCCCCGTCCCGCCCCGTCCCGCCCCGCCCCGTCCCGCCCCGCCCCGTCCCGCCCCGTCCCGCCCCGTCCCGCCCCGTCCCGCCCCGCCCCGCCCCACCCCGCCGCGCGCGGAATGTGGACAGATGGCGCTCTGCCCTTGGGCGCCTCCTTCGGCATCCCCAGGCACCCGCGCGTTGTGACCACGCGAGCGCTGCAGTGGAATGCGAATACGTTTTTGACAAATACTTAAGCATACGGAGAAACGGAACGCGCTTGTTAAAGTGGGAATACGTCGGTAGTGATTACGGAAGGAACGTCAGTCAAGATGAGCCGCTCCTATGTTTTGCTGTAAAATGCATTAGAAATCTTGCGTACCCCCGTACTTGAGAATTTCATGGCAGATTCAGGAAACACGAAAGTTTTATCTGGAATTAAAATTTTATTTCACGAATTGTAATTCATTCTATTGCTTTAAGTTCCTAAAAATGTGTATTAGTATAATGGAAATGCCATTTTGTACATTTTATTTATACTTAATCATTCATAAAAGTATGAACTTCTCTTGTTAGGGGTGAGTACCTGAGTCAGGCAATCCTTTTAAAAAATAATTCTGTAGTTGAATTATCATTTTTCCTCCCCTCCCCGAAGAACTATTATCGGTTAACTATCCTGAAACATTGAATATTCGTATTTTAATTAATGTATTGTATATTTTGCGTAATAAACCTGTGTTGTGTGAACAAAACGTATTCCCTCACAATGCAAACGCCCGACAATACCAACTACTTGTGAACATAATTAGGTAGTTATTTTCAAATGCCTTTCCAGTCATAATTAAAAAAGCGACTCATACCTCTTACGCATCAAGATTTTATTGTGAATTGTTTCAATGTTTATTGCATATTTGAATGTTTGTCACGATCTTTCAAACCTCTCAAAACGACGGATTCTTCAACCTATGATGACATTGTTCTCTGGTAACTTTTCGATGTTCCAACTTTCAAAACCGCCGTCAATTCGTGCAATAAAATCGCGGAGCAGTTGGGGTCGGCCGGGCGGTTGGCGAACGTGGGCGCCCGTAGGCGGGGCCGCCCGCGCCGAGCCGCGCCGCGCCGAGCCGCGCCGCGCCGCGCCGCGCCGCGTCGAGGCGTGAAAGTCGTCGATCACGCGCGATGCCGCTGGGCGGCGATCGCTATCGTTTGCTTAAATGCGGTTCGCGTGTTGGGACATCCATCACGGGCTAACGAAGCCACCGCGCGGGGCGCCCGCCCGCCCGCCCGGGAACTGGTGCGGCCGGCCGCCAAAGCGAGCGGCGCCGCCGCCGAGCTGGTGGCCCCCGGGGCGCACCATTGCGCCGCATGCGCTTCTTAATTTAATTTGATTTGATTTAATTTGATTTATTTGGTCAAAAAACAGTGAAAACATGGGGAGAAGATTATTTGCGCACGTTTTCTTAACTTCCACTATCCCTTCCCAACATTTTAACTAGAAATACGATGGTTCAAAGACGAATAAAATAAAAAAAGATATAATAAAATTTTAAAAAGCGCGAGATAAGCAATATTTGAAAAACTAGATATTGCCTTTCCGAGTTCTAGAAAACACAGTTGCAACGGTAAACGAAATGCAGATGCGATTTTTCTGCATTGCTAACAAAATAGTAACTCACCCTCAGCTATACTCCTACCAGTAAAAGCAAAAGGAGTCCTCAAAACGTGCGCGTAGTGAAGCTACATTTCATCATTCGCCACGTGAAATAACGTAGTACGAAGTAGCTTGTATTTATCGGGTTTGGCAGAATGTATCTAGTACATACTCAAGTTCCCACGACATAATTAATGGAGGAGTGTTCGAAATGGTAAAAGAGTAGCTCCCCTTGGGAGAAAAAGTAATCTTGCGGATGGCAGCAATATCATTCTCATTTCGAAATACCTGATTCTGAGTTGTTGTTTGTTGATTTTTTCAATTTGTCTGCGACGTTTGCGGGACACAAGGAATACACCTGCTCGTCACCATTGTTCTCGAGTTCCTAGGCAATTCTCAACAATGTTTAAACCTTTCTAATTGGTTCTCTGGCTGTTTCTTGGCGACAAGTAGTTGAGTCCACCTTCTGACGAGTACTACTCCCGTGAGCTTTGGAGAGGAATGGCCCTATTTCCAGCATCCCCTCAGCCTCCATGGACAAAAGATGGTAACTGAACTTGACTGCAAATGAATAATCCAAGCGTGTCAGATCAGACTGATCAAATAGAAGTTTGAAATAGGCTGTGCGATAAACGGAAGAGTAGGTATTCAAGTTATCAACTAATGATCACGTAACAAAGAGAAAAGTTTTCTATTTCATACAATTTTTAAAATCCATTAATACACCAACCTTCATCGAATAATTTTATTTTTAAAGTGCGAAATGTATTGCATTATTAAAGTACACCAAAGCTTGAAAGCATATTATTCAATTTCTTGTTCGAAAATCCATTTTTATTTGAAAAAATGTGAATGGGTTTTGCAACCTCTCGTGCAACATGGAACATTGCCAAATGACGTATTTAACCTCCTGCGAAAGGTCGATCCCGCTCAACGGAGAAAATGAAGATCAGTAAGTCACAGTAACAAGCTTGTGTCGTATTGTCGTCTGTACCGGGAGGTTCTCGCCGCCCCAATCTGCTGGCATCGCATTAGCAGACGTTAGCCGCGGTTTCGCCTTTGCGATGCTATCTGTTGCGAATGATTCACCGCGCGCCCGCCGTGAGCTCTTTGTGTTGCTTTACGCCCCCCTCCCTCTCACCCCTTCTCAGCCTACGCACACGCGGATGGCATAGGCATGGCCGTGCACGTGTAAGACGCACTGGAACTGTACTGCTGAAGTCGGTCGCGACGTGGCGCGACCCCAAGCAGATTATGACAGAGCATTTTGCGTCCCGAACATCTTTGCCTGGTGTTTGCCTGTAGGAGGAGCCCAGAGCAGGAGATTATCATAAGTTTAATGCAGTGGCGCCTACTTACCTTTCTTCAGAACGTTGGTTTTGAATTTGAAGGAGAGAGCCTCTTGAATAGGAATGTTCGCATAAATATATTCAACAATTTTCTGTAGTTACAGCTTGTGTTTCCGTAGTAGGTAAATATTTGATTTTCCACTTGTGCAGTAACGCTGAAAGATACGTGTCAAAAGTAAATAATGATAAATAGAGCTCTTTGATTACCCAACTACCATTACATCCCAAAGAAATAAGACCATAAGTCGTTTCGCAAGCTATACAGGTCTTCAGGATTATAGTTGGATTATGTAGCATCATTAATAAGTCATCAATATTTTTACTTTGAAACTTAAACTAATTACTAATAGCATTACGCGACTGAACTGGCCTCAATAAATTGTGAGATTTAATTTGTAACGTCCAGTAGGTTGAATACTTGGCTTTTCGGCTGGGAAATAAATTGAGCAAGACCGGTCGTGAGATCAGATGACGTTAGAAAATCTAAAATTTATGAAGTTCACGAAGAGCACACTTGTCTTGCAGTTGTGTAGAAATATGAAAATAAAAGACTGGGAAATTTCATAGATTGTGTTCCGAAAGCAAATCTTTCATTTTAGTGACGAAGGAGTTAGAAACTATCGGGATCGGTATAAGTAATTTGCAACAATCTCGTCTATAGTAATACTCACTGCTCGAGAACATTCTCGTTTTTAAGACGTGGAGTTACATTAGCATATTGCAAAAGTATGACTTAATGCAGTCTCTTCAGATCTTTTTGGGAAGTCTAATATTATCTTCGGCGTATCAAGATGAAATTAGGCAGTTTTTCATGTAATTCCTTTCATTTGTGAATTAAAAAAAATCATCCAATAGCTTATGACAGGAGAACTGAAAACCAAAGTGATAATTATTCATATGTCACAGTGAGAAGTTAAACTTTGTTTTCAGTTCTTGAAACCAGAATCTATTTGGACGAATAACTTTTTTCAGAATTCACAAATGAAAGGAATTTCATGAAAAGCTGCGAATAATTTAATCTAGTTAAGCAGAAGAACATGTTAGACTAGCAAAAGGGATCTAAAGAGACTGTATCAACTCATATTTGCAATATGCTACTTGAACTCCACGTGCTGAATTATTAAAAACGAGAATGTTGTAGAGCATTGATTGTATTACCATAGCCCAGATTGTCTTAAATTACTTAACCTGGTTCCGGTAGTTAATTACTCAGTCATTAAAATGAAAGACTTGCTTTCAAAACACAACCGTAATAAATGTAATGAAGGGGTCCGAGAAAGCACGAATTCTTCCGATTGGTCCATTTTCAAAGGAAAGTGGAAGTGGCTGTGATGATGCGGGCGCCTTGGAAGCGAGTCTCTGGCCTTCGCGAGCGGAGAGGACGGATTCACCTTCTCCCCGCCCCAATCCCTCCCCTATCTGCCACGCCCACCGTCGGCCTCCGGATGCTGCAGCGAGCCGGTTGCGCCCGGCCTGCGTGTCGTCTTCGTCGTGGGCTCTCCGCAGCAGCTTTTATTTTTTCCTGGTTGTGAGGTTGGAGCTCGTGGGCGGGTCTCGAGCTGCTCGCTTTCCACTCGACTTCATCGCTGTCATTATGCTGTTTGTTTCCACGTAACGAAGTGGTCGTGTATGTTTTCCGACTTCGGTTCATTAGACCTCCGTCGATCGGCCGCGGAACTGCTGGGAAGAGAGGATGTTTGTTGTTGAATGAAGATTTATGAGGTTGATCAATTGGTGGATGGAAATTCTTGCATTCTGCGAGTTGAGTGAGATGACTTTTTTTAGTTGTAAGATAAGGAGGACTTGTGAGATAACATATGTGTAATATTCAAACCCTCGTATATAATAATTAAGACTTTTTGATTAAACCTTAATGAAAACATGTTGATTTTATTTCGAATTCATTCCGAAAATGATTACCAACGGCTGATAAGAGTTTATTGGAATTTCTCAAATTGATAAGAAGTGTTGACTTAATGACCATCCTCTATTATTATCCTCTCTAATAATCTCCTGAAATTGTGTCGTGTTGCAACAGGAGTAGTGTAGGAGTTGCAATCCCCTTATCACAGTAATTCTGATTAATATTGGAAAAGCATTTTTTCCCCTCAAATATCATGCAGGCGTATCGAGTGCTGAATTCATAAAAAAATACCTTCGGCTTTCCGGTGGACTGTAAAGAGCCAGACAACTGGAACTTGGCGTCCTCAAACGAAAATGAAATGCCTAAATATTGAAATACGCGAGATTAGTGTTGCGAGATATAAATGTGAGATTCGCGGCGATGATGAATGAACGAAAATACCCGTATTTCACGTGGGATTGGACGTTACAGCATTTCAGAGCAGAAGAGTCGCTGTGATAGCTTTGTTGATTATTTCGTTTCTTGCAAATATAGTATGGGTAATCGTGAGGGTAGGTCGATGAAATTCAGTTATTCTTACAGTGCCAACGTTTCGGCCATTCACTTGGCCTGCTTCAGAGCTTTAAATATACAATACATACAAAATAAAATCCAGGTAGTGCACATGGTTACATGATTTTTCATTGCAAATATAAACAGAACGTGTTGAACTGACATTTTGCTGACAAAAAACACGGCAAGGATAATAGTAGCAGCTATTTACCTGTAATTGTTGGGGTGTTAGGTAACATGTTATGAATTATGTAATTTTTTGCGGTTGGGTTGCTCTCGCTAACGGGATGGGCGGTGTATAGGTTATATTGCCAACTGTTTCTAGGAAAGTTTTGTGGAAAGCATTGAATTGCTGCTTTAATTGAGACGTAGGCTAAGTGCGCGAGCTCCAATGCAAAAGGTGCTTACAAGCCCTTGTGCAACGGAGGCAATTTTCGATGACGGTGGCGGTGGCGGTGGCGTGAGCAAAGGCTGCGCCGCACGTGGTGCGCGGCTGCCTTGATAGGCGGCGCCTAATGAATCGCCGTCGATTTGCATAATGCTTCGGGACGCGCCGAGGAGCCGAGCGTCCCAGCGCCGCGCGCCCTGTGATTAATCACGACGCGGTGGGAGGCACTTGCAACGGAGCGCGACAGTTCCGGATTCTCGTGATCAGAGAGAGGACCAGCACCGACTTGCGCTCGGAGTGACGCCGCGCCGGGTCGAACGGGCTTTGACCGGGGTCGCGCGCTCCTCCGTCAATGGAAATGCTGGCCACGCAGACGCGAAAGCCCGTTCGTGTTTCTACGGAATATTCCCAACTCCATACGCGATGCCCTGGCCCAAACTTTCTGGTTTGTTGTTTCCTTTAAAACCATTTCGAATAAACTTTCACGCGCACGTACCGTATTTAGTGGTAGGGAGGTACCACGCAATGTGATCTGCCTTAATATCGAAGAGTCCCAACACTCACTGTGTCGAATTGACTCGGCCATGAACCAACGTGGGGGGGGGGGATTAAATGCCGAGAGCTATTGCCAGCAGAGTGCGACGTCGGTGGCACAAAGGAGCGAGGCGTGGGTGGGAGAGGAGGACCGCTTGTGCAGTTGGCGACCTTTGTCACGTGAGGAGATCGCGGTCGCCTTGACCCTCCCACCGCCGGATCAGTGACCGCGCCGCCTTCGAGACCTTTCCGCAACGGTTGGAATAAAAACGTCCGTGTTTGTCAGGGAGTTGAAGGTCAAGTCGATCAGTGCGCTTCGAAGTTTCCGCTGTCGTCTGCGTTGGATAAGCTTTTTGTAGGTAGCAGAAACTGAGGAGCATCGATGCTAAAAGATAAAAACATAATATAGAATGTAATTTCCTGTGAGCTACTCTTTTATAATTTTCGTTTCTAACCTAAGTTCTTTCCTATTATCTAACCGTGATGAAAGTAATTATTTATACATTAAATTTGAACATCAATTATTTATTTCTTTTGAAATATTTAAATCGGCATTCGCGGCGTGCGCATCAAAGGTTTTACGCAAGAACAATGCAGAGCATCTGTTTACCATTGACGAAGTTAAGAAGAAAGCAAAATGCTACAGTGTATTGCCTTTGATGACTGAGGTGTGTAATCGGAAAGAATCTTTGATAGTCCGCTGCCCGTGTTCATAATACGCTTACAGAACCTGGCACTGCCGTTCGGAGTTCCGCTTTGAAATACAACCTGCCGGGAAGGTGCACGCCTCCGCCGCTTATTCTGAGCTGTTCGCATCGAACCACTCTTAGCGGGAACGTGAATTTCTTCAACTGTGAGGATTCGAGGGAAGAGGAGATTCACAACTCTCTTAATCCCTCTCATTGAATTATATTGTTACAAGAGGAGTCCCGGCAAGGCGCTTAGTAACTTTCCGCAAGCAGGTGCGACGGAGGTTGTGGCGGGGAACAACGGTGAGGGGGAGGGAGGGAGGGCGGGGCGGGGCGGGCGCAGGTGGCGCGCTGGCAGTGCCCCAGGGGGCGTGGGCCGTGGGCGGCGGGCCGCGGAGCTTCGCCAGCCGCCGCGCTTTAAATATAATAACGCCCCGCTCGCGACTCCCGAACGGGGCGCGGCCCGGCGCGGCTCGGCTCGGCTCGGCTCGGCTCGGCTCGGCTCAGCCCTGCGATTTGATACTCGTGCGGCCCCATCCGAATCACCGTGTTCGTACACGTTTCACGGTGACGAATCGCGATTCATTAGAGCCGCACACGAAGATGATACCGATCATTATCGGAGATGAGGCTAGCGCACCGAAAGAGGTGTTGTAACGTTGCACGCTACCGCCAATTTCTGTAACGTGTAACGTTCCACGCTGCCACCAATTTCTGTAACGTTCCACGCTATCACCAACTTCTATAACGTTGCCCTCTGCCAACAATTTTCTCTTGTTGCATCTGCTGTTACATCTATTGCTGCTACTTATTTTTTCTTAAGTAGTAACACTTCAATTCTCATTGTTTAGCTTTTATTTCTCTTATACAATGTACTTCAATATCTTAACATATTGTACCCTCTCACTTTGTAAAATATTAAACTTTACAAATTTCCTTAGAGGAACAAGCTTGCATTCAATTCTATCTCTGTATTAATCTATATATATATATATATATATATATATATATATATATATATATATATATCGGTTGCTAACCTAATTCCCATAACAAGCGAGGTACATCACGTGTTACTTGTTTACGAAATAAGGATGTAAAATGTAAATAAACATTAGGAATGTACGAAACGTGTGTCGAAGAATGCTTGTTACGGCAATGCCGTTATCAAGAAAGAATTATACTGGTATTAGGCCTGTTATCGGGTGCGCCCTCTGCATCGGCGTGGTTTCTTAAGCACGGCCGCACCTTGTCATGAACTCCTACACGAATAGTTTACGAAAACTTTATCTGTTGATATTTCTCCAGCCAGGATCGTTTCTTCCTAGTCCAGCGTTGACCCTCCTGTCTTCCGTTTATTATTCGTTTACCGGCGTTATCTTTCATGCTTTTGTTTCACGTCGGTCACCAAGTTGCTTATTTCGTCTCTCTGTCCCACGATAGTCCGCATATTTCTCCTTGCAAATTCATGAGACATCATCATTGTGCCGTTTGTGAACACACCACTTTTCGCCAACTCTTGTGTCACTTTTCTTCACTCTCCACCACTTCATCCCACCCCTTTCTTCGTATTCCCGCCTCACCCGTTCGTTCCCTTCCTCACGCCTTGCGAATTTGTTCCGGGCTGCTCCGCCCAGGGTTACCATCTTTTGTGTAGATGAAATCGGGACTTAGGTCCAACCACCTGAAAGGGGAAGATCCGGGGTAAATTCTTGAACATTAAGGGCAAAATAATGCAATTTTGATATTTTCTTTGCCTTCAGCTTGGAAAAAAAAACTTAAAATTATTATAAAAATCAATTTTATAAACAAAATGAACTGTTTTTTGACGTAAATAAATAAATAAACAAAAATGAACTTTTTAAATGAAAAGTTAAATGAAAAGTGTAAAATATCGGGACAGTTGCCGTCCCGACTAGGTTAGTGCCGGAACGCGGGACTGTCCCGACAAAATGTGGACGGTTGGCAACTGTGGCTCCGCCTCTCGACCGTAAGGCCGCGGGCGCCTTTCAAGACGCCCCTCGTGGGCAAATACTCGGGCCGCGCAGCGACGGAGCGCCGCGCCGGGCTGGGCTATTCCGCCTCCGCAAAAATGAAGTGCAGCTTCTCGGGAGGAGGCGGATATTGGCGCCCTTGGGAGGACGCGGGCGGCCGCCTCCGCTAGCAGGCGCCTCGGAGATTGACGCGGGGTGATGGATGAATGGAGTGCACGCGTGCCAAGCTATGAAGCTACGCGATACGCGAGAAACGAGTTCCTCGCCATTTTTAGCCCTGACGGCACCCTTGGAAACACATACGTGCTTCAGAGTGCACCGTATCCATTAACATCCAATATGTATTTATCGAGTCTTTACTGTTAATGTAACGAGAAACAAATATTTGGTACAAATTTAATCCTTCCTTTTCTACTGCCGTTCGTCGCTTTGTTAGAACTTGGGGTTTTTGTACACACCTCTTGAGAAGGTGTGCTTGTGAATAGTGGTGCTGAGAATCCATACTTTAATTTAAAGATTGGTGAATGTGCTAGAAAAATTTTGAAACACTGAAAAATATAGACGTTTTGAACACCTTCGATGTTTAAAATAGGGTACGATGACAGTCTTTAAAGTATTCGTTTTTATTTATGTTGGTACTTTTGCATTCTATTTTTTTTCTCTACTAGGACAGGACTACTCATTTTGATTAACTGAAGTAAATTTCATGTCAGATGTAATACAAGATTGATAATAGGATTGATTAGATTGTGCTCCTTCAAGTTCTCGATCGTGGAAGAATGTTTGTATTCAAGATCTATTGTGAAGAAGTAGTAACAAAAATTTGCATTACAATGTTCGGACAGTAAATTATGTATATTAACCCTCACGGATTTGGTCGCGTGACGCTTAGGAGAATGCGGGGCTTCCGTGAATTTGCACTACCGATATCCCACGCGCCGACTGACTGTAATACCTCCCTCCTCCGCCGCCCGGTTGTTTAATTACGCGACGCAGAAAAACGCGTCAGGCGTACATCACGCCACCGCGCCTGCGGAAAAAAAAAACAACGCCCGAGTGATGTAATTTCGCGGTGGAGTGACGGGTGCGTTGTTGCGATAGACTCTCGGGAGGGCAGGGCAGGGAAGGGTGGCGAATACCCCGCCCCGCCCTTGCATCTCGCCCTCGTTCCTCACTCCGGCGCAAAGGGCGGTAATTCATGGGTCTGCCCGTCGACACGGCGCGGGACAGTATGGGCCGGCGATGCCGCTTCTATTGCGCCACGCTAGGTGTGATGTGGGTGGCGCAGAGGCAGGCGGAAGTGGAAGTCTCCTCCCACCCCCATGCGCACTAGAACTAGCTCTTGCATTCGACGCGTACTTACTTTCGAGTTCGACAACAGACGCGCTAAGTTTGTTTACATGATACTGGGTCACTCTCTTGTAGTGGGTTTACGTATGTCTTGAGATTCAAGTTTGAGTTGACAAAAAGTTATCCCAAACGAAGGACTTCATATTTATTACGTTTAGTTCTGTTCCAAATAGTAATTTAGTATCGTGTTTGTCGTTGGGAAAGTTATTCACCGAAATTTGTAACTCGATAAGCAAGGTAAATATCCCACTGTATCGTTTGCTAAATTGAAGTTTTATTCCTGCCGGACCGGACTGTGGCATGACGTATTTCGCTTCTCTTCGCAAATGGAGCTCTAAAAGTATCCGAAATAGCATTATGTCCGCCCCGACGCCGTCGTCTCGCCCGACTGCTTTTCGCTGTCAGCGTCAACCCAAATTGATTTGGAAACCTCGTCGTGAAGGCCGTAGCAGCGGTGATGGCGGTGGCGGCTCGACAACTCGCGATGTTTCATCGGCCGCTCGACCTCTCCTCGCTGTCGAGCCCGCCGCCTGCATCGTGCAATATGCAAGCCGAGAGCGGTAATCCTTCCCTTTGTCGGCTCAGCTGACGCTCGTACCGCCTACCACCCGCCGACCCACCGCCGCCCAACTCACTCCGCACTGTCACCGCTTGCCAACCCACCCACACACCGGACTCCCGCCGTCTAACCTGCCAACTCAACCCACAAACAGACTCGCCCCCCCCCGCATTTCCACCCTCTGCCTGTCACCACAACCCCCCCCCCCCCGCCTGTCACCGCAACCACCTGCAACCTGCCACCTTCCCTCACCGCCGCACAGCAACGCCGCTTCGTGCTAGGGTGCGTCATCTTGTGCCTCCGCGCATCTGCCGCAGCCGACGACCACAAGCCACGCCGTCGTCACGCCACCTCACGCGGGGCCCGGGGCGGCGCCTCCGAATATTGTATGAAGGCCGGCGGCGGGCGGAGGAGAGCGCAAGGAGACGCTCGCCCGGCCGTTTCAAGCGCGCTTTGAATAATGAAGCACGGCGGAAGGGGCGCACGCCGGTATCTCCCAGCCCCTTCGTGCCGCGGCTTTCCTCACTTCCGCTGCGCCCCCGCCCCCACGCACCCCCGCGGGTTTGACCTTGCTCTCGCCTCACCAGCGCCTTGGGTTCTCTCTACCAGTCACGTAGCCCGTGACATCACGGTGCTTTCCAATCGCCCTCCCATGTGCGTCCCGTGTCCGTAATCTCATCCTTGCGCAATCAGTCTGTCGTTGTTCTGCCCACTCTTTACACTTGTGACCTCTTTATTATTTTTTTTCTCCTCTTATTTGCCTACGTCGGGTGGCGTTTTTTCCTCCTCTCTTAACTCCTCCATCGCATCGACTGCCGTGCTGCCGTATAGAACGCGGACGCGTGTTAGACGGCTTCTTCGTGAGGCAACTCGATTTCCCTGCTCGGGAGCCGGCAATTGCGCCAGATTTGCCGCTCCGTCTCGCGCGGCGCAAGGCTCACGCACGCACCCGGGAGGCGCTTCTCCACGAGCGTTCGGCGCAGAATTGGTATAAGATGCGTTTTAATAGTAGTGTATGCAATTAGCTTATAACGTTAAGCTAGCTTTATTGCATGAGTACATGTTTTGAAAACGAGCGACGTTAGGAGCGAGTTCTCAAATTTGTACGAATGCAATAAAACATTATAAACGAGCTGCATGCGCTATTTTTTGTATCACAGCATTATAAATTTATAAGAGAATGAAACTTAAAATTTGCGAAGAACTTTCCTGTGATGTCTCGGGTATTTGACATCTGCGCGAGAAAACTATGGTCGGCTGTTCTGTTACCTCTACTTTCCCCTAATTCTCTCGCTACGATTGGCTGAATGTGTGATGACGCAATCATTCGTGCCGTAAAATCTAATACGTCATCATTTGTGCCATAAAACGCCTGGTTATGAACGATTTCTTGCAACAGAAAAGGTCGTTTATAATGCTGAAATACAAAAAAACGTTCAATGAAGTGTTAATTTACGGCATTGCTATAATTTTTATTTTTCATTCTTTGCTGGAAACGTGTTTTAGTAGTGTGTAGATAATCTCCTGATATAAAATTCGTCATTCATCATTTGAGGGCAAGATGTCAAGGTTCCTCTCATGAACGTGTCAGTCCTATCAATAAAAATTGTCGGAGAAGCAGCTGTACCCAGTTATTTGTTTAAATTTTAAAGCCTTTCAATATGAAAGAACTAAAAAGAAATAGCCACGTTATAGCCTTCGATACGAGTTCTTTGTGCGTTTTATAACGAATCAACAAAGTCTTTGTTAGGAGGGAAAAAACGGAAACTAATGACGCTACATGTTTAATGGAAGGGAGTTGTCGAAGAGAAGTATGGAAAGCATGATATGACAGTAAAGTTAACATCTAGTTAAGTAGTAAATAAGGAGTAAATCTGAATCATTAAAATAAAATGTTATACGCACTTTGGCCGTTAACTTAATTTGGGCCGACGAAAAGCATATAATGCGATAAAAAACCTTAAATGCGCAAAATGAATCGTTTTTTTCCACGACCGGGAGAAAACGTTTATTGTATTGGCAGCAAATTAGGGATTAAAGTGAAACATTCCATTAAATATTGCCTCCTGAGCTTACATTACAATGAAAAACGACCTACTTGGATGATCTATCTTGGCTCGGATACATTACACATCCATCTTTCATTTTTTCGATGCACAGAAACTGTTTTTGTTCATTTCGCGAAAACTAATTTGAAACTTGTTTTCATTGTAGATCGATCGGAAAACGAGAATATCCATTTAAACGGCGTAAGAGAAGTCCATGATATTTCGCTTAGGATAAAATTCATTTTCAATAGCCCGGATATAAGCTACCTGGAGATGAATTCGTGATTTTTTTCGTAAATAACGTTTTCGCAAAGTAAAAACAACCAGACAGCAAATGGTTGTGGTGCGGTGAGTTGTCATTCACTTAATGTGCTTGCCCAAGGGAGAAATTCGCCGTTTGCCGTTTGCGGGGCCCGGCGGAGCGAAGGGAGAAGGCCACTTTTTCGCCGGAACGGAGCGGCGGGGGCTGTGCAGCTTCTCGCGAGTGAAATTGAAACGTTGATTGAATTCCGAGGCGCAGCTTCTCCGGAGGCCCCAACGCTCCGCGGCGCTGCCGTTCGTCTTGCGAGCGTCGCCGGGACGATGTTTTTAATTGCAAATAAGTTGCCGGCGGGCGGTCCCGCAGTTAGTAAAATGTTAAATAGTCCGGGGCTGCCGTGACCGCCGCCTCGCCGCCGCCGCCGTCGGCTTCTAATAAGTCTCGCCCGCCGCCGCCGCGTTTGGGAGTTCGGTGTGCGGGGCGCTCCTCAGGGAACGAAGGTGGAATCCTATGGAGGGAGAGTTGAGCTTGTCTCGTGCGCATTTTAACTCTGCTGCTCTGGGCTCCAAAATTCGTTTTTTGCCGTCAAAAGTTAGAGGTGTTGTTGACTTCCAAGTTAAGTCAGTAATTGTCATCAGGTATTTGTTCTGGCGGCTTAATCATAATCGGTCATTTTATGAAGTCGAAGATTTGGAAACCGAGCTGTCGAAAATCTGTTAAGATAATTAGATATTCTTTCATTTGTGTTTCAGTTATTAAAGCTTAAATGTTGCAGTAAACTGGGATGTATGTGTGGGTAGGGGGGGGGAGGGTGTCCATTTGATGATTTTGTGTCTTTACACTCAGCTTCTTCCTCAACTATACGATACAAACTTAAATAGTTTGTTGAACGCTGTTGGAGATATTTTCATTCTAAAATGAAAATACTGCCTCATTAAAGGTACTTTCCGTAATCCGTTAGATATGTTTCATGTCGCGACAATCTAGAGGCTCAAGCTCTGAGCTTGAAATAGAGTATTTGATTGAGGAAATTATTTTCTCAGCGTGAAACCGCAACGGCCGTTGAAGCAAAGAAAAACAAGCGGGGCATGAAGATAAGTGACAGGCCTGCAGCGAGGCATGCGCCGTTTTGAATGGAGATAACGAAGGGCGTCTGTCCGCGGCCCGGCCAGAGCAACGCGAGCGGAGCCGGCGAAGCCTGTCTCTGGGCGCGGCCGCGCAGGCGATTGTGGCTCTCTCGCATTGAATTGGTAATGGACGATACTCGTAATCCGGCTGCGCGGCTTGTCTCGCGACCCGCTGCTGCCCAGCCGACTGCCCACGACCGCGCCACTCCACGCCACACCACTCCCCGCTACGGCACGGCTCGCCACGCCACTCCCCGCCACGGCACGGCTCGCCACACCACTCCCCGCTACGGCACCGGCTCGCCACGCCACTCCCCGCCACGGCACGGCTCGCCACACCACTCCCCGCTACGGCACGGCTCGCCACGCCACTCCCCGCCACGGCACGGCTCGCCACGCAACTCCTCGCCACCTCCGCCCAGCCACGCCCCGCTACGCCCTACCCGCCCCGCCCCGCCCCGCCCCACCACGCCCCTGCCACGCTCCTACCACGCCCCGCCCACTCGGTTGCTGCTCACCAGAAGGGCGCATCTCACTGGTGGTCCTGGACGTCGCTTTAGTTCATAGCCACAATAACTTTATAATTTTAGTGTTTGAAACCATCTCAGATGTCGAGTTCATGATCAGCAAGTTTGCCTACGTTGTGTGGGACACATTGAAAACGCTTTAGTTAAATATTCAAATAATTGACGATTCATGCTGCGAGCAAATGTTTAACCATGGTGACGAACTGTACAATATTCTTATTTATCGAAATGTCTTAAATAGCGTACTACACTATACCAATAGAACGCTGTATAACAGTGAACCCAAGTCTTGTCACACAAATTAGGATTTTGTTGATTTGTGTTTTTAAAGTAAATACTATAAAAAATAATTAGCTGTTCAATAATTTCTTCATTCATGTTTTAAAAATCGATAGATGCGATTTATATTCGAGGGAATGAGATTTACTTACGAATACATTCGTAGATACCAGATAGTTCCATGTTTAAGGCATTGGATGACATGTGTTTAGTCTTTAAAGTAATAGGGGTGTTTTTTATAACGTGTGTGACTGTTACAAAAGTGTAGATCTGAGATATATGTATTTGTACCAACAGTTCCACGATAACTCAGCTGCACACACTTCTCGAGTCCACTGTGTAAGTTCTTTGATCATTCTTTGTTAACCTGTGTTTATTTCTTGTTTTAAATTAACATTCCTTGTAGGATGCTACCCCGTTTGAAATTGTATGCTACCTTCAAAAAAATCTATTCGCTACCTTGTATATAAGGAAGCAATTTCTTCAAGTAAGTAGATAAGTAGAATAGCATAATTAAAAAGAAGCAAATAATATCCTTAGCTATATTGCTGTTGCAGCCATTACTGCTGAAGTGGAGTTTATCTTATGTTGAACTAGTTCGTTATAAATGGAATCATGTGCTACGTCTATTCAACTGTCATGTGTATTACATGAGCGCGCGCAGAACGTAAAAGCAATTAGCTCTTGCACTAGTACTCACTGCCAGCTCTAGCGGCGTATATCGGAGATTACAACCAGGTCTGGCGAATAGGCAGATCGAGCACGGCAACCGGGGAAAACGCCTGGACGAGGCGGAAACACCTTGGACGACAGAGCGTGCGTTCCTCGGCACCGGCGATAGAAGCGAATACTACTGGTAGGGACTCTTACTTTATAACTTTTTCTCGGTGGTGTGACCTTCCTACATGTCAAGAGTTTTTCCCTTGGGCTTTCTCGCTTACCGCGCCCAGGGCATGGAAACGTCTTACAGAGGCGCGAATGGTTCATAGTCACCTACGTAGAACAGATCGTCCGAACACACAAACATTAGAAACAGCAGAACCTTGGTGTGTCTCTGTTGTCGTTTCTAAAGCGTACAAAAGACATTTTTATCATGAATGTGTTCATCGAAGAGACGAGAAGAAAAATTAGTTTTGTGTTTTGTTTATTGAAATGTAATAGTATCGCTAGGAAAGATAACCAAGCAGTTTATCTGACACTTCAGAAAAGTGGGTCTAAGTGAAAATATTAAATATTTTCTGAAGGCAGCGCATTCTTTCTCCAAAGAACTTGATAAAAGTCGAAAACAAACGTTTTTCAAATTGTACGAATATATCATTAATTGACTGTCACGGTCAGAAAATGAGTGACAATAGAACTATTTTTTTAATAGTACATATAAGGACTAAAAATGTTATTGCTCTAGAAGATAAGTAACAAGATACTCCTTTCGCGGTTTACGTTTCATTTTGACGGATGGCACCTTTGATGTGAAGGGGTTAGCAGATAGACTAGATCTGGTCAGTTTTAAAATGATAAGTTTGTCATTAGTGTTTGATCTTCATGGTTCTTCACGTAAGGCATTCACGAAACGTCTGCCTCAGCTTTCATCCCCGCCGCACTCAGACCTCGCTTCTGTGATAGGACCGGTCGCGTTCCCAACTTCGTATCCCCTCTCCTTGCAGAGTTCGCTACGTGCCCCCGCAAATTCCCCCCCTCCCACTGCCACCTCACACCGTCCTCGCGTATCTCCCCTCTCCTCGCAGCCATAGGTCCTCGGCCATCACTGGACTCTCCGCGTCCCCGTCTCATTTCAGTCCTCGACTCCCAGCCCCTCCCAGCTCCACCCCGCTCACTCTCGACACGCGCGTTTGCTTCCCCGCTCTCCTCCCTCGTGACGGCGACCGCCCGCCCATATCTCGCGTCGCTTGTTTCGCCGCCGCGCGGTGTCATAAACGCGTGGCAGCGGCCGTTTCGCGGACGCAATTTAAATGAACCGCCTTCGCTTCCGGGACGACAGCCTGCCGCTGCGTCGCTCGCACGTCCACGCCGAAGGACGTGTTCCGGGAGTAAAGAACGAAGTACGAGTTATTTTTATATGTGGTGCGTGATATTTCTTTTTTATACGTATGTATATACGGAGTACACGAAGTATCGAGAAAGTAATGTAAAGCTGCGAAAATCGAGATTTCATCGGAAATAAGTTTTGCGGTCCCCTATACTGAAAAAATCTTTTTAAAAACGTTCGTAGGTCTTAAAACATTCTATACATTTTGGGGGTTCTTTACAGTAGACCCCTGGGACATTTTCAGTGTTTTTTCAAAAACCGGCTCGAACTTTTTCCTTTAAATGTCTTGGAGGGATAGAGTGAAATACACTTGTAGGTGGCATAGGTTCGATTTACACTGATAACTCTGAATTTTCGAAAATTATAAAGTTTGGATTTTTCGGCGTCTTACTAAAACTACAATATTGAAGATTGCGAGTTCTTTGCATAAAATGTGTTCTCCACAATTAGTTCTTAATTCTAAGTTCATTGATTTTAAAATTATTAGTTTTTAAGCGATTTTCAATAAAATAGAGCAATATATACTTAAAAAATATGAAAGTAAGATTTTTTAAACGGTTCCAATTTTTTTCTCTCAATTTCGATTTGTGCAAAATGACTGAATAACATGACGTTACCGCCATTATGCTCTATTCTTTTGTTTAAAAATTACTTATCTAATTTGTTAACGCATCCTTAATATTTATACTACAGGTAATTTGTGTATATTATTGCGTAGAGGGTACACGTCAAATAATTTTCAATGAAGTTTTTTGATTTTTTTTAATGGACTCAAAGTTGTGCTTTTCCAGAAACGCATTCATTTTCATTCATCACAGAAATAAATATTTTTATTTCGCTTTTGGGGAAAAGGAAGAGAGATATTTCACAAAGTGGACTAAACGTTCCCTGTAATTAATTTGTGAAGGCTGATCAGTCACTTGAGCAGAGATCTTGAAGCAAAGGAAAAGACTATGTGCGTGCGTGCGTACGCGCCCACAAAGACTTGTTCATTTAAGGTTGTTCTATGATTAGCTTATTATGTCTATACACAGAGGCAGTGAGCGAATGGAAGTTCTCGTCAGAATTCATCCTATCATCGAATTGTATTGCGTAAACGAAATTAAGAGTTTCAAGAGAATGTATGAGCTACTCTGTTAACGAAATTTCATTCTTAAAGCCCTGACTAGAATGAACCTTCGCACAATAAAAAACTGTGCTTTTAAGTGAATATTATATTTTTGTTATGGATGTCCATTGGAGTTCAGTGATGTGAGTTTTTTCTACTGAAATATTCTTGTTCATTCTATTTTGCAGGGTTGTTTTATATTATTGCCGTTATCGGCAACGAATCTTTGTATTCCACGAATCGTAGCCGATGTGACCCGCGTCATAAATGTTCATGCACTTGTCTCTCGAAACATTGTTATTGGATGAACCAATGTATGGCCATCGGGGTGTTTCGCCGCATTGGAAGAGAGCTCAGTTGATGAGAGCGAAAAGTGATCAGTTTGTAGGAATACACTGGAGTACAGACTGGAACAAAAACGAAACGTTCCTATTACAACAGAAGGAGAAAACGTATTATGAAGGGCAAGTGACTTTGACATTTAAGGCGGTTAGTTATTGGAGAATTTGTGGCGAAGTAAATACGAGAAATACATTACTAATGACTGTGAGACAGGGTTGTTATTCACTTTATTTTCTTGGGAAAAAAAGCTAAACGTTGCACAAAAACGTGTTGTACTTCTATTTTGGACAATGCTCAGCTGCTCTCTTATTGCCCTTGTGTTAGCTCAGAATGAAACCCTCTGATGGCCAGAGAGATTCTTTGTTGAACAGACTGAGTCAGGATTACTCTTCTTGGGAGTATTGACCATCCACACTGAAAAATTGGTTTTGGTTGAATTTTCCCTACTCATGGCAGAAGGAAACTACTGCTAAGGGAAATCACGCGAATGACCGAACTTCAAACGGTCTGTCTTGGGGAGATCCTAGAGGACACATCCAATTTTCCGCCCTCATCCCCGCTCCGCCCAGTCCTCGCCCACTGCTGGCTAACTTTGTTGTAGTCAAAGTTAGCAAAGTTGTAGTCATTCGCCGTACACTACTATATGCAGGCCCTATCTGGACCAACGTGGCGAAAATCAACCACAACAGAATGCAAGTATTTTAAAACAAATATTTAAGACAATAAACAAGAGCTCATGGTTCATTAGCAATAAACAGCAACATCACGATCTAAACAAATGAAATAGCACAACAAATAGCATTCATATCAGACAACTTTTACACTTACGTACCCTTCATAAAGGCAAGAACACGCTGTAGACTCGGAAAAAAATTCCACCTACAAAACCAGAATTAAGAACAGATTTTTCATAAACTCCTTTCTTCAAATATTTTCAAACATCGAATATTTCTTGTACTTTTTGTTTCCTCACCCAATGATGAAATTAGAAATTAAAACGATAATAAAAGTGTCAAAAATGTAGTGGAGATCTTGGAGCAAAATCTCGTAAAGTGATTCCAGTAAGGCGCGTTGTGTGGACCTTCCCTTTCTACGTGGCCTTCCAGCACTTATTGAATTGAATTGCCATATTTTATGTGGCGAGACTCAGGCCATGAGGCCTGCTCTTCCGTCTGACCACGCAAATGTCGCTACGCTCCTTTCACCAACTAGCGAAGAAAGAAGGTATTCCATGAGCGACGAAACAGGCACATTTGAATTTAGCTCAGAAGCTTCATTTAGGCTTGAGGATCTTGTACATGTAGTACATCTACTAACATGGAACAGCCGGCTTTACTTCCCCTCCTAAGGCCTACGAAGAAATTTTTTCGCCCCTAAAAATTCGTGGCTTCGATCGGGTTTCAACCCGCGAACTTGGGTAAAACAGTCCGGTACCGTTACACCATCGCCGCCACGTAGGCTCTCGGAGACGCGTAACTCATAACAGCACCTGCGCCCTCGCGCCACCGCGCATTCCCTGTCTGATTTACAGAGCGACACGCGAACACGCGAGCCCCGGGCCAGCGTTTTGTTGCAGACGCAGCGTCACCATTACTTATCTCCTTGGAATCCGAAGAATAAATAAAACCCGGACGCTATTTATTCTCGATCACGTTACACTCTGCACGCTTCGTTTATCGCCGTCTTATGTTAATAGTTGGGCCCCTGATCAGGTTATGCATGTGTAGTCGGTAGTTGCTTAGTTATGTGAATCGTAAAACATCGCGTTATTTCTCGACTGGACAGCTCGGCAGGTATTTCGAATAAAGGTCGTCAGTCGTGTGTGATTCTCTATTCCAATCGCTGTTGCCAGAAACAGGTTATCAAAATGCTTCCTAACGAAGTTTAGAAATTACAATGTTTGTAGAAGATACATTTATGGTAAGCTGATGGTTTGACTTACTAGTAAATTATGTGAATGGTATTAAGCGAAGCGTTGGAAGTAGGAATAATAAAATTACAGAGTCATGTCCTTTATATTATTGACTTCTATGAAGCATTTTCTGTTGGGGTGAACACACACGGCAAATTATGAAGTGTTGGTGTGGGAGGGAAAATATATTATTGATCTTTGTGAAATCTACTTTCGAACAAAAGCTCTTCTGCGAATTCATCTCCAAAATGAACGATATGTTTTTTGTGGATTTGAAAGTGGAATTGTGAGTACGTTGTGGCTGTGGCGTTCGTTTAATTGTGTGTTCTGTCCACTCGAAAATAACTGTGTTTCTCGGGATTACTCCACCGGCTGAAAGCTCTTATTCCAAAGCAAACAGCAGGGAGTGCGTCAATCGAATTCCGAAGCGCTCGCCAATGGAACGAGCGGAGTCCACTCGGTCGCGCCACTTGCCCTCGAACAGCGTCAGCAGCGCAAGACCCACGGAGAGAGGGCTGGCTGTCCTGGATCCTTCCCTCTGCGAAGCATCACACAGTCTTCATAAACCTAAATTGTAATTGTAATATGTATCATTCAAAAATTTCCCATCCTTGAGCATCTCCAGAAAAAAAAATTGTTTTCAGACTGATCATTTCGATTATTTGGGGTAATGCAGACCGAATTCTTCGTGTTCTTACTAATGAATGTGTCAAGGACAACTTTTACATTTCTGCCATTCGATTTGTGTACGGTTTGAAATGTATTTGCACCACTTCATTAAGAAAAACGAAGATTGTAATGTTGTTTAATTTATGAGGGAATTTTTGAATTATACATTACATCAGAAGCTGTTCGAAGATGTTCGTTGTGTTCATTGTTGTTAAAAAACTTTGTTTCGGCTTCAAATTAAAATTGTCAGTAGAAACGATCGTATCAGTGTTAACATTGTAGTTTTTAAAATACACTAAATCTGTAATTGTGTCGTCTGAGTAGACATCTGGTTCCAAAATATGTAGGAATGCTGTTCCTTCTGACGCCTCTAATGTCCCTTTCCAGTTTTTTCTGTCCTTTCTCATCGTTTCTTTTCTTCAATATTATTTTTCCGATACACGTCCCACGAGAGCGACGAGAACAGGCGCCGACAGTGGCGCGCGAGGCGGCCTTTTTGATCGCCCCCGCGCTCCCCCCTCCTTCCCCCGCCACCGCCTTCCTCCCCCTCCTTCCCCCGCCACCGCCTTCCTCCCCCTCCTCCCCCCGCCACCGCCTTCCTCCCCTGCGACGCGCGCCAGAATATCCGCTTACTCTTGGAGTGTTAGGGGGCGCTTTAAAATCGTTCTATCTTGTGTGCGTACGTCTGCCTTCTAGTTTCTACTGACCACTCGAAATTCATACGTAATAGTGACCGAGAAATAAAAAATTCGAAGAATTCTGAGTTAAGGAACGTCGTAATTTTATTATCTGCCTTGAACATTGTATCTAATTGTACATGACAGGCTTTTAGAGTTTTGAAATGATTTGTCCTGTAAGGCAAAACAATCGTTTAGTAAAGAAACGGGTGTCGTAAGAAAATAATACACGTAAACTTTATAAACCCTCTGTAAAAGATGAAAACTCATGCTGTGATAAATGTAAGCATTCGTTGAGTTAATGAGCTTACGAGTAAAAAAAAAGTTTTTGACGCGTTCCGACATCGAGAACATCGCCTGATTAAAGGATGTTAAAAGTGATGCTATTATTTTCTTTGGTCGCAAATTCATTACTCGTCGTAACTTCTACATTCCTTGAAAGTGGAGAGAAACCTCGCGTAGAAAAATAAAATTAATGCGGAGCTATGCGCGATATTACATGCATCGATAAGCATTGCGATAAACCTATGTCGACCTTCAGTCTCACTGGCTTCACATCTCCGAAAGGCGTTGCCTGAACAACAGTCATTAGTCTAGTGGTTCTCAAATGAGTCGCTCGCCAAAAAGTTAATAAGAAAAACATGAACACATAAACAAACATCCTGTGTTAAATAATTCAGAAATGGTATTTATTTTCGGTGAGACTTCAAAACAACATAATTGTGACCAAATAATATATGAATTATAAGGTTGTTATAACTAAAATGAAAGACGTGAACTTTTTTACTTCTCTACCGTAGTTCAGTGATTTGAGTTAAAGCTGAACATCTTTCCCCGCAGAGGCAGTACGTAGCCAATACAGTAGCTTCCGATCGTTTTTAAGTCCTAATGCAGACTCGTTTACTTCTAATGCCCGTGAGTGCCGCAGTGTTTCTACGAAAGTGTGAGGCGCGCCAAAATTGCTTGAGACGCACTGCAGTAATGTCCATATCCATTAGCTTTCCTTTCATGTTCTCGCGCGCCCGAAGCCGAGGTGCTAACGGGCAGATGTCGCGGAGGGTGCTGCCCTGGCCCCAGGCGTTGGACCGGGAGAGATGGCTCGGTGCATTAACCTGATGTCGCTGCAGTGCCTCTGACCGGGAGGTCGTAGATAGAATTTTCAACACTAG
This sequence comes from Acheta domesticus, assembly GCA_031308135.1. Taxonomy (NCBI): domain Eukaryota; kingdom Metazoa; phylum Arthropoda; class Insecta; order Orthoptera; family Gryllidae; genus Acheta; species Acheta domesticus. Next base: position 14,642,918 of record JAHLJT010000631.1, on the reverse strand, counting down.
CGTGTCAGCTAGGTCGAATTCAGTCGCTGTCTGGAGGAGAATACTAGCGACCGGCTGCTCTCATCGGTAGTTTTCCGAGGTTTCTCCGATCAACGAATGTCGGAGGCGAATGTCGGAGCAGAACCCTAACAAACGGGCCTCGGACCGCGCGCGATCTTTCCTTCCTCTTGCTTGTCCTATCATCTCTTACACACACTAACATGCACTACACTGCCACACATGCCGGGAGTCCGGTCGGGAGCTTACAGCTTGTCCCGGCTGGGCCGGTGACCCGCTGGTGGGAGATACCTGATTGGGGAAAACCCCGCTAGTCGTAGGTCGGCGTCAGATCTCGTCATCCAGCGGGGAAAAGATCAACGCCACCACCCGAGAAAAAACACTTACTACACTTATGGGACTAATGACCTACGTAGTTGACGCGCCCGGAAACATGAATCCATCAACCGAGGCGTTGGTGTACGAGGCTCCGCGAGCCGGGCTTGCGAATGTCGGTGCGTCGCGTCCCGTCGCGTTCCGTCACGTCCCATCGCGTCGCGGGTTGCGCCTGCCGGGCGCTGACTGGCGCGTTCTGTTGCCGCGCGGCGCGCCTTTTGTTTGCTGCCGCCGCAACAATGCGGCTTAAGTTTTGTTGGGGTTATTTTTGGAAGGTTCGTCTGTCAGGGCTTGTGGCAAGTGAAGACGTTCAAGTGCTGGGTGTAATTGAATTACTATTGTTTCGGAGGTCGTGGGAGACCTACCTCATTGTCTTGTGCTGAGAATGACACTCTGTATGACTTCTGTCTAGTTTTGAATTACAGTTTGTACGGAGTTGGGTAGGTGAGATTGGGCCCACAAATAAGTGATAAAAAAATTGTCAGAATTTATTTGCGCCGTGCAGAGCGAATCATACCCTTGTGTCGTTTCTTTGTTTTTTCTTGCAAATAACATCAATCATCCTTGTATTAGTGGATGAATGGTATGCCACTTTCGTAAATGTGCCACTTCCTGAAAAAGAAGAGCACAGTAGAATTTGCTTTCGCTGCATCAGTCATATGGTTCCTTATAACACTTTCGTTGATCAAGTTCTCGGTGATCCTTGCTTATAGAACCCCGTGACCCTTTGTTACTGGATCCCAACACCCTTCGAGCAAGTTAAATCCTTTTGAAAACGTTCTATTAAGACATATGTTAACTGGCATCGGTTTTTCTTTGCATTACGTGAGTTTTAATTTTCTAGGTTGTTACTGAGTTTTACTACCAATGTGTTCGTTTCAAATAAACAGGAGGATAGTGAAAGAAAATATATTCATTACAGAATGGTTGAATGAGTACAGAATTTTGAAGTATCTACAAAGTGTTGACAATCGCTTTAATTCAGTTTTTTTTTCTCCTCGTACACATTTCATTGGGTAATGGAATGTCCGAAAAAAAAACGTGGAAAATTAACTGTTACTATTTTGATTGCTTTAATGGATATAAGAATATAATGTGGCTATCATTTAATAAAATAATTAAAAATTATATTTTTGACACTCAACTTCCATACTATTGTTGGCGTTCGCCCTACTGCGCTTTACAGAAATCGACGTCCGTTGCCCGCAGAAGCCCGCCAGCGGGAGCGCGGTCCGTCTGCACCGGGCCGGTCTGTCTCCTTTATTTACCAAAGGCATTTGCATAAATCAATGGCGCCGCACATCGGCGAGAAAAGTTGATCAAGAAGTGTTTAGCTGTCGTGTCTTGGGCCCGCTCTCCCCGCCCCCGCCAGCGCCCCTGCTTCCGTCGCCGCGTCACAGCATGTCACGTCAGCTTCCTGTGTTCACAGTCGACGCCTTTTCGCGTTGTTATTGCCCACGTCTGCTTCTTTTTACCCTCTGCGCCTCCTCCAGTCGTTGCTCCTCCTCGTGGCATCACTATATCGCTACCGGCGCCTCCCGCCACATTCTTTTTTTGGATATCATCACTAGGACCCGGATGTTAATGCCTGTCTTCTTTCATTTCTTTTCACTTTAAACTATGCCGTTTAGTGTAGAAATTAATTTTATGTTACGGCAAAAGGAAATGGCTCATTTTTATAGCTTTTCCCCCGTATTTTTCTTTGATTTCCACTAATAAGTCTTTTTTAACCCTTTTCCCGTCATTTTTAAGCATTTTTTTCGCGGATTTTATCGATTTTGATGGGTTTTTTTTTGGTACTTTCTTTAAGTATTTACCAGATGCAACAAATGTTCTTCACAGAATTCCTGAATAGCCTATTCAATTTCTTCGCACAGAAATTGTAATGTTGGCATTGTGAGTATGTAATCTAAGATTCCTGAGACGTCTTCAGCACCATTTGTCTGTTCGACGGATTTCACGATAACTAAAAACAAAAATTTACTGGTCTAGTGCAAACCAAAAGTTTGCCAGCTGAGTTTACTTGAACGAAAGGAAGAAGCCTCGATTACATAGTAACATTGAGTAGTTCATCTGAGCTAGTTTTGATAAAAAAATTACGTCATTTTTCTTTGCTTTTAGGGCATTTTTAAAACATTTTAAGAACACTTTATTCATCATTTTTGGTGATGTTTTAGGTCATGAATATCCTTCCCCTAATAATCACATCCGCAGGTTTTTTGCTTACTGCATTGGAGCTGGAGATTGGCACTTGACGAAACTACCGATATCCCCCAAAACTTGATTGTGTTATTTTCGTGGAAATGTCTTGTTTTTACAAACCAATCAAATCCATTTTTAACAGGACCGTACCATCGTCGTGGCGCCTGCTGTTCCCATGTGGGTGACCGCCGCGCCGGCGCCTTTGCCTTGCCGGCGTCCTCTCCTGCGCTCTGCGCTCTGCGGGCGGCATCGAGCAGGCGCCTCCCCGAAAATAAATATCGCCGTCGGCGGTTTGTTTTCTCAGCGCCCCGCCCCGCCCCGCCCCCTCGCATTGCCTTTCCCGAAGAGGAAGTTTGTTTAGACGACACCTGCTCCTGAATATAGCGTCGAGTAAACAGGCCAAGGGCTCTCTATATGGCGGAATTTTCTTGCCTTTGGCGGAGATTTTTTTTTATCTGTCGAGGGCGTTGTTTCCCGCTTCTGAGGGTTACGTTGAGAGTTTTCGATTGGATAAGACGCGTTGTTTGAGCTTCTCTTTATCAGAGTTATTGAATAAAATTCAGAGTGAAGGCCACTTTCGAAGGCTGAAAGTGGCAAATGGCACGATGTGCTTGTGAATTTTTTGAATTGCATGATGTGGTTCTTTGATATTGAGCAAAGTCGATACCGTTTAGAGGGGTTTTCACGTTTCTTTGTATTAATAAGAGCGTTTCGTTATTCAATCGTTGAGCTACAATATATTCAAGATAGTCGCTTGGTGTCAAGGCACTGAACATTACCCAACAAAGGGAACTAATTTTAAAATGTTTATAACTTGGAAGAAAATTGGGTAAAAAGATTTCCAAGTGCTGAACACAGATGCCTACATACTATTTTAAAAATTGCTATAAACTTTCGTTTATTAATACCCGCCTTATTTGTGTAGGTAGTAAGATTATCATAATGCTTTTCCTTACTTGGAAGGAGTGTATACCATGCGAACTCGCTAAAATGCATGCTACCTACTGCACATCATGTGTGCGTATCAGTAGAGATGCTTTTCATTCGATTTGGGCCAAGTGGGTGTTGAGTTATCACGAACCCTGCCCTTCAACTTGGTTGTGTTCAAGTCAGCGTGCTCAAGTCGATCGCTTCTCACACACATGTAGTTTGTAGTGTGAAGATGGGATCTTATAATTCAATAGGGGTCGCAACGGCATTGGACTAGTGCAGAAATAATGCGCGAGCCTTGGACGAGTGCATTTGCTCTCATCGAGGTGTTTGCTTTCGATGAACCCGCGTCTCTCGCCGCCTGTTGAAATTGACTCCCTGCGTATTGATCGCAGCCGCTTGATGTATGCTTTTTGAGGCCTCAAGAGACGCGAGCTGTCACGAGCGAGGCAACACCATTGCCCCTTGATGAATTTGTTGGACATTATCCTTTCGTAGGTCATGAGAGTGAATACGATAGAGTTACTGCCCTTAAATCATTTTTTCTTCTGAACGTACCAGTTGCTGCGATCTCTTGAAACAGAAATCTCCAGAATAGAATGGAGTGGTGAAAATAATATGGATTGCGTTTTGTATTTCTGCTCATTTGATTATTATTGCTATTGTTATGTTATTTTAGAGTCGAATAAAATACCCTACTGACGCATATGTATCACCGGAAAATGTTTCGAGTGTAATGACAGCAATCTAATTAAGTGACTCCTATCAAACCTCTGTACACTGGTGGATCCGGGGGGGGCATGGGGACCATCCATCCCCCTTACAGTTTCCATTTATCGTATTTATTTGGCAAACTTCATTTGAATATTAATGTTCGAATTATTATTTAAATAATATTTTATAATATATCTACACAACATATATAGTATACAATATAATGACATGTTTATTATTTAACAACTACCCCCCCCCCAGATCGGCTAGATCCGCGTCTGCTTCTGTAGGATGAGCGTATGGGCGAGTGGGCGCTGGTCTCCTGCAAAAATGTATCTTCGGTATAATTTCTTTACATATTTACTGCCAAAATCAATCGTTTCATTACACCAATCATAATTGAGTCCTTCAAGTTCTATGTACTGACGATATGTATCTGCAAAAAAAAGCACTGTGTTGCTTTTTACATTTATATCGAGTCTATATAATATTGGTGTTGGCCTACGGAATCACAAAACTTGCACGCGCTCACTATTTAGCATTTAGCTCATTACTCAGTTATGCAAGATAGCACGATTCGCATAGTTCAGTGGGGACGTAGCTTGTACAAGCCGATTTTGCATGGGTCGTCGGGGAGTGTGGCATACCTCTCGCCGCATTGAATTTGTGCATCCGCTGTGGCCTGTATGCGTCATTGGCTGTTCTATTTCGCCGATCGCTGCATCGATATACATGTCAACCTTCTCATTACTAGGAGTGTGCGGAGATTCCACGTACGTATACTAGTTTGTTTGTATTGCAGTGTTCACAGACCGCTTGTTTTATTATATGATTTTGGGTTTTTCCGCTAGCATGCACATACTAGTAAGAAATGTTTCCGGATGTTATCGCGTTAATTCAAATCAGTGTGGTGGGTTTTGAATGTGATTTATGTCATGTTTGTAAATCTCTCGACATTTGTATCGTTCACTGGTTCGAAAGAAATATTTTGCTTCAATGGTTGAATAAAATTGCGTTCACATGAGAATCAGATATTTGTTCTAGTAGTACATTTAGAGAGAGTCGTTCAATCAATTTCAAAAGCTATTACTAATTTCATATCGACAATAAAATCCAGTTTTGAATCGGTTAGTTTTCTTTTCTGCGAATACTAAAAATTGTTTCTATTTTCTAAACTATGAATTAGATCTGTTTCGACGAAACCGGTTCCGAAGTAAAACAGTGAAGCATTCTTCGTTTCTTTTCAGATTCCTACATTTTTCTGCTTTGCAATGGCGATCGTGCGATTTGCAAATACTTCCGGTTCACGGTCTCATCCAATAGGGAGCTTGAACGTCACCATTGTGACGTCACTGTCACGAAATATAGGCTCCCGATTGGATGGCAGCGAAACAGCTGATTCCTGTCAGGGGCAAAGTTACGAATATCGAATAATGCTTTGTGGAAGCTTCTGCCTTTGTCGACGCATGGGGCGCTGAAACACCCCTTGAATTAGGCAGCGGTTCCAATTTCGAACACTTGCATGCGAAGCCTTCAGTTTGTCACTGATAACTGGTTGAATCCCACAACTGTTTCCTTTCAGTGCCAGGAACTGCGTATCGTGTCTGCGGAATACGAATCTTGACATTGGTTCATCTTCTCCATGAAACCGGAAACCACCAGATCATAAAGATCGCTCGTGCAATAACTGCTTTTCAATGGCCCAAATCGTCACTCTATAAACCAATTCAATTATCACTCCTGAAAGAGAACATTGGTGAATAATTATTTCTAAACACGCGATGCTTAAGCTCAATGCATAACTACTGGATGTACGAGATAATATTCGTGTCATTCTGATAGTTTTAAATCCATTCGTAGTTTCACAATACATTGTTTCAGCTTTCGAATGCTTTAGAGCCGGACCCTCTAACAAACTTTCAACGAATGTTTCTTTCACGGAATATTTTTTAATACTATCTAAAATAAATATTCTCCAACAGCGAGATAGGATTGCAATGAAAGTTAGCTTCTGCGAAATTATCGTTATCTTGGCCTAATTTGGATTATAAAAGTAAAGACTACAACGGTATGTACATAAACGTGTGTAGTCTGATATACTAGAGTTCCGAAGGTAAATAATACTGCGAAAGGAGCGTAAGCAAATTGACAGCTGAAATGATAGTCTATAGGTCTCTTGCGATAAATAACCTCGGCCGTAAAACACCGCAATAATAATAGAATGAACTAGTTTTGTTCGTCAAACTCGTTCATTCTGTTAGGGAATATAGCTTTTAGTGGTAAAAGAAAGTATTTCAAGAGACCAGAAGATTTCACGTAGTGGTAAGAAAATAAACTCATCTTCTAGTATAATCGCTTGACATTGTTGCTACATACGACCGTCGCGTCTAGTGGAAAAATATGGCTAGTTGCAAATAAAAATGCTGAATCATCCCGCAAAAACTTCTCGATCGTTGAATGCAATCGCTTCTCCCATCCCTTGCACCTCCTGCTCCAGCTGCCGTCAGACAATAAAATAAACTCTTCTTCCAGCACGATCGCTCTTCATTCTTGCTGTATACCGCCACGTGGAAAAATGTGGCTCGTTGGAAATAAAAATGCAGAGCACATATCGCAAAGGATCCCTGATCTTGGTCCACCCCCTTGCATCCGTGTTCCAGCTGAGCCCCCACAACGCGGCGCGGCTGCCGCGCGGCCGTCCAGCTCGTTCATTCATCCGCCCGCCCCAGCAGTCCGTCTCCGCCCGCGGGAGCGCGCTGTCGCCCGCTCCGTTTGAGTTACGACGCCTCCGCTCGCAACAAAGGCGTAATTTATTGCGAATTCTGCAACAGACGAACGGACGGACGGAGGAAGGGAGGGGCGTGTCCGCGCGCTGTCGTGCGTCGCTTGTTCGTTCGCTCGCGTCTTGAAGCGTTTTCTTTCTGCGCCCCCCCCCCCCCGCGAGGGCAGCTCTTCTCCCCATCACTCTGTCTCCCTTCCCTCCCCTCTGTCTCCCCGCCCTGCCCCGCCCCTCCGCCCCCATCCCGCCAGCCCCCTACAGCTCCCGCCCCGCCCCTCCCGCTCCCCGGTGTCTTGTTAGCGCGCCTCTCTTCCCCGCTCCCCTTCCCTTTCCCCCCGGCGGGATCTGCATAGAATGTTCGTCCGGATGCTCCGAGTTGCCTCGTTACGTGGCGCGTTTTCTGTTTGCGCGCCCACCCGCCTCGCTGCTTCGTTTTGTGTGTGTGTGTGTGCTTTTTTACGCGCGCGCTCTTGTCTCCGGTGCTTTCGTATTTCGCCTTTTTGCTGAGGCGTGGATGTTTGTTGGAGAAAGGGTGTTGAAAAGTACGAGAATGGAAAAATGTTTGGATTCAACTCTTGGTGTGTTAACTGTCAGAATTTTTACCATCACTACGCGATATTGTCGTTTCGCTACCCCCAAAAAATTGGCTCAAAGCGTGTGAAGCAATGTAATGTTTCTTGATTAAAGGACGTACAGAGTACCTTCAAGATAAAACATGTTCGGAAAGGAAAGTTCATTTTTCAAATGTCGAAAATATTGCTTCGAAAATTCGGTGTTGTGCTTGCACTTCGAAGAACATGTCGCTTCTTAACACATTGGGTGACATGTGATTAGTAGGCTAATAGGAAATCGCTTGAGGCATTATTTTCAGTTAAGATAATTAAGAATACATTTGACAGAATGTCATTGCCAGAACATTTTTACCATCAAAATTGAAGAATGTTGAGTCTTGTAGGTTATTATGCGGTATATTGAGGTTCATTCCACTTTCTGCTCAAAGATCAATGTTAGTTGCCAGTTGTTATGTTATGTTATGTTATGTTATTTATTTAGTCAAAAAAACAGTAAAAACTGTATATGACGTGTGGGGAAAGAAATTGGACTGGAGGCAAGCAAGTTGCAGCTTATTGCACTGCTAAGAAGCCGGGGAAGGTTGCTGAAGGGTTTGTGTTCAACTATACTACTTCGGCAATACTAAGTGCACTTTAATCATCCTACGCGTGCTCGAAACGGAACTTTCATTTCAAACCCAATACATCGGGGATGAAAATGGTGAGAGATGGTGTAGTGCAAACATCCTCAGTAGCTTTCTTCTGTGAACAGACTCGATTTCACGCGCATATAAAGCATTTAACTCTTTTGTGAATAAATATTATTCGCGCTTATTATAGCTCATGTCGTTTGTAATTCTGCGAGGACCCAATGAACTCGATTGTTTGAATTCCATGCCGTGTTGTATCCTCCTTGACATCTTATGGAATCGTTAAACTTCACAGTCCCAGACTGGCTTCTGGGTATGTTTTTCGACACTGGAATGTTTGTTGAAACACACTTGCTGTTTCGTGTCAGGAATGATGATATTGTACAAAATGGCGTAAACCATGTGACATTCGGATGGGGAATTGTGTATGCAAGTATTCATAGAACATTGTAACGTCAAATCTCGCTTCTAAAAAAATCTGGCTTCATTGTACTTACGAAGAAAATAGTAGTGTGGGGGGTTTACGTTGATGATTCCTTTCGATCGTGTCGTGATGCTATTTCGTCTTTGTTGGTTATTGTCCTATATTTTTTCTCTCTTTCATCTTTTCTTTTTCCCTTTCCTTTTACTACTCCGAATGTTCACAGTGCGACGAAAACAGAAACAGAATGTTGCAAACTTCAAATTCACAATTACAGTATAATCGAATACTTTCCATGCCTATTATAAAATTCTCACTCAGGATCCGTACACGCTGCATTGGAAACACCGATGATGTATTCTTGTCACAGTGACGTTTCTACACAATTTTCAAAACATTGAATCCGGCGTATTGACCCACACGACCCGTCGATGCCTTTCTCTCCCGCGACCGCGCGCAGCGCAGCCGAAGACGCGAGTCGTATTGTTCGCGTTTCTCGCTTTGCGACCATCGCCCCCCCCCCCTGTCGGTTTCCTGACCGCGCCATTCTTCGTCGCCTTCTCGCGACTTTCTCGACAAGTGTTCCCATTGCAGCCTCGTCCCCGCGAGGCAGGCAGGCAGGCAGGCCGGCTGGCCGGAGCCATTGCGTATGCGAGGCGCGTGCGCCTATAAAACAGATATTTCTTCGCCGCGATCCGCGCTCCGCCGATGGCCGCCGCGTTGCATCGTTAGAGTGGGGCGCGGCGCGGCGCGGCGCGGCCCGGCCCGCTGCCCTGTGTGCACGCGTGACGCATCGGCCCCCGGCCTGCCTGCCTGCCCGCCTGCCTGCGTGCGCGCCGCCGCGGACAGGTTCGCCGCGGAAGATTGAGCGCCGCGCTGCCTGGAGACGGCGACTTCGGCGCTGCGGTCGCGCTGCTCGCTGGCTGGAATATGATATTGAGAAAGTTGGCGGAATAATTCTGTGGTCATGGGGTAAAAGTTCTTCAGTCAATGTTTGGCGAAATTGAGTTTAGTACAGAAACTACAAGTTAATATCATATCTATATTTTATATTAGTAACAATACCGAATTCCAACGTTGCCGCCTTAACGAGAAAAAATCGTTGGAAAATAGCGTTTAGCATTGTAAGAAGCGTTGGCTCAATAATCTAGCTCTTCTTTTCTCCAAACTAAGATTTTTGACTTAAGAACTTTTACCCCGTGACCACAGAATTTGCGGACGTTGCCATAGCGGCCGAAGACTCGCAACTGAATGTGACTGATATACTTTTTTTTTTTTTTTTTTTTAAGTGTATGTAATAAACTTGAATACGAAGGGGTTCAGTGAGAGATGGTCGAAAAAAAAGCTAATTTAGTTTGGAGGTATACTAATTCAACGTATAGAACTCTTGTAAATTAATGCAAATTAAAAAAAAAGGTCAGTCATTGTCCTACCGTCCGACGAATTAGTAGAAGAAGCTTATGCCTAATGAGCTTCTTGGTAAACCTCAATATAATTTAAGATCACAGCCTCTTCCTCTCCCTCACTAGGTTCGTATGGTGACTACAATAAAGTGGATGCAAATTGACAATGGGTGTAAATCGATGATGACCTAACAACTTAAATGTTTGGATTTTTAGAGAATTTGTATTCCGAATGATTTTAAAATTCTTCGAGAAAGACTCTTTGGACACCGAAAGTCTTCACTCTCAGGCTTGCGAAGACATTAGATTTTAGTCTCATGGTGAAATGCCTTCTTTCATGTTTCTAGACGCAAAATGACGTGAAATAATTACGATGTGTGTATTGTGTGTATTCTGCATTGGCACAATTGCCTGCGAATTTGGTATCATGATCACGTATGGTCGGCGTGGACCAGCCTTGTTCTGCGTTGAAAGGACCACGTCTTTCGTGTTACTACCTGACGATTGTCTGTACCGCTGTTATTGATGATGTGCGCAAGTATTTTCGACTCGTGTGTCACGTACTCAGTGAGGGTCCATTCTCACGAAAGAGAGCAAGGTCATTCTTTGCTTGTTGTGGCGGGTCCAAAAGCGTTCATTGAACAAAATTTGAATGGGTTGAACGCTTCATTTCGGTAGCATTATTTACGGGCTGAGGTCCGCACTTGCGCTGGTCTAACAGCTCGCAGTTTGCTTGAGCTAGCAGGTGCTGATAGCGGCCTCAACACATGGAAGTGCGGTTTCCTGTTTAGAGAGGAAAGAGATAAAGACGGGCGCTACCAATTTCTCTAGTTTATCAAGGAGGGCACTCAGGCAGCCTGCCAGAGTTGAATCTCTTCGCGTTCTCCTCCCCGTTTCCTTCAGTCCTCGTCCCTCTCTTTCATTACGTTCCCTCATCCTTTTCGCGCGACGTTTTCCATTTCTCGCCCCTTTTTTATTTCGCCTTATCAGCAGCGGCGGGCCGACAGGACGTTTTTCGTCTCGCGTTGAACCTGTTTGAAGCGGATGTGACCGCGCTGTTGATTTATTGTCCTCGCCGCAGCGCTCGCGAAGGCTTTGAGCCTCCTTGCTCAGACGTGTTTTGGGCTTTGTTTACCGCAATCGGCGACGCCGGGCGAGCGTACTGCGGTAGAACGCAATTCATTGCGGAGCGTTCCATTATGCTAATACAACGCACGGACGGGACAATGCGCGGATTTGATGCTCTGCTAATGTTAAGAATTCATGGAACCAGTTTGGATTCGCGAAACAATGGACAATCGATTCTCGGTAACGATGGTAGCAGTGACGAGTGTGGCGATGGGAGCGGAGGCAGCAAAGGAGACCTTGGATGTGCGTAATTGAAGCGCGTTTCAATTATTGGATGAAAGCAGCGCACGATGGGCCGAAGCGACACCGAACGAAGAGCGTCAGCGCACGGGGCTTATTCCGCTATATTCAAGCAGGCATTTCATTCGATGAATCGCTCTAGCAAAACGTATGGCTGAAAGTGAATGTGTGTCTCAAACAATGGAAAACAAGCTTCACGTAGGTTTACTGTCCCAAAAGTCACGCTTTTGTTTTTTGATTCTACAGTACAATAAAGGAAGTTGGTTCATTTAGTAGATTTTTAAGGTTTCTGTTACTATGTTTCTCTTGCTATTTGCTTCATGTTATGCGAATGTTGGTTGCAGCAATTTCATATTTCCTTACAGAATAAATAACATTTCAAAATGCTTCATGTGTTATACCGGGATTTTTGTTTCTAGTGTAAAGAGTTGCAATTTTTGTTACAGATGAATGGTTGTATTTGTGACATCAGACGAAGCTGAAAATAACTAGAGTGGAAAATAACAATTTACAACATGCAACATTCAGCTCGAATTGAAGTTGAAAGAATCCATAGAGCCTGCGTTTTCCTTAAAAATGTCGCATTTTTTAAAAAAACGAGTTCGTTAAATTTTATGTGTAGGTTCCTTTCTGTATTAATTTTGTCTCATTTGCACGCGCGCGCGTGCGCGTTTCGGCTCGTTTGCGCGCGGAGTGCGGCGGCGAGCGCGGGCGGTGGCCGGGGCCCCTCCGCCTGCGGTGGCGGCGAGCGCCGCGCCGCGCCGAGCCGCTTTTGTTCGCGGAGGTGCACTGGTGGTGGAAACGTTATCGCGCCGGCCCGCGCACCCGTCTGCCCGCCGCATCTCCCCCGTTCGCTTGCGCCTGTGCCACTCCGCCGCGCCCGCCATCTGCGTTTCTGACGCACGAGTCGCGTAATGGGCTCTCGTTTTAATATGTACGCTCTCGATTTCGTTGTCTTTGCGTTTGTTTTTCAGGTTGATGTGAATACTTTAACTGGAAGTAATAAGAAAAAAAACAGGAATATTTTTGTTAAAATTTGTCGACGGTTTCAAAGGCGTTGTGCTAATGATGTTCTCCTTAGATCGATAGAAAAATTGGTAGAGTAAAATATCTCACGGCAAAATTGAAATAATATAAAATTTTAGCGCGTTTCACTCATACACGATCTGTTTCATCTTGTTTTGATACACAATTGTCATACTCTTGTTTAATGAAAATGTATTGAGAACATGATGCATATGGCGGACGACTCGCAGAAAACTTACCGAGTTCCGTGCTGAAGCGGCGAACCGCCTGCGAATATTTTGTGATCAATTCTCGTCAGCAGATCGCACTTGGAGAATCATGTTGATGAAGGACGTTGGTGCACCGTGGACGTGTGGTGCTGATATGTTTTGGGTCGTAGCGCCACCGCTAATGAAGCGGGTCGCAACTTCGCCTCCTCGCTTCCCGCCGTGGCTGCCTGTGGCGCGCGCGCGCGGCCACTCAAGTTCCCGCGGCGCGCCTCGGCGGGGCGCCTTCCGCCCTCTAATCGAATGACGGAAGCCCCCCGCGCCCTCACCCTTGCCCTTAGCGGCGCCGCTCCCCTCCCTGCCTTCCCGCCATCTGCGCAAATAGAAACGCAAGCATAAAAACAAATTCGAAAGGCGATAACGTCTTCAGCGGTGGAGGCCTTCGTCTTATGGTTTCGATAGCCCCATGAATCGCGTTTAAAATGTGAATTCGAAAATAAGCTCTTACGACAATTCTAAGCATATTTTGTTCAATAAACTACGTGGATATTCCGAATGGTTGAGCCGCAATGAGCACTCAAAAGTTGGTTTGAAAAATTGATTTATAGACAAAAAAATTTGCATTATAGAAGCAAAGAAACACTCCAAAAACATGTAAATTGTTTATTATTTACAAAAGAAATTAATAGATTTGTTCAGACAGAAAAATTAAGTGAGACATTTTTTCTTTCTCAGCAAATATATTAATTTCTTTTGTAATAATAAACAATTTGCATGTTTCTGGAGTGTTTCTATGCTTCCATAATCCAAATTTTTGCCTAGAAATAATTTTCTCAAATCAAAGTTATATACATATATATACATATATATATTATATATATTAAATATATATATTATATATATTATATATATTATATATATTAAATATATATATATTATATATATTATATATATATATATATTATATATATATATATATGTGTGTGTGTGTGTGAATTAGATGTGTTCACTTACTACACAGGAATTGCCTTGAGGTTGATTTTTGCGTGCGGTCTTAGTCTACGCAAGTTCGATTCGTTTTCATGTAATTACTCTTTGTATCTTTAGCCTACATAGTAGCGGAAAATACAGTACTCTTTATTTACATTTTTAGTAGTATAGTCAAACTACAGAAAAATTCAAGTTTTAAATTGATTGGAAATGCAATACACTCGTATTGTTTCCACAGACTCGTAATAATCCATAAATAAAATGCGCCTTCTCTCCCTCACGTGCACATGTCTAAGTCTTCAGTGGTGGGACCGGTGCCCGTGCGCCGACGTCCTTTCCGCGGCGGCGCCTGCGGTGGCGGGGCCGCTGTTCATTAGGTTACCGTTTAAGGGCTTTATTGGGAATATTTCTGCGTCACAGGATGACGCTAATGGAGCGGCGAGGCTGTGATGAACGAGCGACCGTCGAGCGGCGGCAGAAATAGCTGCTGGCGCCCCGCAGATACCCCTCCCCGCCCTCATCCCCACCCCTCCACCGCCCTCCACCGCCGATTGTGTGTTTTTGCTGTCGCGCCTGTCATCGCGCGGAAAGTGCTGCCGCGTCGCGTCGCGTCGCGAGAAGTCGATTTCGTGAAGGCCTCGAAGGAAGTTTGTGTTGGGAGCTTATTATCCCGCCGCCTATTTGCGTGCTGTCTTCCCTGCGATGGACGATTGCTTGCACCGTTGTTTGAAAGGTTGTCATTCGAGATGGGACCCCCAGATAATGTGCGGTGCATGCGTAAATCAGATAGTACGCTCTTCTTCGTGCACTAATCGTGTAGATTCCTGCGCGGATGTATAGCTGGAAGTTGTACGCCCTTGGAAGAGACAAGGCAGAGTGCTACCGTTTCGTTCAATGCGTGTACTGACCTTTTCTCGTGGTCTTGAATGACTGCGAACGTAATATCGCGCGTGTCGGAGAATGGCAGCACATTCGTACCGAAGAGTAATGTTTGAATAATGCTCGGTGCGCGAGTCCCGTTGCTCTGGGTGGCAATAGCGTAATAAACAGCGCCGCAAAACACACGGGCCCTTATCGCGATGGCGCAGCGCTCGCTGGCCCGGCACGAAGGGCAGCAAGCGCACGCCCATTCACCGTCCGTCTGCCCGTGCCCAGCGGCGGCAGTCGCAGCGGCGAGATGCGCTCCCCGCGCCCATTGTCCAGTGGGCGACCCCGATTCCTGTTTCCCGCGTCGGGCGAGCTCCGTTTGCTCTGCCGTTCTCTTTGCTCACAAAGGGGCGGTCCTTTCTTACGCTGCTCTTCGCCCCTTGGTTATTGTTTTACCGTCATCCGCCGTGCCCTCGCTCGTATCCGTTGTACTGGAACGAATCTCCACATTTTATTGACAGAGTGGATGATCAGGTTACAAACTAGAAGCACATTTTCCTATCCTGGCTCAACTCGTTGAAGCAAATTAAGAGCTATTGGGGAAAAGGTTCCTGCAATTTTTTTTATTGCAATTTAATTTTAATTAATGGTAGTTTCTCCAGTTTTCTCTTATGAGATCTATGAACATGACATTTGTTTCTATTCGACATTCGTGATAAATTCTGACCACGTTAAACGGCCATAATCCTCCACGTATTTAGTTTTCTTTTCGTATTTTTCTTACTTCCCATTCCTTTTCCAGCAATATTTGGCTTTCTACTATACTTATCTATATATGTCCCTGTCCACCCTCCACGACCCATCATTACCTTTTCCATTGTTGAAGTCCTTAAAACGATGCTCATTGGGGTTGGGGATGCAAATTAAACTATAAAATGGTGACAACACAATGTATTCGAATTGGGAAGAAAAATTGTTTTAGTGATAAAAAAAAGAAGAGAGAACTCTTATGTTTCTTAGACAATATCCGTTATTGCAATAAAAAAATGACCCTCACCGGTCGTCGTTGCCACTTGGCAGAAACGGGACTCCTCATCGAAGACGATCCGCTCCGAGACTGCTTGGCCCTAGGACCCTCATTCTCCACATCAGGCGAGCCTTGCGGTGTGCAACCGCTTACCAATGGAACCGAGTGGATGTGGCCAATGCAATGGAGTGGGATGTGATATAGAGGGCTGCACAGCTTTGTGAACGGCACATGTCGTGGCTGTTGGATCTGTTTCCGCGTGGCAGACAGTCCGTCGGTCTTCCGTCCTTGCGGTGCGTGGGGACGGCCCGAGCCTGCATGTCGGTACGCCTGTCTCCCTGTACACATTGCCCCCAACAGCTGTTGGTTGTGCTCTGCATTCAGCCGGCGTGGGAGCGCAGTACGGCCACAGGAGCATCCGCATCCCTTCTCGAACGATTTTGACAGTCACCTGCTGTCAGACGCGTCGTCTAGGCACAATGCACGTGCTGGTGTTCTGGAGACGAGAACCGATGTTGCAATGACACGTTTGGTGGGCCGGCGTAGCGCTCTACCTCTGAGGGTAGAGCGCTACTCCGGCCCTCAGCCTCATAGGGCGCGGCGAACCATGAAAAATCACTCGCCTACCCAATGGTGCAAAACACACCCGCCAATTGTGCAGCGGATCGTTGGAGCCCATGTGAGTGCAGCGTTTATGACGAGGAAACACTCGCCTGACGCCGAGTAACAAGTATCAATATCAAAAACACTGTGCCCAGCAGTTGATCATTCCTGGTTATAACAAATTTAGCGTCCCACAGATTACAAATATTTAACTCTTGGTTTTCACTCTTCTTTCGACAAGTGTTTAACTTGAAGGGTTAAATCCAATTCTTTATGGCCAACAGTATGCTGCGGCAGTTCCACTGTATCGCCTACCAGTAATAAAAAGAAATAGATATACTCTCCCAGGGGCTTCGGGCGGTGGCGAACACGCTCTTGGCAGTGGCGCAGCAAACTCTTGGCTCTGACGTAACCTAACCTTTTTTATTTTGTATTTTACTAAAAAATTGGACTAAAATGAAATCAGATATTACGTATGACGTTAAAGATATTTTAGTCTTGTTTAATAAATGAGCCTTCCCCTCCTCGACCGCATGAGAACTCGCGTGGCGGAGGCGGTGGCGGAGCGCGGGGCCGCGCCCCCTATCGATTACTTTCCGTTTGGCTGTGCGGCGCAGTGTTGCGTCGCGTCCACAAACGCTCACGCGTGGCCAGCACCGGGCGCAGGCACCGGCGGAGAGGCACGCGCGCCCAGTCGAGTGACGTCCACGTCGCCTCCACCACCACCACCACTATCACTTTCTCTACCATCACTATCACTGCCGCCTCCATCACTATCACTACTGCCATCATCACTCTCGCTACTGCCGCCATCACTCTCGCTACTGCCGCCATCACTCTCGCTACTGCCGCCATCACTCTCGCTACTGCCGCCATCACTCTCGCTACTGCCGCCATCACTCTCGCTACTGCCGCCATCACTCTCGCTACTGCCGCCATCACTCTCGCTACTGCCGCCATCACTCTCGCTACTGCCGCCATCACTCTCGCTACTGCCGCCATCACTCTCGCTACCGCTGCCATCACTCTCGCTACTGCCGCCATCACTCTCGCTACTGGCACCATCACTATCGCTACCGCCGTCATCACTATCACTACCGCCATCACTATTACTACCATCACTATCACTAGCACTACCATCACCACCACCATCATCGTCGTCGTCACCGAGTGAGTGTCTCGCGAATGGCGTGCTTCTCTCGTGATCGCTTGAATATTCATACGCGCTCCCCATGGGTATTGCGAACACCTGTTCTTGCCTTGTTTGGTTGCGAATGAGCGGTGACGCTGCGGTCACGATGACTGCGGAGGTAAGGAAGACGTGACCCGTCAACGGGCCCTGTTATTCAGCGAACGACGCACGTGCGTTGGAAAACAGCGTGATAAAGTAGCTCTTAGAACAACCCAGACGGTGCAATTTTTCTACCAGAAAAGTAATGTCCCGTCGACATAATTGGAAATCAATTTGTGCTGACGTAAATAAATACGTGTTACGTAGATTCACAAGCCATGAATATCAAGGAGATTTACCTAGCAGTTAACTTAGACATTTTTGCAATGTGTTTCTAAATACTTAAGCGCTTTCCTACTCTTCTCTCGACTGATAAACAATTCAGAATTTGGTGTATTTCGGAAGTAAAATAGTAAGAATTCTTCGTGGATAGACTGGAGAGCATATTGAAGGGCATTAACGCATATCGGTGGGGCGCCAGCTTCTTCGCCTGCGGGTCTTGAGGGGAAATGCCGGCCCGGAATTTCGTTTCCAAATAGGCGGCGGTGTGTTTCGCTCGCCTGTGCCTCCGCATCAGCGATTCAAATGAGGGGGGAGGCCGTCTAGAGCGCGACCCACTTGCGAGGCGCGGCGCAGCGCGGCCGGAGGTTGGGGGTGCCGCTGCCGGACCACCCCCACCCACCCCCGCTCCCCGCCCCTCCCCGCTGCCGTGATCGATCACGCGCCTCCAGCACGCGAGAACCACCCCGCTCACACCCTGCCCCACGCCCGTGCTGCAGGCACCTCTTCTGGGCCCTGGAGCTTTCCTCTCCTTTCTTCGCATTCGTGGCGTTAGTTTTGTTTTCTTTCTGCTACCTTCGTCATGCACTCCATTTTTTCCATCATTATGTCTTGATCTTTTCCCATCATTAGTTTATACTTCTCTGTCTCCAATGGGTGATTAAATTTCCATAACGTAAGAATACTGCTGTATATTTATTTATACAAATTAACTCCAATGTGACCTAATTATTTGAAAATTCCTTTCCGAAAGTTCTTGTGAAGTGGTTTGCTTCATACAGACTTTCTGAGGCGCGCTTTTAAGAGAGACCAGCATAGCATTCAGAATATTTGTTGTGTAACGAATTGGGTTGGGGTATTCGTGTGGTACGAACTAAATTCTACCCAGTGAATTGACTAGATTCCTTCCGAAATGTATTCTCTGATAGACTATTTCGGCCATTTTTTCTTTCGGTAGTATTCCAAAAGAGGCCATGTCTGCCTTTATGACCGATATTTTATATAAGCAGAATTGAATAACAGCAGTGCCTGCCGAACAGACTTAATATCAAGTTGGGTGCAAACTCTACTAAAAAACCGGTGTTTGTATTTCACGACGATTTCGTATTCAAATCAGTTATACTATATTGCAGTTAGAAGGTTCGTGAATTAATACAGCATCCCTGTTGAAGTGTACAAATGAACTTGTTATGCGTGGCCGAAGATACCTCGCCGGAGAGGTCGCTGCTCTCTGCGTGGCAAATGGTCTGCGGGCAGAGGACGAAGCAGATGCGTCTGCCGCCCGGCATGGGTGCCATAAAATCTGTGGTCACAGCGTAAAAATTCTTTAGTCAAAAATCTTACTTTCAAGAAAACCAAGATTAAATATTATTGAGCCAACGCTTTTTCCTATGCTCACAGCTAATTTACCAACACTTTCTTGTCGTTAAGGAGGCAACGTTTGAATTTGATCGTTTTACTAAAATAAAATATAGATACGTAACTTGTAGTTTCAGTACTTAACCCAATTTTGCCAAAAATTGACTTAAGAACTTTTACCCCATGACCACAGAAATGTATCTAGACCCTATCGTGTTGCCTTCCTCCTGGCCAGACAAAAGCCATATAGCCTCCTTCCCTCATTTTCGCCCTTAACGCACACGCATGTTCCTCTGTGCCCCCTTGTGCTCCTCTCTGCCTCTCTCTTGCCTTCCTGCGTCGCCATGGCCCTCATGTACCCACGCTGTGGCCGCGTTGTCTTTCCTAATCCCCCTCCCCTGCCTCCCATCTTCTGCCCTCTCCCCCCTTCTCCCTGCACGATCGATGTGCTTCTGCGGCCTCGAGAGCATCGCTTGCCCTCTTGCCGCCTCCCGCACTCTCTTCCTTAACTCGGCCCATTCGTTCTCTTCTCCACTTCACTCCCTCCTCTCCCAACCGCCCGTTGGGCCCGGCAATAGCTGCTTCCGATCGTGCCTGCCGGCCCGTCTCCCGCAGCCTGGCCGCCTCCGCAGCCAGGCAGATTTCCCGCCCCACTGCTCCCATTCCCACCATTCTGTTGTCGACCCCTCTCTCCTTGGAGGTCAGGCGTAGAAAGATTGCACGTCCTCACACAATACTGAAACAACACACTTTCTTCTTTAAAGTATTTCGTCTCACTCGGTATTTTGTGTGGTATTACGCAGCAAGGCAAGTAACCGCATTCAACTGGAATTTTTGTGTAGTAATATTTATTAATCTTGTTGCTTGACTCCTCATGAATTTCGTAGACACATCTAGATGCATATACTGTCCCTACCATTGTGGACATTCTTCATCGAAACCGTGCTGCTGGCTGAGATTTGCTGCTATTCTCATGCATCATCTTTATCATCCCCCTAACAGAGCATTTTAACTTCGATGTTAACTCGATGAACGAGACTGGCGAATCCTGGAACTGTCTCGCGAATCAAACTACATTGGTGGTAGCCGCACGAGACCTTTGCTCTAGAAGACTTCTCTTCGCGTGCTACGATCGGACATTACCTCAGTTGCTTCCGATCAGTTCGAAAGGGATGCCATGGAGGTCTTGTCAATCAAATCTTCCAACAGACCAAGGAACATACGAGATTCTTCCTCCGTCATCCTGTCCCCATTTTCTTTCTTAGGACTGTAGGTGCCTCTATTTACCTCTCCCGTAGAATGTGCCACGAGCCTCTGGTTCACCGCACCTCGTCTCATGGGTTGCCCGCAGCTGTTGGCAGCCCAGCCTCTGGGGCCCCACTGCTTGTCGTCCCTCTGCGCGCCCTGGCTCTGCCCGCGACCCCAGGGACGATGCCGGCGCCGTGATCCACTTCATTGTGCTAATACTCTAATGAATTACGTTTGCAGCTAGATAGCTTTTTTGTTTTAACGAAATTACTTTGTGGTGCAATAGTCGCGGCCCTGCGCTTGGCTTTCTCGTAGTTTCTCAGCTTTTGCTCATTGGATTTGCGAACGAAATGGTGCAATGTCGTGTTTTTTATTTAACGTTAGCTCTCATTGATACGAAAAATCACGTTCTTCGCATTGAACATTGATAGATGCCACGTATTTTACCAAACGTGAGAGTATTTTTGAGGAAGGTAAAGGAAAGGAAGCATCATTATTTAGATGGTGTATTAGATTAGAAAATTCTACGTTCCGGAAAACCGAAGTACTGGAAACCAAAATTATATTTATAAAAGTTATTTCCACTCTGTGGTTGTTAAACGGCACATCTCGAGTTAGCTTCATTTAACCTATAAACCGTCAAATTACACTATGAAACTAAAACGGTTGCCTGGATGCAACGTGTATCCACTTGAATTGTGGTTTCAGTATCTCGCTTTGGTCGTTATGTCCGTGTCCATGTTCTCAAAGAGCTATCATGTTCAATTACCACCAACTCTGAGTATTTCAAAGTTGTGTTTTCTTTCCCCTCCATACGGCTGTAGTGTGCCCATTGTATAATTGTTATATAATTTTAACAATGAAACTCAAAAATTAAACTAAAATACTTGTGCCAGAAGCATGTTTGGAGGTTACTTTTAAGTTACACCTCATTCTCTTTAAGTTTATGGCAAATATTCATACCCGTGAAAGACTTTTTTTGCCGAACAAGCATAAATAAATAGTTTAAAAAATCACACTCCTGCGGATATATTTGGAACAGGTGTATCTTTTACTGTTACTCCGTTGACGAAAGTTTACAGATGTGTGACTATCGTAAAAGTAATCTCAAACTTTTAAATTATTCTTTGCGGTAGTGAGAAATGTGGCAGTGAGAATGCCTTGCCTACGAATTCGTAATGACCTTTGCGGGAATGTTTGTTGTATTAATTATTCTGAAGGTTTTATGTCAGCGGTCGTAAGAGTAAATGCACGTATGCAACTTCGATATTAAAATGTAATGCTGGATATCTTCCCACGGAACGCTTGTCGTGTCGTCAATAGCAGTAAATTTTGAATCAGCACCTCTTTGAAAGGGATGGTCATTATTTATTCTTCTTCTTTCGTTGTTCTTTTTTGTGTCAACCCAGCGTTTGAATATGGGACTCCGAGCGTGTCTCGTAAGAAAGAGAGTTATTGGTGACGATTCTTTTTATGAGTAGTGGTGATATTTGAACGGAACTTATTTTTGGTATATGTACAAACCAGAATGGGGTTTTGATGCGTCAGTATTATCGATCCTCAAATATCGATGAATTTTATTTTCATGCTTCACAATAGTTATGTGGTGTATGTTGGCAAAGTGCACATTTTTTTCCCTAACCATATCGTACCAGTTCTAATAGGGAGAAACCAAGGCGTCCTTCCGAAGTAAGAATACTTCATAGATACCACTCGGGCGCCAGAATGAAACGAATGCGTTGCAAATGTTTATGCGATGGAACAATCATTTTATTATTACATTAGTAATATATTTCTTCGATATCAATACTGCAGGTTTCCTACTAATAGCACTTTTTTGATTGGGTAGTATCGGGAGCGATACCGGGATCGGAAAAGAAAGGACCAATTCTCGAAATATCGCATCATCCAAAGCGACGAACCTTTCGCAGCGTGCGTCTTCCGTACCGCAGCGGAGCAGGACGCGGCGCCGCGCCGCGCCGCGCCGCGCCACTCCGCGACTCGACTATCGATTGCACCCGCTCCCGGAGGAACTCCCGCCGTTGGCAGTTCGCAGCAATACCGCAGCAGCCGCAGTCGCCGTCTGGGACGTGCGATCGGGGAATGAGGACCTTTCATTAGCGGTGCTGGGCCGCCTCTTCGGTTGCATCACCTTCCCTGAAAATTCAGGCGTGGTCGGCGCGTGTGCCGTTTCCATTTCTGTCTGGGCAGGAAAGGAAGTTACGCGACATATTCAGCAAATCAGATATTTGTAAATTATGTATTCGCAATGTTCATTCAATTTGCCTGTTTTCCTAGTAAAGGTTAAATTGCTTACATATTTCTATAAAGAAGGTCCCTTTAGTGAAGTAACTCTCTTTCTGCGTATTATAGATTTATTCTAAGAATGTACGTATTGCCTTAATTGTGTGTTTCTTGAAGATATATAAATGTTTATAAAATATGTCTCAAAAGCGATTGTAAATTAAGTCTGTTGTAATTAAATATTTTCAGAATTTCTTCTGACCTACTGTGATTACATCTTGCTAGAAACGGACAAGGTTGACAAACTAATTTCGTTCTCTCGGGACGGCATTATTCAAATCAGCGTTCTTAATCTACACTGCGAGCTACTATACTCAGTAATCTGATTTCCGTGGTGTTTGTCACAACCTATAAGACATCTTTGTTGTTGAAAATTGTGTAAACCGTAATGTGTACTAATGCATTTTGTGTCAAAGATATGGAGGCTTCAAGATAAGATCAATTTTCTCGCAGAATTTTTCTTAAGAAAATTCCTTCCAAAATTTCATTTGCAAATAAAATAAACTTTTTGTTGGTAACTTGATGTTTTCTGTTTGAAGAATTTAGCAACGAAGTATCGTCATGCTAATTAGCAAACCTCGTAACTCCATATTCCCTCCTCTATTTTCTGTTTACTTCATGATAAAATGTAATTGTGAAAGAAGAGTAATAAATAAAAGTAAACATAGCGCGCATCTTAAATACTTGAGTTCCGCAGTATTGATAAGTTCAACGAAAAAGAAAACCAAAATTCTGCTTCCCGGCTACGTTTATTCTCTTTATTGCAAAACTGTCCAATCTGGAGTTACGTGGGATGCTAATTAGTATGACTATATTATTCAAAAGAAAAAATGCACTTAAAGGAAACAAGTGGCATAAAAATGCTCAGTTTGAACTCCCTAACTCGTGCGAGAAACTGTCCAGGTTGTAAGAATGGTGTCTCGAGATGAGTAGTTTGAAGTCGGGAAAGCAAACCGAGCAATGTTTGCCTGCTAACGTGGGCGCACTGCTAACTGTCGGACGTACAATAGACCTTGACAGCGTTTTCAACGCCAAGCATTGGCAGGAACGCATTCACATCCGCCGGCCGGACGGCGCGGACGGTGAGGCGAAAACGGAATGCTGAACGTCGCCGACGAGGCCGTCAGTGGCCATCGGTAAGTATATCGACCACGCGTGGGGGCGGGCACGGCGATGGAAGAGACGCAGCAGCAAAACTAGATAAACGAGAAGTGAAGTGGAGTGCTACGAAAGCTCACACCGTGAAATGTTCACGTTAATTTGTAAAGTTTGTAAATTTTGTAAAATTGTTAAGTTATGTAATATTAAATTAGGGTATTCTGCCACCAAGTCCTCAAACTTCATTGCAGAATTAGTAATAAATCTAATCTAATGTAAAAAACTGCATCCAAGACAACCGGGAGGTGATGGTAGCGGCCGTCCGTTCCGTGTGCTAGTGGACTCCTGTAAATAAGCACGTGCGGTGCGGTTGGGGTCGCGTGGCGCGCTGCTGTTTACACAGAGCGAGAGCGAGCGAAGGAAGGAGCGTATTATTTCCGAGAGGAGCAAATATACCGTGCGGGACGCTTACGCTGCGCAGGCCGCTGCGATGCGCTTCAGGCGCTGATTTAGTTACGCGGAGACTACATCACCCCCCCCCGCTCCCCCGCCCTGCCCCTGGCCTTAACGAATGGCGGGCGAGATTCATTGGCCAGCGGAGGAAGTGCGTTGCGGGTCTCTGGAGCACTGTTTAAATGCAACTTTATAAGAGAGGGCGCTTAATGACTCGGTGTGCGGTTAGACTTCGGTCTGCGCAATGCAAAATCGATATCAGTGTTGCTTCGTGTGTTTTGTGTATTCCAGAGGAGGAAGCTGTTGTTGTTGTTGTTTTTTTTGGGGGGGGGTCAATATCTGAGAACGCTTTCTTTGCGTTGGAAGTTTGAAATTACGATTGTGAAGTAGTAGATCATGAAAGCAGACGTTTATTCTGACCACCGAGCAAATCAGAATGCCTGGGTACCCCTTGAGGCGTTGATTGAGTCCTCAACCATCCGTCCATTGTAATTTTTAATAGAATCGTCTTTCCCCCTTGTCACGACTAAACTAGATGTCTTCTGTTAAATTGCGAATTATGTGGGGATGGATTAATCAATTCTAGTTGTTTCTACGTCTTGCTAGTGTTAGAACTGTGTAAATGTGGAGATACGGGGGTGTGGCCTCACGATGTGGCTTGTGAGCAGCAGTCATTACTTGCACTCCGTTTCAAAAAATTCCGCTTGGGCAGAGATCGTTCGTGCTGATATTTTGTTTTGTCGTGTAAATACTTACTGTAAAAAAGCGTTATTTTCTTACCGCTATGCCTATTTGAGTTTTTTTCTTTGCTGATGAATTTCATTCAAAGTTAGTTTGACATGAAAACCACTGAAATCAAGCATTGGCGAATGTCAAACGGGGATTGTAAGCACAGTCAGTTCATTGCTTTGCGCTGGCAAGGCTGGATTTTAATTTCAGCACCTTTAAAATTTAGTGCGTCCTGAACTATTGTTATTTGACACAATTTTATATTCCCCCGCATTTACAAAATCATTGAGAAAATGTGAGAAAACTTAATTGGGAAAGGTAACGCTATAATTATTTTTTTTAATTTACTTCGATAGTTATCGACATTCCAATCCTGCTGCTTTTAATGTGTACTTTCTTCGTAAATGTAGTGGTTGTGAGGAATTTCTTGAGATCTCTGATATGAAGTTGTCCATGAACTACGTAACGCAGATTTCTAGTATTTTCAATACCCCCTCTCCCCCTTATAACGCACTTCCCTCTCTCTATGTAACGCTGCCTCAGGCCTTCTCCCTCCCCCTTTAGCGTTACGTAATTTATGGATGACCCCTAATGCATGACCCAGCCTCAGCGGCAGTGGCGTATCTTCGGTATGGCAGGTGCCATGGACGCCACTCACAAGGGGCGCTATTTACCGTATACCCGATAAAACAAATAACAACCACCTTAATTTCAAGCATCCCCACAAGGGCGCAAATTATATGCTTGCCATGAGCACCTGAATAACTAGATACGCCTCTGCTCAGCGGGTTATTAATGTAGTGACTTCGGAGGAGATGAAAGACGTCTGTTTTGTTCTACCTTGGACGGGGATAGGTGAGAGCTCTTTCGGAAGAGCGAAGAAAAAACGAAGTAACTTTATCCTCCTTCTCCCACGAGACGTCACATCGCCTCCCCGCTACTGCCCTCCACGCCAGTTTAAAATTGTAATGTGCGCCCTGCTTTAAATTCCCCTTCTGCATTCGTGAGGCATTAATTTCAGCCCGGCCTCATATTTCGTGCGGCGCCACCGTCGTCGGAGGTGAGGACGGCGCTGGGAGCCCAGGTCGTGGCACGTCTTTGCCTTCCTATTGTTATTGCATTGCGCTAATGAACACGGGTGCTGATGACGTTTCGTTAAGACTTGCACATAAACAATATTATGCTCTACACTTTCATGTCTCAACTATATCTACAAGAAGTCAGACTTGAAGTTGATTTACTTTTTTTCTTGTTTTTATAGTAACCACATGAACTTGATTAATGTGACATCGGTTCTTTCAGGTATTCCTTTCCTGTTAAACACAACAATTGTCTTATCTACTTCCGAAATGCTTTCTTCTATTTATAAAATCGTTCAAATTGTTACTAGTATGTAATAGCAAGGGCGCGAAAAGTTCAATATCACTAAGCTGGTGTCCCTTTATCAGCTGAGAACTATCACAACGATACACGTAGCACTGTATGTGGTCGTGTTGGAGGGTCGTGCGAGGTGCGGTGCGATGCAAAGCCAGCGCTCTCCTGCGAAAAGTGGCTGTGCGTTCTCGCTCATCTTCGACGTAACGGCCGAAGGAAAGTTGTGAGAACCCCATTATCGTATCTAATTAGACGGGCTTTTAAGAACGACCCTTTTAATATGACGGAAAAGAAACCTATAACGTTGCGACGTTGCGGACAGAAATCGCTTCTCTTCGGAAGTGAAGATGTTGCGAGGCAATTCCACCACGCGAAAGATGTTCCTCCGGTGGCCCGAATGTTTTTTGTTGTCTTTTAACTACTTACGTGTTTGCGTGAAACGATGTCTGCGGCTTGGGATGGCGAAGGTTCTCCTGCGTCTGTAGCTCGTCTTTCTGGTTGCGCGACCACATAATAAGAAATTATCAGGGGATAACTTCATATGTTCAAAGTGGGAGGGGGGACTTGGGCTTCTCGGATGGGGACATTGACTGCAATGAGCAGGACCTGCGTTTGCCAGTTGCTTTTTCCCCCTTCTTTATCTTTATTTCTTTTTACGTTGCAAAATCGTCTCTCGGATACGAGGTCGTTCTCTCCGACGAACATCGCTCTGCGGACGTTTATCGTGCGGGTGGCCTAGATCACTCTCGGAGTCTTGTGACTACAGTTAATGGGCGCCGTGATGTAACGGAGTAATTGGATCGTCCACTGCTCGCTTGAATGTTCGTGCACTTTATTCACATCTGGGTTCTTTATGCTAGACGATATCCGGTTGTCGATTTGATTCTTTCTTACAGGTCGAATCTCATTTATGCCATTGAAAGAGTGCCAGAATTTCTTACGTTTCGCATCCACGGATTCAGATCTAGTTCTATCTGTTACGTAAATACATTGATTTTCTTGTCGTGGCCTGAATTTTATTGATGGATTGGATTATTCTTTATCAACTATCATCAAACATTTTTAGCAGTTCGAGAATTAAAAGTACGCGTAGAAATGATCAAATTAAAGTAGAAAGAAACTGAAAATGACACATTATTTATCATATATATGTCTGTTCATATTTTAAATATATTCAATTATATTCAATTTGGTCGATATCATTTAGAACAGAATTTTTAAAATAATAATTAACTTTAATGTATGTTCATTGAAGTAGCAACAGTTTCAAGGTTTATTTACCTCATCTTCAGGCTTATATTTTTTTAAATTTCTACATTTGTAATCAAAAGACTGTTACATCAAACAAACAATAGCAGAAAACCTTTGATAATTCTATTTCATTATCTATTCAGTCGTTTCAGCAACCATTCTTCTAATCCTTTTCAATATATCATCTGAAGAGAATTTGGTTGGAATGTTGGGGCGATGTTGGGTGTGTGCATGTATGTGAATGGGTACTCACTTTAGGAGTTTGAATAATTATTCTGTGTTAATTTCATGACCCAAATTAATAATTGTTTGTTTGTTTTCAGGTAAGTTCTTTGATGCATACCACTGCTGCGTGCTGTTAAGTAAAGTCGCTTATTCACGGATTTGGTAAGTGCCGACTGTGTCAAATGCAAGTGTATCCGATTGCGTTGCTAAAATTAATGTTATTAAATGGATTATTAATCGAAAATAAGTCATTTTTTTTTTCGAAAGAAAATACGTAGATGACGAGAATTGTGATCTTTAGACAATTTAAATAATATTTTTCTGCCAGTTTTGTTTTATATGTGAACGTTTCCGATGAGACAATTATGTCTTTCAACTGAAATTATTTTGTAAATACTTTATAAATGCGTAAAATGGTCCATATAGTGAGGAAATGAATGACGTATGAATCGATTGAAATACGTTCAGAAGTAATAGTTGCTGAGCATGCTATTAAATGAGTTAACATTAACATTGAAGGGAGGCTGTAAATATAAAAATGACTTGACTTAAAATTCGAATGCAATGTACTCGTATGAAAGTGAAAATACAAACATAGATTTGCAGTTCTCTGACCGGGAGGTCCTAGTTTCGAGTCCCGACGGCGGCAGGATTTTCGACACCAGCTTTTCAGCTAGGTCGAATTCAGTCGCTGTCTGGAGGAGAATTCTAGCGGCCCGCTGCTCTGATCGGTAGTATTCCGTGGTTTCTCTGATCAACACCAGGCGAATGCCGGAGCAGTACCCTAACAAAAGGGCCACGGACCACGCGCGATCTTTCCTTCCTCTTCCTTGTCCTATCCTCTCCTCTTACACACGCACTTACACTAACATGCACTACACCACCACACATCCCGGGAGACCAGTCGGGAGCTTACAGCTTGTCCCGGCTGGGGCGGTGCCCCGCTGGTGGGAGATACTTGGTTGAGGGAAAACCCCGCTAGTCGACGGTAGGTCGACGCCAGATTTCGCCATCCAGCGGGGAAAAGTTCATCGCCACCTACCGAGGAAAAACACGCACTACACTGACGGGACTAATGACCAAAGTAGTTGACGCGCCCGGAAACACGAATCAATCAGTCAACGAACATAAATTGTTCTTGTTGTAGGAGAATCAAGGAATATTGGAGTAACGTTTCTCAATTTATTGATTATTTCGTGTTACCGAGTGTCTCAACCACTTGGACATTAATTATTGCTGAAAAGTATTTTCCTTGTCAAATTCAAGGTATATGAGAGATTCAACAGAATTGAGTGGTCATTCCCCTTTCCTGTTAATTGTTTTCTATAATAGTTTGTAGCCTTGGGTTGACCGCGCCCCTGCTTGGCGCGTGCGCACGTCTCCTGTCATAGGCCGCGGCGCCGACGGGTAGCAGGGTCGCGATACGCGGCACTTGGGAGTTGAGCAGAGCACAGAGGGGAAAGGGCAGAGCAGGGAGGGCAGGGCGCCGGCCCGAAAGGTCACGTCCTCGCGAGGAGGGGACGTGGCCGGGCGCCCTCGCTGGCAACTCGACGGCCCATGTCACTCGCACACCCCGCGCCTAGATCCTCCCACGCTCTTAGAGCTAAGGTGGTCCCAGATTGCTTTCACAAGAACATGGTACACCCCAAAAGTAGAAGCTAGTGGTGCTACAGAATGGCTTAGACTAGTTTTCTATTTCCTTGGGTCTCGGCTAGCTATTCGGAATTGCCATACTCTTCCCAGCTGCCATCTATCGCCGCCCACTACTTTTTTTTAAATTTTCTTAATTTTTCGCTTTCCTAGTGGTAGAAAGGAAATATTAATTTTAAAATATTAAAGAATAGTAAAATCTCGTCCTAAGTGGCAATTTTCTTTAAAAAAAATTGGAGTAGTTTTTAAGAAAATGACGTTTAAGCGCAACTAAAAATGCGAAATTTGAAGCTCCTTTCAGCAGAAAATGTTTAAGTTTTCGTTAAAGTTATGAGTAAATGAAAAACTTAATTTAAATCACTTTAACTTACAAATACAATAATGTTCAAAATTTACTGAAAATGTGCATATTAACGGTGTGAGAGATCTTTAAAAAATCTTTTTTGTAATTTTTGATAAAACAAAAGAATAGAGCAACATGACATTTATGTCACATGATAGAGTACTTTAGGCACTACCCCTTCCAAAAGTTTAAAGAAAACATTTGCAGCCGTTTTTGAGAAAATCTTGTTTTCGTAATTTTTTAAAATTGCACCTGTTGCAGGTAATATTGCGCGAAAACTACTAAACATTGTAACAAAAAAAGTACTTACTTAAAGAAAGAACTTACTTTGGAGAACAAATATTATTTGAAGGAAAACTCTGTATCTCCAATTTTGTAGCTGTAGGAAGACGCTGAAAAAAAAATCAACTTTTTGCAATTTCCGAAGATTCAGAGTTAACCGTGAAAATCGTACCTATGCACCTTAAGTGTATTTTACTCTATTCTTGGAAGAAATTTAAAGAAATTTGGTGTCATTTTTGAGAAAATTTTGAAAATATCCGGAGGGCTTCGTGTAACGTACCCCTAAATTTTGATGAAAGTTTTTCAAAATCTCAAAGCTTCGACTAGAGCCAGATGGATGGGGGATTCTTCAATTTGGAAAAAATCAGAGTGGTTTGGGCGCTAGTGGTGTTCACAGACGACGTTTTCGTTTCAATTGGTTTTTCGGTATCAAGGACCCACAAAACGGAGATTCTGGCTACACCACGTGTTAGAAGATTTTTTTTCTTAATTTAGCAACTGCTTTTATCCACTTTTTCGTTGTCAGGGCCCGGCAATGAATTTTTTCCTGCCGAAAATTTGTCGTTTTTTCGCGCAGCATTACATAACTTCCCTGGACTAAGTATATTATTCCGTATATACGTATGTGTACCAGTAAATAAAAATTAATATATAAAAATAAAATTAATATAACCATATATATATATATATATATATATATATATATATATTAATGATATTAATGGTTAGTAGAATCTACCTGATAATGTGACCTCTTTCTACCCTACTTTTATATATTCCATAATCGAATTTATTGATCAATCGGTGTGAGCGATGTCGTTGCAACACACTTCTATTTAAGTATGTGATATGCAACTTTCATTATCTTGTGGCAACGTGTGTTCACATGTCAGCGAACTTGCCTTCCAGCTGTTGTTCCTTGTCGTACAATTTTGTTGTACTGTCGCCGACTGCTTGTTTTTAACAATGAAACGCTTTGCTTTGGAATTACAATGGCAACTAAGACTATGCATTTTGCAATTGTCGATACAAAAAATCATTGTGCGGGAAACCAGTGAGCATTTCCTTTAATGATTAGTTACGGAGGCATTGTGCGCGTGAATAATCGCGAAATGGATTTTTAATCCACGCAAGCAAGGCAAATATTACAATTCACTAAGGAAATATTGGGTCTGTTGTGCGATACTGATCCGTTCGCAATCTGAAATACTAAAACATAAAATAATTCAGTGAACACTTAAAAAGCACATTACTAAATCTCGTAATACGTTCCCACAAACGCCCAATGGGAATCGGCTCTTCTTCCATGCAAGAAGAGTCCAAACTTGTTGTTTAATTTGAAAGAAGAAGAAGCGTTAGCAACCCTCAAATTTTACTCGTGCGCGTCACTGGATTTAACCTTCCCCCATCCGCACGGTTCTACTTGTCTCTGTTGATCTGCTAATGAATTATGCGTGCATCAGAATGTTGGTTTTTTTCGTGCGAGTTGGGGGGGGGGGAAAGTATTAAAAGCGTATAAATTAATTCGGTGTTTAAGTGCTCATTTAAATAATTCGTTCTAATGTTCTTGTTTTTCAGATCACGAACCGGATCAGTCTCGCACAATAGAACAAAATATTTTTCAAATGGAAGTATACAGGAAACTTAAACTTGTATATAACGTAAGGAAATTATATTCACACTAATTAAGAAAACATTTTAGTGACGAGTTCTTTATTTGAATGCACATTATGATAACTTAATTTGAATGTAATGAATGAGGTGTCGCTAGTAGCTCTGTGGTTGCGGCTACTTGCCGCATCTCTCGCGAATGTCATAGTGGTCTGTGTTGCATTATTTGACATATTGTATTTTGTTAATTGTGTTGCAAATTTTGTAGAAAATGCCGCAAATGCATTTATTTTCGGACGAATAGATAAATCCAGAAAATACACAGCATTTACATTACATTACATTACCAATCACACTTATCCTTTGACAGTGACAAGAGTTCGTCGGTCCCGATGTAGACTTAAGATAAGTGTGTGCCAGCGAACAGGTGTGTTATCGATTTTTGTAAAGAGTGTGCAGATGAACGAATAATGTAGCACGTGCAAATAAGAGTGTTAGGGCCACACAAAGCAGAAACTGCGTTCTTACGCGTCAACTGAATACGCGCAGTGCTTTGCGGCAAACGTGCAAAAGCGGGGAGCGTGCGACGTGGCACAGTGCGCGCGTGAGCGTGGATTTTTTCAATTCCCCCCCCCCCCTCTAGTTAATCTGGAGGGGCGCGAGTTTATTCGATTTTGGGAATACATAGCTACTCCAGCCGATTAGCCTTTTGGAGATTGGGGCGGGCTTTATCTTAAATAAACTAACTAAACTAACTTAAAACTATACATGGCGGGCCTCTTTGGGCCTTGCCTAGTTTATTTATAGGTTTTTTTAAAATTGTTTGTTGAAAAGTTCTTTATAATGTTCGTCTTCTTTTATTTTTATAACATTGACTCTCGCATTCATAAACACTACACTGCACTATGTACGCCACACTATATACACTTGATTTTGGGCACGGCGCCGACTTGACTGGAGCGTCCGTGGCGCCGCGACGTCTTCGCTCCCAGGCGGCCCAGGCCCGGCGTGTTGCGCGTCCGCGCCGCCCGCGCGGTTGCCGGCGTCCGTGAGCGGGAGCGTGGCCGCGTCGCGCGTGGCGCGTGGGCCTGTGTTGGCCGCGCCGGCGGCCCACGCGCCCGCCGGTTGACAGTCGCGCGTGGGTTCCGCCTTCTCTCGCGCCGGCTCGCTCTTTTCTTCGGGCAGCGCATGTACCAATGGTGGTTGTTCCTCCGAGGAATGGCATTGGCCGGGAACAATTTAGCCATTTTATCTCGCTGTCGTTTAAATATTTATTTTTGTAGCCTCAGTGCTATTAAAAACAATACTGTACCCAAAAACGTAACGGGTAACTATACTAATGAAAATAATATACTAGGTACAAAACGTAAAAGCTTAGATCAAATAAATTTAATATGTATTTTAAAAAATCGTTTACATTTTTAATAAATTAATTAGTTTATAAACTGGTTTTTCGTTCATTGTGATGCAGGATGGCGATGTCATCTCTCATTGATGGTTGAAACATTACAAGCTGTATTGTGAGATGGAATAGTTGATTGTCGGAAAAGTGAATTAGCCATTTGAAACGTTTAAGGCAGAACACAGTGGAGAAAATGCAGTCGTTTAAAGAATAATGAATAAAGTGTTTGACATGGTTTGCCACGAGTCATTCAAGTAATTAAATATTTTAGGTAACTGGGAATTAAATTTCTCCAATGTCAGTAAAATTATATTCCTTCCGTTTATTATTTTGCTTATCTTACAATTTATTTTTCTCTTTCTTTCTTTCTTCCTTCCTTTCTTTCTTTACAAGACTAAAATGTTGGATTAAAGTAATATGTGGTAAAGATACATTCAGTTTTCTTACAAAAGAAGAAACTAGTGTACAAGTTATACGATAAACAGAAGTCACTTCAATGGAAATGTACGTAAGTTGTAAACAGAATGAAAGAAACAAGACGGAAATGAAAATTTGAAAAGTGAAAATTTTACCTTGAAACCATATTTTCTGACAATAACTCGAGTCATACAGTGAGGCAACTTCTCATATGTTATATCGGAGCATAAACTGGTTATAGGATATGGTTGTTCAAATATTTTCTAAATTCGACATCGCCCCGCAGGTATCGAGCGGGCGGGAAGCGCCCATTGGCGCCGTCTGCCCGCCCACCGGGGGCGCGGTTCGTGGTTCAAAAGGCTCCCAATTGTGGGGATTACATCATACAAATGATTTGGATCCTTTGCACGCAAAGGGAGTAACCTAATCATCTCCGTGACTCACGGCATTAGTCAATGCGTAATTTATTAACGGGTTCATTTATTAATGTGACATCAAAGTCGTCATTTCGTGAATGTCACTAAACCTCTGTCAGCAGGTGGGTGAGTGAGCGTGGACGGAGCGTATTTCCAGGACTCCTTTTTGTGCGGGAAATTACTGTTTCTAAATAATTAACTATGACGTATTAGAAGATTATGCATCCGAAGTCAAATTATATTCATACATGGCAGTCTGATCCAGAGTTTCTAAAAATCTACTCTCCAAAGGTGGAAAGTATTCACGATCTCAGAAATAATGTAGGAAATATTATTTCTACGGCCTATTGGTACTCTGATGAATAAAATGAAGTGCATCTGAAAACAAGTGATGTTTATTTCAAATAAGGCAACACAATTAAAAATCGTAAATAAAACCCATTTCATATATTTGTTCGGGATAATATGTTCGTGTGCATCTGCGTTAGAAACGAATACGTGTTTCGCAATCCACCGCTAATCAAAAACGTAGAACGACAAACGGTTTAACGGCGTGGAAATACTTGGTGGGAAAGCTGCGCAAGTTGCATCAGCGACGATCGTTTGCCGCGGCGGCGTTGGCAGCGCTACCCCTGATGGCCACTAATGCTTTTTTCTCGCGGCCGTCGAAGCGTTTCCGATCCGGCGGCGCGTGAAGAACGATAAATTGCGTGCCCGGTCCCCGTCCGCATCGCCAGCCCCGTTCTCGTCGCCCCGCACGCTCCACGCCTCTCCCCCGTTCTCCTCTCCCGTTCCGCCTCCGCCCCTGCCCCTGCCCCTGCCCCTACCCCTACCCCTACCCCTACCCTTGCCCCTGCCACTGCCCTTACCCCCATCTCTCCTCTTACCCCTGCCCCTGCCCTTACTCATGCCCCTTACTCTGCCTCTGCCCCTGCCCCTGCCCCTGGCTTTTGCCTTTGCCCCTGCCTCTACCCCTGCCCCTATCTCTGCCCCTACCTTGCCCCTTACTCTGCCCCTACCCTTACCCCTACTCCCGCCTCTACCCCTGCCACTGCATCTCCTCCTACCTCTGCCTCTGCCCCTGCCCTGCCCGCGACCCCTCCCTTTCCCCGCACGTCGTGCATTCGTTTCCACTTCCCGCGCTCTGTCTCCTTTCTCCCTCCGCCCTGCCCCGCCCCGCCCCGCCCCTCCCTGCGCCGGTTGACTCGTCGCCGAGCGTCTTTTTGCGGTGGTCCAGGTTGCCTCGCGTTCCGGCCGCCTCCCTCGCGTCGCCTCCGCCGACGCCATCTCTCCGTGCCACTGCACTCGTGCGCTGTCATGTCTTCTGCGGCAGTTGTTTCTGACCCGTTCTCGTCAGCGGTATGAGAAATTAAAATGTCCATTAAGGATGCTGGTTGGAGATCGGTTCCGAAGACCACGTTGAAAAATACCGGATGCCATCCATCTTCTTTGCTGTACTTGCACATGACAGAAGTGGCGATTGGCTCTGCGAATGAAATGATTGATCGTGGAAGTGAGTAAATGATAGGATGGAGCGCGAGAGGCGTGGGTGACCCAGCAAAACCTGGTAACAGCAGTCTCTCTTCTAGCGAGTTCGTACGTAACGTTGGAAGATCATGCACCACGCCCCTTATTGTTAAGTGACTTCCCTTCGAATTCTTAGTTCTTTACCCGAAGATATAACATATAGTTCTGTACGTAGTTCCCACTTCATTCCGTTCGATTTGAGAAGTACGTAGACTGCGGACGTCGTACGCGAAAAGTAAATGTGAGCCTCCTGCGTGACGGTCCGTGCTGTGGCCTCCGCGATGCTCGTTTTCGCAAACGCCAGGCCAGGGGGCGGCGCAGGACGCGGCGCGCGGGGCGGCGAGGCACGCGACGCGGTGGATGGGTGGTGGTTGGTTGGTGGTGGCGTGACGGCGGGCGCTGCGCCAGCTGGGCGGGGCGGAGCGAGAAGGGCGGTCGTGACGTCACGAGGGCGGACCGCGTGCGTCAGGCGCCGCCATATCGACTACCCCCAGCGGCGGCGGCGGCGGCTGCTACTGCTGCTGCTACTGCGGGCTCGCCGCCGCCACCGCTGCTGTCGGCGTCAGAGACGCGGACGCCGAAAGGGGGGGGTAGGAGTGGATGAGGGCGGGAGGACTTGCAGAGGTTATCTCTGCCGAACGTGCGGATGAATGAGTGCTCGCATTGTGAAAGTGTGCGTGGTGAAAGATGCAGGATGGGAATGGAAGGAAGGATGTTGCTGCCGCTACCAAGGACATCCGCTACCAAGGAGATGAGATTTGGGGTACAATGAAATGTTCGGAAAGGACGTGTGGATGATTGATAATGCATCGTGCATATCGTTACTGATTGACTTCTAGGACTCACAGGTAGTTTCTCTCTCAACAGGACAGCTTTTTATGCCCTCGTTTTTATTTTCCCATTTTATTCTCCTACCTTTCTACTTAAGAGATCTTACGTGACATACAAACATCGTTTGCGAATTAAAAATACCTGCCTCATTTGTATCGACAATACATTAAAGGGCTATGCGCGCTATAAAACGAAATTCGTATTTGTATTTTCAGTCCGCTCCCACTTCTCATACTTTGCCATTATTTGAGCGTCTGCAAATTTGACCATTGGGCTGTATCTGTTTCTACCTACTCACGGCAGATAATATTGGCAATGCTCTCGTCTCGAGCTTTGAAGAGTGGGAAAAGGTAAAAAAATAATTCTTACTTAATATTTACTGTTGCTTCCCAAGTCTTCTATGCAACTCAGAGGTGAAGCGGCGTACTGTGCTCCTCATACCTACTTACTTGCCTCCGCGCGAGTTTAGATCAAGGGCGACGCAGACCGGCTCCGGGTGATCGTGGACCAAAACTGCGTGAGGTGTTCGGCGCTTCTGTGTGCCTCCGCCGCGACCCTCTCGCATCCCCGCCCGAACTCGCTCCACTCCACGCCGCCTACGCCATCGCATTGCATCCCCCGCCCACATTGTTTGTGCATCTCGCCCGCTTCACACTCCTCCCCTCCCTTCCTGTCTGCCCTCCCCGTCTCACCCCCAGCTCCTCCGCCCCGTCTCGCCTTGCGCGCGAGCAGAGTCGTGTTGGCGTTAAGTAACTCGCGCTGTTGCTGCTAAGCTGGGTTCGCACGGGGCGCGGGGGCGGGGCGGGCGGAGGGAGAGGAAACAGCTGCTCTGGTTCGCTCCGCGCCACGCCCCCCCCCCCCTTGGGGGACTGTGGAAGCTGTGTTCGAACGCCGTCCCGCCGGAACAAAGCGCGCTCAGTTGCATCGCTGTCCTCTCTGAGAAATTCAACCAAGAAATTAAACCGGTTTCAAGATAAAGCCTCTGCTGCTTCCACTTTCGGCTTCTGTCAGAGAAGTTGCTTGGTATTCCGACGTGAAATCATGAATTGTGATAATTGGCTTAAGCATAATAAACAGTGCGAAGACGAACTTTCCCGGTATTCTTGATGTGGTTTCCATTGCTGATTCCGGAATATGGTGCGTTCAAAGTGCAAACAAGTGAACAAGCCGGTAGCAGAAGCACTGTTGAAATTGCTGTGTTCCATTCGAGAACCTTCAACATGAGTTTTTTTAAAAAAAGTGATGATTTGGTTGCCATTTCAAATATTATACACGCTTGAATAAATGTTCACTTGTTGCTTTCCCTGTCCCAATGTTCATGATTTTTCCCATATTTGGGCGCCTGCAAATTTGACCACTGGACCGTTTCTGCTGCTACCCACTCATGGCAGCTAATGTTGTTAATGCTCGCGTCTTGAGCTTTGAAGAGTGTGAAAAGTTGTGTACTCTTGTATTACAAACGCGAGTTACAGTGTCGTGTTAGGTAAGTGATAAAGAAGAACGTAGCCTGGAGTCCCGTATCCAGATGAATTGACGCTCGGGGTAAGAAAAATGGCGACTGCGTTCCTTAAATAAAGCGGAGTGCGCTGAGTGCTCTTAGGTTGCTTTTCCCTCGGCCACCCACCCTCCCACCAGCCGGTGGGGTTGTCGCAGACGAATATCTGCACTTACCCCCCCCCCCCCCGCCCCTGCGTGCGATGCCGGCCCGCGCCGGCTGCGGTGATCGGCGGCGTGCCGGTGGCCCTCTTTGAGGAGTAATGGTGGGATCGCTGCCTTGACAGGTCACGAACGGCGGCAGGCATTGAGCGCACTCGGCGCTCCTCGTTAATCATGCCGCTACCCCCCACCCCGCCCCTCCGGCCTCCCCCCCGCGGGCCGAGTCAATTTGTATCGCGTTACGGCGGGAAACCGAGCGCGCGGCACTTCATCTCGCAAATGGCCTGACGCATGAGCTCGTAACATGTAGAAAAGGGCCTCGGCGGGCGACCCAGCGGATCAGATTTAGCGCGCGCCGGGCGGGCACTGGCAGAAGGCGGCGAGCCTCGCGCAGCAAGACGTCCGTCGCGTGCGTGTGTGTGTTCGTGCGTGTGCGTGTGCCGTCTGTCGCGTTCGTTGGAAGGTCGTTGCTGCTCTCCAGCCTTGCTCTCGCGCTGTCCGGCTAATGCTGTGCTCTCAGCGGCTGAAGTGGCAGGCGGTCTGCCGGCGCACGCAAGTGAATTTGACAGCTTGGCAGCGAGTATGCAAATTTTTGCGAACGTTAAGTGACATGGAGATCGTACGGGATTATCGTTCCGAAATATACGTTCGAAGCAATATATTGGATTGGTTTGTTTTCATTGTGAAATGTTTATGAAATAAATCCTTTCATTAAGTGCTGCCTTTTATAGTTTTGTTGTAACTTATTTACGTAGTTATGGATGATGAAAAGTTGGGACTGCAAACAATTCTGTCTACGATTGCTTTTGCGAATGATTTATAAGTTCGAGTAACAAACTAAATAACAACTACAATAATAATAATAATAATAATAATAATAATAATAAAGAAAGAGGTAATGCCGACACCTGTTAAGATCGTTTGAAGAAATGGAAAGCAGGAGGATGAATGGGACCAAGATTGTATTGATATAAATGGGCAGTGGGTGACAAGAACTATAATTCGATTAGTCTGTAATAAAAATGTTAATTATAAATACAAATTGGCAGTGGAAAGATTCCGGGGTGACTCCCAAACCTCACTCGCGCAACGCATCATTACGATGCTTCACTTCACATCGGCAAGACGAACATTTTTCACTCCTCATGAAAGTACATTTCCCCACTCATGAAAGTGGACCAAAGATCGCGAACAGTCGTCCATCTGCACTTGAACGTTGACAAAGTGAAACTCGGCCCTTTCGCTGGCTCCCTTTGTGGCGTCATGGCCGAGGCCAGTACAAAAATACACAGACGTGAACGGTTGTAAAATATTGAATATTTATTCACAATGTGCACCGACACCTGAAATCCCCATTTAAAAATTGTACAATGAATATTATAACCGACCGTTACTAGAAGGAACTTTACCGGTCACCACCACCGCTTGCCTCACGTACGACCCTTGCGCGCCACCTTCATCCCCTTGCCTCCGTAGCCAGCACATCGACGTGTCACGAGCCGCACCACCCACGACACCTTCGGAGGAGCCCAAGAAACGGAATGAGTTTTCGTCCGGGGCCGTCTTATGTACTTTCTGGCCTGGCTACGGAATTGTGTCATATTGCCGCTTCCGCCAGCCGTATTTCTCCGGCCTTCGTGTCCACCGGGGTCCACAAGGCTGCCCCCATGACAGCTCACGTCCGGATGTTTCCTCGTCGCCCACATATAGCGCTTTGTTTTGCGAAACGTTCCTTCAGCACGCGCCCGCAACTATTTCCCATGTGCATTTCAAGTCTCTGAAATGCACGTAACTAATTTTCTGCAAGGCGACTGTTATGACGCCACACCTTAAGGACCGGCAAACTTCCGCGGCTTTCACGGGCAGTACGTAGGCGAGCTTCATTTTGATATCTGGGTTTATTTGCGACTGCGTCGGGGGAGGGGGGCAGCGTCCGGTGGCGCGCAGTGCGATCGCGCGAGGTCGTCACGCGGCTCATCCGCGGAAGTGACTTGCGTTTTTGTGCCGCTTCCAGCGCGCGCCTGGCGCGTCCTCGGCCGCTGCCTGATAATTTTAAAATTAAATTCCTGCTAAAAATACGCCGCCTGGAAGAAGGCGGAGCGCGAGCGCGCGTCATCTGCCGCCGCCGGTCGCCAGCCGGCCGGCCACCCCGCGCCCGCCCCGCGCCCCGCGCCCCGCGCCCCGCGCCCCGCGCCCCGCACCCACACCCGCGCCGGCGGCCCCCCGCCCCCGCCCCACGCCCCACGCCCCGCTCCTCCCGCCCCACTATCCCGGCACCGCGCCCCGCTACCCCGCCCCACTCCCCGCGCCCCACGCCCCGCGATGGCTGTTCTCCCGTCGGAGCAGTGGTTCTCAAGCCGGGCTTACTTATCCCCCGAGGCAACCGTGTTCCGAAGAGATCACTTCGTTAAAATTTTGGTTTTCCAGCAGGCATCGAATTTAGTCCTCTGCTACTTGGATTTGTGGATCACACCGGTTTCTCAGAAACCAACAGCTCGTGCATAGAAAGTTTAGACTCACTGTTTCCAAAAATATTTCGCGTATTGTGAAGCGTTAACAATGAGTGGCGTGAAGTTGTTGAAGTTCGTAATTTACGATGTATCTTTCGTCAGGCCTGTGCCGTGACTTTGTGAGTGCGTTGGAACACAGTAATGTTCGAAATTTTAATCTTTTGGAATGCAAATTCTCGAAAACTCCTTTGGTTCCCCCAATAGATACTCATTTCTTGCCCCCTTCCTTGCGTCTCCGACGCGGTGGTGGTTCCTTAACCCATTTCTCGCGATTTAGCAAGGTATACTAATTGCAACCCAAGCTTGGCTGGTTTTCATCCATTGGCATATTCTATAGTAGGCTGACGAACATTTTTGTTGAGTCTCAATGATCGTGGTTTCGTACGATTTTCACTTACAATTACAGTTGTTACCTACACGATCGCAGGGCGTCCGATGGAATCTTGCCTATCCCGTCTTTATTTAATGTAGAAAATAAGTGCTTTGTGGCTTGGTTTGAAGCAAACCGATTGGTTTTGGGCTCGATGACGCGAATTTTGTTGTGAACGTCTTCGCGGATTCGATGGGATAACGGTCAGCGTATCGGGTTGTTGTACCAAAGATTGCGGGTGCGTGGATTTGTATGGGCGAAAAAATCCTTCGTACGCCTTCCTTCGGAGGGGAAGTAAAGCCGGCTGTCCCATGTTAGTAGATTTACTTGCATGTAAAAGATCCTCAAGCCTAAAAGAAGCCTCTGAGCTAAATTCAAAATCGCCTGTTTCGTCGCCCATGGAATGCCTTCTTTCTCCGCTAGTTGGTGAAAGGAGCGTAGCGAAATTTGCGTGGTCAGACGGAAGAGCGAGCCTGATGGTCCGAGTCTCGCCACGTAAAATAAGGCATTAACTAACTAACGTCTTGATCGTTTGTGTGCTTGTCTGGTGGAAGCCGCTTCCTCGCCGTGACCCTCGGGCGAGTCTGGGCTGCGGCGCGGCCGGTTGCTCTCAAATGGAAGGAGCAGCCCGCGGCCGCCGCAAGAACTGCACCGCGCCGGCCGGCTGCGCAGGCGGCGCCATATTAGGCGGCACAGCGGCGGCGACCAGAGAGTATAAGCGACGGCGACCCGCGACCGACCGGCCAGCTCGCCCGCGCCCGCGCCCGCGCCCGCGCCCTCGCCGTCGTCTTTTCCTCTCTGCCGGCGCTTCGTTACCATCGTTCGTTCTCGGTTCGCTTTTCAATTTAATTGGGCCGGCCTGGAGAGCCGTGGTCGGTAAGGCTGCAGGGCCGTAGCGACCTCGGCTCGAAGGGTCGCGGGTTCGAATCCCGCCTCGGGCATGGATGTTGGTGTGTGTTCGTATTGCCCTTACGTGTTACTGCTACAGTTAAATCAATCACAGTGGTCGCTGTATGTCCAAGGTGTTCAAAAGCTACAAAAAAAATTGATTGGGGGCGGGTACGTGCATTCGGTAAAACTGTGCTCAAGTACAGAACTGTGGAAAGGGGATCATTTCATTAAAATAAAATGATCTGATATAACCTTTTGTCAGACGTTTCACGTCTTTCCTCGTGAAGGCGTGGCTAACGCTGCCTTCCCGGGAGGGCCCTACGAGGTCCCTCCGTACGCTTGTACTATTTGCTTTGCAGTTGGTCATTTGTTAGCTTCTTTTGGAGCAGCTAATGATGAAGATAGCAACTCCGCCTTTGGAAAGAGGTTTACTCGAATAAAACGAAGTATTTTGTACGTTTTTCAGCGACTCGTTGACACTCTTTCTCAATATCCGCCCCTCACAGCGTGGTGCAACACCTCGGGGTCCCGCCGGCTGGCCATCTCCCCTGCCGCTGCCCTCGCCCGCGTCGAGCTTTGTCTTCACTCGTTTGCCTGTTGTGTGCACGCTTGTTCTCTCCCAGGCGCAGCTGTGAGCGCGCTCGCGTTCTTTCTTTCAGTAGCGGCGTCCATATTCCGGGAGGGCCATGCACATGGCGGACAAGCAGGTTCTGGACAGGTTTTCTCAGTGTTGTCCTTTTCTCCTTCTTCCATTGCTCCCTCTTCATTAAGATCAACTTAGTGACTTTCTTTGGTTTCAGACTTCTAAAACACAGGAAGAGCGGTAAAAGGCAAAAATATATGAACTCTCCTACTCCTTTCTCTTTAAAGTTTAACGGCTCTCTGCGCTCAGTCGAACAGTGCTGTACAAAGAAATTATTTAAATGAAACAAGGAATAACTAGCGTCCCTGTGCAAGAGAACTGTCGCATGCTATACCCCACACTCTTCCTTATTTTTCCATTTGCATATTAAGCCTGTAATATATATTTTTCTTCAATACCCTTTTATCCTCCATCACTTGTTCTTGTTCCCTTGTAATTGGTAAGCACTGTACCACACCCTTCTCAATACAAACTGTTCTTATTTAATTTTATTATCGAACAAAGAGGTACACCTGTGTAATTCAATCGCATAGAATATCAAGTAATTAGTCATTTCACGTACAGTTGCAGATACTACAGGTTCAGAACAGGTGGGGTAGAATCGAAAAGCGTCGAATCAGCAAAAATGTAATAGAATGGTCAAGATGATCTCATCCTGTAAATTTTGGTGTGAGGAATGTTCCTTTGAGGTATTTGACCTCAACCTTAGAACACTTCGTTTAGGAGTTATTTAACGATATAGATTCAAAAACCCTGTCGTGCATGGCGCATGCATTTTACATGAATATTTAGATGCTTTTTTTAAACAACTTCTTTATATTTTTTTTAGTGAAAGTGCAATTCGTCACGTCTCCGTGAAATTGTCTTTCTTTAGAGATCTTATTTGTAGAGATTGGTTGCTTGTGAGAGCCGCGAAGGGAAGGTGTACTACTGAAATAATATAGGAGACGATGATACCATCTTGAGCTCGTAATGCGACTTATTTCTCCAATCAAAATGCAAGTATCCTCGTTGCAATTCTCATCGCGATCCGTATTAGTTTCATCATTCCAGTTGTTTCCCGTCGTTTCCCCCTGTTTCTTCGACCTCGTGTGTCTCATTTTCTTTCAGTTCGATGCTTATTAACTATCTTCATACATCACCGGCCAACTTGCAATTTTGTACACATTTGGCCCGTAGTTCCCCGCCTTTTCACTGGTCCGGAATTGCTCGTTTCTTGTCGGCCCCTGTTCCCTGTGCCGTGCGCTGCCCTGCTTCCATCCGAAATGGTACATCGTTTCCTCCTTCCAAGTGCGAGGTGACTGGCGTTGATGGCGTCTGCCGGTGTCGCCTGCCTGAGAGCCTGCGGGCCGGCCGCGGGGGGGGGGCAGAGAGGAGGAGGCGGTCTAATTGATTGGCCGCGGAGGGGGGAGAGCGGCGGCGGCGCGGAGCAAATTGATCGCGGCCGCGCTGCTCGTTTTCCCGCTCTGTAATTGAATTGCAAAACACTCGCACGTGCTCGCCCCTCGCCCCCCCCGCCCCTTCTTTGTGCGCGCGCTTCGCTGTCCCGGCATGCGAGTCGCCATTGTCACCGGACAGGAGGAGCGTGTCCGCGGTAGAGTTTTCATTTTTAATGCAATTCTCCAACGTTGTTGACTTGTCGGAATAAATCCTCTTTAAGTGCGAGTGCAAATTGAAATCACTATATTTCGTTTCAAGAGGGAGTCACTTTGCGCTGTGGTGGTTCACTTCACGAACAATTCCACGTTAAGTAACAAAACGTTCGAGTCGTGTTTGTTTCGAATGGAATTTCCTGAGATAGTTTCGCGTTCTTGAACCCACTTATTTCATGAAAACTGTAGATGTGTGTAAAGACCGATTTTGAAATACTTTGTGCATTGACCTACGGTTTTTCGGCGGTCAAATGTTTGTTTTCAAGACAAGAGAATGGAAATGGAGCAAAGGAGCTTCGGCTGTTCACGGCGTCTCCTCGTTTCAACGCAGGGATGGCGCATTCCGCCGTAAAGCTCTCTGCGAGCAATTGCCGGTGGCAGTGCGCGCGGAGCGAGATGACGTCGAGAGGCACGACGAACGTCTGCCGGGCACGCGGGGCGGAGCGGGGCGCGGGCACTTCGAAAGCGCGATCGAACGCCCAAGACGCGTCAACGGCTCGCTGCCTCCCGGTGCGAGGGAGCGCTTATCTGGCGGATCGTCGTACTACCTGCGAGCGTCGGCCGCTTGGCGCCATGTGATTGTTTGCTTCCCTGTGTTTTGACGCGGCTGGCTGGCTGCCCTGCCCCTGCCCCTGTACTGTGTGTTTTGTGACGTGCCCCTCGGCGGGGTGCCGCGGGCTGCCACGTGCTGCCGTGTGTCGTGCGGGACGCTTGCTTCTGGGTCGCCCCGCCCCAGGGGCGAATCCCGCCAATCATTTTGGGGGATAGCATCGTAGATAAAGTATGTTTGTTATTATATTATGTATTATTGATGTACTGTAGATGTGGGCCGTCCATAAATTACAAAACGCAAATTTCGAGTATTTTCTATACCCCCTCCCCTTGTAACGCACTTCCCTATCTTTATGTAACGCAGTGTAACGCTGCCTGAGACTCCCTGCCTCCTCCTTTTAGCGTTACGTAATTTATACTACTCCTATAAAATATTATTGTCTAAATAATTACATCGTTCTAATATAAATAAATAGTAAAATCAATTTTTTGAAATAAAGGAAGGTAAACGAAAACTCTAGGC
Organism: Acheta domesticus; assembly: GCA_031308135.1. Lineage (NCBI taxonomy): Eukaryota > Metazoa > Arthropoda > Insecta > Orthoptera > Gryllidae > Acheta > Acheta domesticus. Next base: position 14,597,982 of record JAHLJT010000631.1, on the reverse strand, counting down.
CTTTCGGGGGCGCACAATGCCCCCCTTAGTTCCGCCAGTGCCCCCCCGGCCAATGCCACCCGCCTCTCCCCAAGACGCCATGTCATCGCCCGGCCCGTTCCAAGTCCATCAGCTCCAAACCGTGTCCCCCCGCCCCCGGCCAGTTCTTCCACGCCCTGCTCCGTCCCTCGTCCTCGTCCTCTTTTCCCTTCGCGGCGCAAAACAGCCGGTGATGTTTGCGGTGACGGAATGGCGCGTCGACGTCAGAGCGAAGGGTCGTCCGGCGCAGGCAGCCTTCGCGGTTCCCCCTCGCCCTCGGCCCTCCACTCCCCCCCCCGCCCCTCCCCTCCCCCTCCCAGCGCAGCGCTCGGCACTTCTCCCGCTCCGCTTTGCTCGGTGGCCTCTCGTGGCTCCGTCAGCTTTCTTTCCTCCCGAGTACCGACGTCTCTTCACTTGATAAAACCCATTCCGGCAAGATTCCTTACTCCCCAGCATCTCCATTGTGACATTCATCCCCCTCCCCGCCATCCCAACTTAATGATATCACACTAACACACTATACTGCGATTTTCGTAACTTTGCCCCTGACAGGAATCAGCTGTTTCGTTGCCATCCAATCGGGAGCTTATAGGTCGCTACAGTGATGTTCAAGCTCCCGATTGGATGAAACCGTCAACAGCTGATTCCTGTCAGGGGCAAAGTTAAGAAAATGGCAGTATAGTGGTGGACTCGATTGTCAGGGTGTTAGTCGTGGTACGAATACGACAGCGCTCGTGCCCAGGCCGTCGCTCTCGTTGTGTGGCGTGGGGGGTCGCCCGAGCCCTCGGCCGCTTGAAGCCGCGGGGCGTGCCGAGAGGCGAGGCGCCGCGCCTCGCCGCGCCGCGCAGGGCGCCCCTCGAGGCGCCGGTGGCGCCGCCCCGGCGCGTCCAGGAAACAAAGCGCGCTCTTCCGCGTCCGCCCCACCCGCCACGCGCCTCCAACCACCGAGCTCTTCTTACACACGCCGTTAGCGTCTTCTCTACACTCTGCCATGCCGGGCTAGAAACATCTTACTACCACCACTAACACAAAGGGACGTAAATGGTTTCAAGTGAAATACGAGTGTACGTCTCAATTACTTTTCACCGTAACATGATAGCTTGAATATTTAAACACAAACAATCCATCACGTATGCATTGTATTATTATTATTATTATTATTATTATTATTTTATCACAGACGACTAGTGTGTGGACCCCATCTTAGTTCTTTAATGGTCTCCTGCTTCTTTGGCCAGAAATCACTACTGCTTCTCACTTCTAAAGATCTTGCGCTTTTAATTGCCGCTAACGGTCTACATATCGTCGCATGTTTTTACGGAGTCTTAGGTCCACCATATCGCAAACGCTCTTTATGGTCTTATCGTTCCCCCAACTGACGGCGCGAACCCTGCCGCTTCTTCCCTTCGCCCATCTCCCACTCTTAGGTGCTGCAAATGCCGTAGCCTTTCCCTCACACGATATCTTTGGAGAATGAGCTGTGTGTTGTCGGAGTCTTTCTTGCGCAGTCGCCCGGAAAGGGACGTAAACGAAGGCGCGAGGGAAAAGGGGGAGTGATGGACCGCCCTCTCCCCGCGCTCCCGTTTGAAGTGCGCTCGGTGGCTTGGATCGGAACGCGATGGACCTTCGCGATGACATCGTAGTGCATTTTGCGCAGGCTGACGTCCTCCGTGGGAGCAATCAGACAGGCGTGGGGGAGTGTCTTTGGGTGCGAAAATCGCAGAATGTTTCGCAATCTGTAGTCTGCCGTTTTTGTCTTTGCTTCTAGGAACTGAAAATGTTGTGGCATATTATTGTTATTTATAAAGAACACCCACATCCTGTTGGTTTGTTATGTATAAGAATTTCGTAAACGTTTCTCGAAATAAGGTGTGGAAAAAGGCATCGATTTCGTATTAAGCGTTCGTATGTAAAAACTCAGTAATCGAGCACATCAGTTTTGGCTCGGGATTATTTCAGGACGTGTAGCATGAGGCTCTGTAAGCAGCTCGCATAAGAATTTTCCAACAGTGGAAGATTTAAAATAATATATTTTATTGGGAAGTTTGATTTTAACTGTATCCAGTTTATGTGAATGTTTTTTTACGCTCATTCAAAACGGATCGTGCTCCGCAGATTGTGAAGCTGGCAGTTTTTTTTAATTGCCCCCTAGAACTAAGCATTATATTCCTCTATTTCTCCCTTCCTCATTGTCAGCAGTGTGCTAAAAATATATGATCAAATAGACCAAATGCTCCTTGTTGCTGGAAAACGTTGAAAGCAAATTTCAATTTATTAGATAGAAATTTTAAAGTATATTTCCATCGCCTTGCATGTCATTGGCTTGTTCGCTTTAGCGGTGGATGATGATAGGATCGCAATGAGTCCTCTTTGCACGCATGTAGCGTGTGGATCCTCCAAGGTACGGCAGCGTGAACTTTGCGTATCTCCTCTCGCAGGGAGCGACGCTCGCGGCTGGCAAAACCCCCTCGTCCAAAATGCCCTTCAGCTGGAGCGTCGGTAGCGCAGGTGCGTGGGGCGGAGCGGAGCGCACCCGCAGCCCCGTTCGCCCGCGGCCGCCCCGCCCCGTCCCGTCCCGTCCCCACCCCACCCCACCCCACCCCACCCCGCCACGCCTCGTCCCGCCACGCCCCGTCCCGCCACGCCCCGCCCCGCCCCGCCCCGCCCCGCTCCGGCTGTTTGCTTGTCTGCTGCCGCGCTTCTCTAACTAGCTGCAGGGAACAAGCGAGCAGCGCGAGTTCTTATTTCACGAGCCAGTGGCTTGCGGCTGACGTAATGAAATGGAAATATTTCCGTTTAAAGCAAAATTGAGGAGATTTCTACGGTAATAAAGTTTCAAGTTCTTTGTTTTGAGAAAATTGCCTTCTGCGTTTCCCTGTTATCCCGGGATTGGCTTCGCGTTGCGCGCGTCTGGTCGCCTCCGTCACAGTCATTGCTGCTGATTCGCCGCTGTGAAATGATCTGCAAGCTTGGTATCGGCATTTGGCCGGTACTATTTTAAAAAGACAAATTCTTCGATGGGATTGCCGTATCTCCATCGTGGCTCTTGAATCTCGAATTTCCGCCCGCTCCAATGGGAACACTGTGCTTTGTGGCCGCGTGACCTTTCCGATGACGCCGCGTCGTCTTGCTTGGCGTTGGGGCCAGGGGAGCGGGCAGAACAAGGTAGGTCGCGGCGAGTCCTGCTCCTTCGCATAAGGACAGACGGGTTGCGTGAGGCGAGGCAGGGCGAGACCCCTTCTTCCAGGAAGGGAGAAGGCGGGCGCCGGCGCATGCGATGGCAGGCGAGAGGTCGTGGCCCCGCCGCGGTCGCGTCGGCGTCGCCAAGTCCCTGGGCGAACGCAAATGTCGGCGCACGCGCGCCCCGCCTCCATCTCCGCCCTCGCCTCCACCTCTGCCCACGTCCCCGCCCCCGCCCCGCCTTCACCCCGACTACGCCCCCGCCTTCGCTCCGACTGCGCCCCGCCCTCGCCGCCGCCCTCGCCGCCGCCCTCGCCGCCGCCCTCGCCGCCGCCCTCGCCGCTGCCCTCGCCGCTGCCCTCGCCGCTGCCCTCGCTGCCGCCCCCTCGCCGCCCCCCTCGCCGCCCCTCGCCGCCCCCCTCGCCGCCCCCCTCGCCGCCGCCCTCGCCGCCGCCCTCGCCGCCGCCCTCCCCGCCGCCCTCGCCGCCCCCTCGCCGCCGCCCTCGCCGCCGCCCTCGCCGCCGCCCTCCCCGCCGCCCTCGCCGCCGCCCTCGCCGCCGCCCTCGCCGCCGCCCTCGCCGCCGCCCTCGCCGCCGCCCTCGCCGCCGCCCTCGCCGCCGCCCTCGCCGCCGCCCTCGCCGCCGCCCTCGCCGCCGCCCTCGCCGCCGCCCCGCTACCACTATTGCCCTCGTCCCCACCCGTGCAAACGCCCGTGCTCGGCCCCTTCCCCATCCTCGCTCCTGCCCCAGCGGCACCAACGCCCTCCCTCATTCTCCCGCCCGCGCCCGGTCCCGCGCCTGCGCCCGCGCCCGCGCCCCCGCCAACGTCCTCGCCACTGCCCTTGCCCTCGCTTCTTTTGCCGCTCTTCCTCTCTTTCCGCCCGATGTCCTTCCACGGGCCCGTCGCGGCTCCTGGAGAGCAAGGCGCACAGCGTGGGCACGTACGTACGCGCGGCGCACGTACGGATGGTAAGGTGCTGAATGGCATTTTCACATCCAGAGCGGCTCCTTGTCAAGCGGTCTGTCGTACAATGTTTATGACCGTCCCACTTCCTCTGTGGTACTTGCGCATATAGCTTGGCTTGAGATATTACGGTCTTCCCCGCTGCCATGTTCGTTTTCATACTTGCGTCTTCTGAAACAGGTAGTGGACTTTTGACACTTAAGTGGCAATTACCTCCGAACTAAGGTAATACTCCGGCGACAACGTTCCTAACAATTTTACCGTCATCTTTCACGTGTACCTTTACTGCCTTTTCCAAGAAGTCACACTGAAGATTTTTTGCGTCTTTTGTGCTAGAACCCTCCAATTTGTATGTAAACATCTTACCGTACGTTTAAAAGGGTTACTTAAGTTACTTATGGGTCTCCGTTTCTCTAACACGACTTGGACAACTCTATTTGAAAGTATTGGAGGGGAGTCCTGTGCCCCAAAATTATGATTTTTCAAGCATGAAGGCATTTCAAGACAAGTTTTAATAAGCATTCGTCAAAATCGTAAGTAGAAGGGTTCGTTTCAATTCAGATTCACTCTACTGTTTGGTATATTTATTTTTCGTTAATTTGATTACAATGGAAAAGGCGTCCGGCTAGGCTAGATAGCCTTTTAACCTCTGCGCCCGCAATGGGAACTTCCTGGTAGGAAAAACCCCTTTATGTTTATAAGGATTGATGTATTTATATTGATGTTATGCCATGTACTGATTTAGATAGTACATAGAATCTTAAGTTTGATGAAAGTGAAATTTGCCCTTGAGATAACCCTATGACGAACGCGCCCGCAAAAATGGTAGTGTTAATGGACTCTCGACTTTCTGGACGTGTGTTACACTAGTCTTCTCTGCAAACCATCTTGCGTCCACGGTTGAGTTCTTACAGCATCAAATCCTAAAGCGTTTCGTTTCGTTCTAAAGGATTTACGGCCTGTTTATGCGGCTTGAGAATATAGAATCCAGGGCTGATATTTATTTACTTCATCACCGCTTGCTTTACGTAATTTTTGGCCCCTGTCCAAAGGTTGGTGTGGGTCATATTCAAGGTTGTGTGCTGTACCGCGGTGCCGTGAGTTATAGATGGGTGGCATCCGTTTAATGCAAGGGAACATCTTTCTCTTTACTCTTTAGACATTTACCTAATGCACACACTACTTTCGAATGGGTGCCTCCAGACAAGTTTTGCTTACCCATCTTCAGTAACTTGGCTTTCACAAGAAGCGCTCGGTCGATATTTAGGTATATCGTTTGTAGTGAATTTTAGTATGAAAGTGAAAAATCAAGAAATAGCTGATTAAAAAAAAAGAAACTAGTTTTGGAAGAGCTAATATGAGTAGGAGATATGGTGGGGCTCACACAAGGGAGATTATTTATTAACGCAACGTTAATGTGAATAAAAATTCTACGAGCAACATATTTCGCCAATACGAGCCGTAATAATTTTTACGATTTAATCCTCCATGGGTCCACCTCTTATATAGAACTCCAACTTCAACTATTAAAACTAGCCAAGATTGAAGATGCATCATGTTATGGGTTTAAGTCTGATTTCAATTTTAAAAAATCGATTTTAGAATTTTGATCCCCTTTTTAAAATAAAGATCTTTAGAAATCCTAATTGTGGGATTTAAAGTTGTCAATTTGACGGGGAGTTATGGAATGTTACATTTTACGTAACAGCTGTTTTCGTAAGTAGAATTAAAAACCGAGAATTATTTTTAATGCATCGCAAATTTCGTATCGAAAATTGAAAATGAACTTTCGACTTGAAAGAAAATGACGCATACAGAGTACGGTTGACCGTCCGTAAAAGATGTTTTTGTAAAGGTGACTCAGTCGCATCGCCCCCACACGGCTGAACGTGACCGAATCGTGTTGGATCCGCGCCGCCCACCGCCCATCGCCCCCAGCGCCCGGCCCGCGCAGGTCGTTGCCTCGGGGCGGAGCCAGATTTGAGACGCCCCGCGGCCTCTTCGCCCGCCCACGTGTCGCCCTCTTGGCCACCGCCCCGCGCCACCGCCTGGCCAGCCGACCTCGCGTGTCGGGCTTCATCTATCCGATTAAGTCTACAGGGCACGTGGCCCCGCCCCTCCCGCGACGCTCGGCTTCCTCCGGTGGAGGCGCGCGCGCGGTGTGTCGGGGCGGTGGCGGCGAAAGGCCCCGGCCGCGCGGGTTGGGTCGTCGCCTAACTACGGTTTTTCTTTCTTGGAGCAGGGGGGGGGGGTGTCATCAAAATAGAATATCTCACGGTATTTTGCGTCGTTCTCAGTTGTGCCGCCAGGAGTCGCATGATCGCCAGCACTGCTCGATACAGTCGCGATCATGCCTCTCCTAGCGGCACGACCGAGAACGACGCGAAATACCGTGAGATATTCCATTTTATTGTGTGGTGTGATGCGGAACGTGTTCCAGAATTCTGCGAGAACTCCGCTACGCATATTTTCGTCTGATTTTACACATTTCTTTTTTGATAAGGTTGCATTAAAGGAATGTTAATCACGTTGATCTTTCTGTACGGTATTTGATGCGAATTAGATAAGCTGGAATTACAAAAGGAAATAATTCAAAGATGCATAGAAATGGGTGTTTTAAAGAAAGGGCGAGAAACACAAATAATATGTGTAATTAAAAAGATGGGAATTTGGATCTCTTTCGAGAAACGTATGCTATATTATGGATTCTTTTAATTTTCTGGAAGAAGACTTTTCATTGCATTAGGCCAATAACTATACTGTGGTCGTGTTAACAGAGAATTGACAGTACTAGTACTTAGGGGTCATCCATAAATTTCGTAACGCTAAAGGAGGGAGGGAGTCTGAGGCATCGTTAAGCTTCGTTTCATAGAGATACGGAAATACGTTACAAGGGGGGAGGGGGTATTGAAACACTCGAAATTTGCGTGACGTAACGTATGGACGGTCCCTTACCTTTTCAGCCTACTGTGTTTCTACACACTGTGGGAAAAGAACTTCAGAAAAATTTGTAATATCAAGAGAAACCACCTTTGAAGATGATTTTGGATGTCAGTTTTTGAGACTAATTCACGGTGTGTAACCCTTGTTTTATTAGGTGTAATTTAATAGACCAAATACTCCAGTGATTTTTGGAGAGAGAGAGTACGTGGTCACGCCTCGCGCACCGCATGTTTGGTCCCCCTGGGACCACGAGCGGGGCTGTTGGCAATTCTTCGCGATAAGCCGCCGCGAGCTCAGTACGCGGTCTTCTCGCCCCACAGTTTGTGTACGCGCGCAGAGGTCTTGCTTTTGTAATGCTGACGAAGGAAGTTCGCATACTGGACTGCAAGTGCGGATTTTTTATATTTTCTGTTTGTTAAATCCTTTCTGGTAATATTTAAGTATTTAATCACATTTTAAATAATTTAAGTGTTAGTAATCCACCGAGAATCGGCGACCACGTTGCTGGATGACTGCACGACGAAGCGTTTAATGTTGTTTGTTCTCTTCGGAATCCTTCGAGCTTAGTTTTTTCTTAACACAAAGTCCGTTTGTAATAACGATGTAAATGCGTTTTTTTACTTCGCTTTGAACAAATTTTGCTACATTGTTCGTGGTTGTTATACGAACTACAATTTTAATACATATATAGCATGTAATATCCGATTGTGATTTTCTGATTAAAATTCGGGATGGAAATTGTTATTGGGGTGTTCATCTACGAAATTTTAATTAGCTTTTTCGTATAGATGTGTATCTAATCCTTGAACGCTAACAAGTGTAAAGTTTGTTTGTTTTTTTCGAAAAGAGAATATGCTATGTCTTCTTGGTTGTCCGGGCGGAGAGTATGCTAATAAGATTAGAAAAGAATTCTAGAAATCGTTGAAGTAAATCAATGTTCATTCGGCCTGGAGTTCTTTTACTTTTTTTTCTTTCTTCCAATGTGCGTTCTGTTGTCCAGATGGCGAGTGATAATTTCTACAAGCCGCCACGCATTCCTGGGGCGGCTTTTTCCAAAGGCATTAAAACGCAAGAGGTGGGACGCGAGTAAAATGAACGTGCGCGTGTGTGACGCTGCCGAACAGTGGCAGAGTCCCGGGCAGCGCTTGGTCGAAAGCGGCCGGGGCCAGACACGCGGGAGTCGTTCCTCTCGCTGGTTGTGCTTGGCCCTTCGCTCAAATTGCTCCTGCCCACCGCCACATTGCGCAATTCTTTAAGAGTTGCAGATGTCCCTCCGCAGTTCAGTGGAGGGTTTTCTCTTACATCGGAAGACAGAGTGCCGTCCAAGAACACCATTCGATGCCATTGCAACTGGCTCAGAATTCAGACACACGAGTAAATGAAAGCGGTGTATTTCAGCTCTTGGGCAGGAAGATCTGACCTCTCTCAAGTTTCAGTTAATTTTAATCTCGTGACATCGTTCTACTTATTTATGTGAACAGGGAAAATTGAAAAGGTCTTGAACCAATCACTGAAGCGAAATGGTGACGGAGTTAAAATGTGGAGTGCATCTTTTGAAATTGAAGTTTATTTCTAGCAACAGAGGTGATGGCACCAATAGGAAATATAATTAGCGTGTCTGTTTATGTTTTACAGTAAAATTATAAAAGAACCTTTGAAAATTGATAATATGAAATCGCAACCTAAAGTTGGTGGGCGCTTCGACCGAAGGAGAAGCAGTATTACATAACCCCAGTAAGGAATGAAGCTCCGCGCAGAGGTTAGCTCCAGTAAGAGTACAATCTTATGAAGCTTGAGGGACAACAATGTATAAAACATCTCATCGAGGGCCACAGGAACTATATGCGATTTATTGACAGAATATCTCACTGACAGAATCACTTTCATTGACAGAATATAAAATGGAATATATACGGTAAAACCAAATATTACGGTATGCCAAATATTACGGTGTATATAAGGTTCTCTGTTTTGAACATTTTAGGCCGTGTTGTGTAAATGCTGAATGTTCGCTGTTTCTCCTGAAATGAGCGGCGCCCCTCCGCTTTCAACCGCTGCACTGGGCGAACACCAAATACAGCAACTTAGGGGTCATCCATAAATTACGTTAAGCGAATTTGGAGTATTTTCAATACCCCCTTTCCCCCTTGTAACTTCCCTCTCTCTATGTAACGCTGCCTCAGACCCCCTCCCTCCCCCTTTAGCGTTACATAATGTATGGATGACCCCCTATTGCAACTCCGCAAACGCTTCTAAACTCGCATTTCACACATTAGATGTCACTTTTCCGAACGACCGCATTTTCTATCGCAACGCAGCGTCGGACGTTCTCGAAAGTTTACTGAAGAAATCTAGAAGGGAAAATATCAACTGTAATTTTAGAATTTTCGTGTCAAACATGATTTGCCTGACTGCCGGGAGGCGCAGACAATATACTGGAGGACCCCACGCGGCGCGCTGGTCGCGGTTTGTACCCAGGTGGTCAAGAGGATAAGCCGTGAAGAACTTCACCCTCTGCTGGGAAACTATTTATGATCTATAAATTCCTTTTCCCTTTCCGGGCGACTCCTCAATACTACATTGTTGAAGAGTAACTTTTTGATGTAGTTCCGCCGTCTCATGTATTCAAGAATTATTCGTCAGCACGTGTAATTATTCTGTTTGTCGTGTGCGAAATTTTCTTTTGGCGCCCACCACTTGTTCGTTTTGCAACAGAATTAATCCTTGAAAAACTGGCTATTGTACTCTTCTCGTCCCTCACGTGTCCGTCTCAAATGTTGTGTTTACTGTTGCTGTGTAATTTCTAATAGAGAACTTGTGTATGTTTTTGTTCTAGTTTTGCAATTCAAACCTGCACAGATGCGTAATGTAAGCTTAAAAAAAACCTCTCGAAGTTATAAATAGGTCGTTCGCGATTATTCATTTAGCTGGTTAAATATATCATCTCTGAAACTGGACCAATTTGCATCAGTTCGACGATCGTAAACATCATCTCGTATTTAAAATGTAAAAAATTAATAGTATACTTTACATAACGTCGCTCAAAGTCCCAGCATGGTAATTTGTATTCGTGAAGTGACGAGAGTGGATTTCGGTGCTTGATGAGTGGTTGGAATTAGAGGGGGTGGAATCGCGGGTCCAGTTGCCAGAGCCGGATTCATCATTGGCGTGAGGCGCCGTTGCTTAGCCTGGCTAATAAGACGCTCTTTGGAAGCGGTCGTATTTCGGGGCGGCGGCGCAGCGGATGTGGCGCGGCGGCGAGTGGGCTGGACGCGTGACGCGCAACTCAACGCGCGCGGAGGCGGCGGCTGGCGGAGAGCCTCGGCCTCGCAACCCACAGCTTCATTCACGAAGCAGCGTACACGGCGCTCATTCGACCTATTCTACAATACGGTTCACTTTGTTGGGATCCTTATCGTGTAGGACAAGTAAATACTTTAAATAAAACTCAAAAAATTGCGGAAAAATTTGTATTGCGAGGGGAAAATAAACTCAAATAGCCCCATGCGGGAATCCTTGCAGGAACGCCGAGAAAGAGCTAGACTCTGTGCTTTCTTCAGAGCCTACAAAGGCGAACCAGCTTGGAAGGATGTTAAGAAACACTCTTAAAGTCATCATACACCAGTCGTCAGGACCACAATTGCAAAATTATGGGGAGAAGGCAAAAAATAGATATTTTCGATAAAATATACAAATTTTCGTTTGTTAATTGGACAATAAAAAACTGGAACGAATTACCTGCAATACTGCTAGAGACTCTACCTCAGAGTGTGGGAAGATTCAAAAATAAATTAAAAAACATAATTTAAAAATAGTTATAATTGTACATTTATTAGACTAGAACATTCAAATTTTGTATTCAATTTTAGTCATAATCTGGATAAAATATGTTTATAATGTACTTAATTTTATGTAAATTTGTACGTAATTTATAACTTGTATGTAAATGTATTACTTGATGTATCTATGGAGAGCGGCCACCGGGATCTTTCCCAAAGCAGTTAATATATTATTATTAAATAATTATTATTAAAGTCGCACTCCGTACTCCAGCCGATGGCGGTGCGCCTTGCGCCCGCGTCTTCCAAGATCGGGGGAGGGGGGGGGGGCTTTAAGGTGGCGCTGGATCTGGAGGTGGAGACGGTGGGAAAGGAGCGATTGATATCCGCTTGTTCAAGGAACTGCTTCGCCGGGCGCCTGAAATCGTGAAAGAAGTGAGCACGGAAACGACCAATGAGAACAATCGATCCCAAGCGTTGCCATGCTGGCCGTGGTATTGTCTGACCCATCGTCTCTGTGACAAAAATCTTCCACTGGGACCTAGGACTTCCAGGTGTACTGCAAAGCTTCAGTTGCGGACTGGCATCTTAGCTTAGGTTAATACACGCGACGCGTAATACGTAAATAATCGCTCCAAAGTGATCTGTGAGTATTCCAATCTTGATCTTTAAACAAGAAAGTATAGTTCCATCTACCTAAGTTCGTGCCACTTCACTTTGTTCCTTTAACTTTCCATTACTCCTGAGAGTGCTCACAGAGAAAAAGTATGGTTACAAATTTACGGTACAATCACCATCGCAGGAAATCAAAAACGACCGTGAATTGCCACACATTATTACATGGATAGCCACGCAAAATTTGCGTTTTAGAGAATGCAAACGCCACGTGTTTTTACAACATAACGAGAAGCGTTCCATTGTCGGAGTCGTGCGTGCAAGAGTGAACGATGTAAATTTCAGTGAACAGAAGAGAATTATAACATTTCAAATCTTCACGCAAAGGGCATACGCTTCACTTGAAGGTTCCACTTTTATTAAGAGAACGTGAAACATAATTAATTTCAACTTAGGGCCGTTTAATGCATGCTGTGAATTCGTACCGCTGGTGCCGCATTTGCATAATCTCCTCTGCTTTATGGTCCTATTTAAAACTGGATTTCTAGAGAAATGTGAAGTTACTTAAGTTTCCGCGTCCGTCTCGTCCGCATCTCCTGCCCGGGCGAGCGTTTTCGTAGACGCGTCGCCAACGTGCGTTGCACGCGAACATTGGGGCCCCGCCGCGGGAGGCACAGCGCAAGTGGCGGCGGCCGCAGGCAGGTCACGTTGCGCGCGCGGGCGGACGAGCGGCGCGCGGCGCAAGTGGCGCTCTGCACCGACACGCCTGGCCTCATCCTCCGGCCCCCGGCCCCCGTCTCCAGTCCCCCGTTCCCTCCCCGTCGTCTTCGTCTCCACCCCCTTCCCACTCTCCGCCGGCCTCTCCCATCGTCTCCAGTGTACTCCGCCTGTGTGAACTCCCCCGTTTGCAAACGCCATTGCTTCGTCTTCACTGAATTTTCATCATCGTCCCCACAGCGCTGAATATACGGTGTGTGTAGCATCCCTCGCCGCCCCCCGCCCTCGTGCCGTCGCTCTCCGCCGCCGGTGCGTTTTTGTGGGTGGCGCGGGTGCGGCCGGCGGGGCACGCCGCACGGCGGCGGGGCGGCCGCCCACCGAGCAAACGGCGCTGAGTGCTTTGCAAGGTTGTGCGCCACGGGAAACCGCACCCCGCGCCCTCTGTCCTTCCTCACCCCGCTCGCCCCCGCTGCGCCCGCAGCCGCCCACAGACATGGCGCGCTGCGCGAGTCTCGTCCACTTACGGACTGCTTGCAGCTTCACGGCCAATTTAGTGTATTCTGCGTGGTTTTGGTTGAGGAATGACGTCCCGGAACTTCAGTGCCACGCAAACGATTTTACTAACTTTTCCCCTCAAGGCCCGTCTTCACACGATGGAATACGTCATGGTATTTTGCGTCTTTCTCGGCCGTGCCGCTACATGTCACATGATCAAGAAGCGCTTGATACGGTCGCGATCATGCGACATCTACCGGCTCGACCGAGAAAGACGCGAAATGCCATGTGATATTCTATTGTGGCCATAGGGGTTTGAGAAGCAAAGTTAGAAAAATCGCACTGTTGTAGCCCTTTTCTTTCGGGACGAGATTCTGTTGCACTACAAATTGGGGAGTGGGGATGTTTAAATAATGCTGTTTAATGGTACATGTACAGTAAATGTGAGATCATGTGCATACTCGTTCGTTTTATACACAATGTCTAATGTATAATCCGCAATCGGAAGGTGTTTTGTACGCATCTATTCCTTTACTACGATTTTTTTAAGTATCCTATTTCCACAGCTGTACAGTGTGTAAGCAAATGGAACAATGTTAGTGGAATAATACTTACTTGAACATTTACGAAGGGCAGCAATGTTTTCGAAAAGGAAATTGACTTTATGGATGGATTATTAAAGATGTATTTAATCTAGTACACAGATATATACAGTGGAGTTGCCGCATTAATAATTGAACGAGGAGAGTGTGTGCCAACAATTGTACCGTTTTGCTTTCGCAGGACCCATTTTCTGAAAACGTTTAGTTCGTACGTCCACTGCGAAGGCCGCAGGGCCAAGGAAAACATGCGGCGATAGGCTGTGCCTGCGCCTCGTGCGCTTCTGTTTTCCCACGCACACAAGTGTTGGCACAACTCGGCAAGAACCAAGGGTATTCTCTACCTGTAATATTCCTTCATTTGCCGCTGATTGGGGAAAAACTCCCAACACAGTGCTTGTACTGTTAGTTTTTAGTGTTGCAATATAACCCCACTTTTCTTTATATTTCCATTTCCTTCGCCTTTAGGTACATTTTTGAGTCGTTGAGGCTTATAACCGATCTCTAAATGCCAATAAATTTTAACGATTTTATACTGAATTGATTGTTCTCATCAAATGTGTCATCGCACGTTCTTTTCCATTTTCCTTTCACTTCTTCATCTCGTACCGCTCGTTCTGCTTGTTTCACTTTCTCTGCGTTTCAATTTGGGTGTCATTACATTCCAATTTTTCAGCCTGAGAAGGAAAGGTATGTTGCGCTTCCTTTCGCCCCGCCCTTCCAACCGCAAGTGGTGCATCCCGCGAAGCGCCCTGTGTGCAGGGAGTGCGTCTCCAACGTTCATAGCATTGAATGAAGGATATTGCATCGCCCTGGGCCGCATTGCACGTACCTATCGATCACAGGCTGTGCCGCCCTCTCGCGGCACGCCGTCTCCAGCGCCCAAAGCGTCGTGGGCGTCGTGTGGGCCGGGGCGGTCAAGTGGAGAGGAGAGCAGCAATCGCCCGACGCAGCTCGGGAGTTGATGTGGAAGTTTCTCTCGTGCCTCGCGAGCTGCGTAGTACGGGAGTCTGTCTTGTGCCCTTTCATGCAGACATTTAGTACATCAAAGTGCCTCTGTTTGCTCCGAACCTGAGGTAATTGTATCATTAGCAACAATTCCAAAGACATGATTCCTTTCTCGTGAGAGTTCATAAATAGCGCTGCAAAATGCCATCAATTGGTGTCACACTTCCTGAATTTAAAAAAAAACAAACTAAAAAATCTATCTACATTACGCCAAGGTGAGATAACTATTTTTGACAATTTATAAGAACTCACCGACCCCAAACCCTGCGAATGTGCTTCTGCTGGACACGAAATTATTCCATTGTATCCATCCTACATATTCGAGAAGGAAAAAGGTTTAGGTTATGATTTAAAAAATATATTAGTGCAACATACATCGCGCATAACACGGTCCTTAATATCAGTTTTTGCGTCCAGATATTTTTTAAGCTATATCATTTGTAGAAATGTCTTTTCGGTGCTCCCAATATATAGCGCGCTTTGACAGAAAAGTTTAGAAACTCGAAATCTATGTAAAATTAAATTGAATGAAAATTACAGAATCTGTCAGGATAAAACTAAACGAAGTGTTTAATTTTCTGTGCAATTTAATGTGGATGTTCAGCAAAATTAGAATGGTAACTCTCGCAGAGATCAGGGGCTGAAGGATTCTGCGATGAAGTAATTTTCACTTTTAACTATTATTTCGCCTGGTAACATTTATTTTGACAGACGTTGGAAAATTCTGTCGAGGAGGCTTTTTGAAATCAAATAATTACTTTAAAATTAAAATTTATTTTCCAAGTTTATAAATGTATTACGTTCATTTATAAATATCAATTCACATTATGTTTAAATTACACTAGAATATACTCGCGCTATTAGAAAATGTCAGTATTGTGCATTTTACGGCAATTCTCTTTCGTAAAATAATATTGTAGATTTGGAGCAAAAATAAAATGAGGGTTGATCGAAAGCCGAAGTTGCTCCAAAGAGCAAAGGGACCGCACCGGAGATGCTTTCGCTCCCCACTCGGGGCCACGCGCCGGAAGCGGCGAGAGGCCGGCAGGAAATCGGGTTCCTCCTCTGGGGACCTCCGAGCCGCAGTTCCCTATTGACACTCATAAAACATGCGCTCAAGTTCACCTTGTTGGGAAATTCGCGCCAGCGCCTCTCGGCGTGTAATGAAGGCGGGCGGCTCGCGGGCTGCAATATTCATGACCCTCGCGCCGAGCGCAGCCCAGGAGTTGGCGGGGGCGCCGCCGGGTCAGGGTTAGGGCGGATCAGGGGTAATAGAAAAAAGATGAGCGCCCGCGATAGGTGGCGCGCCGCGAGGCGTAGAGAAGCGCCTTGGTCTTATCGCACAATTCGGCTTCGTGTTCACAGGAAATTTGGGAAACAGATGCAGTTAGAGGATATCGAATATGAACACTTCGTAATCAATGTCGTGCATCCAAAAAGGCGAGCTTGTCGCACACAACTACATACGTCATTGTTTGCATTCTTCTACAACACAGACGTTGGAGCTGAATTCAGCGGTACATTCGTATTTGCAAATGAAGCATTAAGAATATTCTTGTAAGTTATAGCAATTATTAGATACTTACATTCCCCTTCTTCCCTTCACGCAATTCAAATAGGTCATATTCGAATATGCTTGTTTGTAATGTGCCAAAAATGTCGGCAGCGCTATTTGAACTGTTCGCTCTTAAAGATCTGAATGTAACATGTTGAATTCTACATTAAGACGAAAGCGGGTGTTGACCTGGGAATAAGGAAAAAATATATTTATGTCATTACAGCGTGCACCTAGTCGCTCGATGTTTAGTGAACATTCCTCTTCCTCCGCAAATGTTAGAGTGAGGTGGACAGCGAATGTAGCGTAGAATTAAATATGAAATGAAAATGCAGCGATTCTCATAGAACGGTTGGGAACGAACTTCATTTTACAACACGGAGTATTGCAGGAAATTTACTTTCTGATCCTCTATTATTCGTACACCTAAATATACCCATATTCGATAGCTCTCTGAATACACTGTATTCACCTGGGACGAAAAATAAAACGAGAGAAAAGGATAGCTATGGCGGAGAGGAGCTAAGTGGTGAACAGGCAAGTGAAGGCAGCGGAACGTAACTAGAACCACATGGGGCGTCGTCGAAAGTCTGCGACTTCCCTTCCGGAAGAAAGGGAGGGGGGTGGTTCGGAGTTGGACTCGTCAGAAGCATGAGTTCTTGGTCCGAATAATGCACCTATTTAAAGACTTGTGAAGTAAAAAAAGGGAGAGATGAATAGAGTATAGGATATCCTTAGAGAGAAATGTTTTAAGAATAGCTGTGTGAAGAAGTAAAGAGACAGGTGAAGAATACAAACAAATCGTACGGGAAACAGAGGATGTAATGAGTCAAGAATTAGTGGACGCAAAATAACGGAGGCTGTTGCTGAAGAACAGAATATTTCATGATGATGGTAGTGATTAACACTACTTGTGATGTGTCATTCCCACGCCGACAGCAAATCATGGAACTCTTGTGTTGACGTTGGGCTGTGTGTGTGGTATATTCTAATGCCAGTTCTGGTGCTGTGGGTGTCTGACGCTCTCACGCCACGGAGCGGAGCGGAGCGGCGCTGGGAGGAGAGGTGAGGCGAGCGTGTGAATTGGCGTCCTGCGGCGCGGTGTGGCGCGCGGCTTGCTGCAATGCGGCGCTGCGGCAGGGCGGGTGCGTGCGCTCGCGGCCGTGCGGCCGGGGTAATTGCAGCTGCGCGCCGCCAGAGGAAAAGGGGGCGGCAGGAGATTGCTGCTCTGCACTCCACCACTGGGGCCTTCCCTTCGTCGTGCTGCCACGGCGCGTCTCAATGCCCGCCCGCGCGGCACCCCGACACCATAACAGCTCTCGCTCTCTCTCTCTCCTCTTTCTCTTTCTCCACTTTCCTCTTTCTCTTTCTCCACTTTCCTCTTTCTCTTTCTCCACTTTCCTCTTTCTCTCTCTCCTCTTTCTCTTTCTCCACTTTCCTCTTTCTCTCTCCTCTTTCTCTGTCGCTCGCTCTCCTCTCTCTCACTCGCTCGCTCTCCTCTCTCACTCGCCCGCTCTCCTCTTTCTCTCTCGCTCTCTCTCTCCTCTTTCTCTCGAATGTCGCCTTCCAAGTCGTACACTAAGAGTTTTCTTCTTCTTTCAGCAATCCGACTTCTCCGGGTTAATACCAGCAATCTGTTTATTGTATTTAATGCGGGGAATGTAACAATCTTAAATCCCATTATTCTTAGGTTAGAAACGAAAACTTTATTTTTCTACAAACAATGAGGGATTGGATAGCTTAAAGAACGCGTGAATTCCTCGAAGTACTCCTCTCCACCTCTCTCGGCCGTCCTCACCTTTTTTCCGCTTACACCACTACCATTATCTTTGTGTCTCTTCCGTTTTGTTGAAGTTGGTATCGCCCTTACTCTTCCTACATATGTCCGTGCAACGCGTCTGACCGCTGTGCATCCTCTTTGAGGTATGGCCTCAGCCACTGGTGCCCTCTGCCGCGTCCGTACATGCTGCCGCTATGACCTGTAGATATATTCCTCACGCGGTCTTCACCCTCATTGCGAGTTTGTGTGTGATATATAAGAGTTATTATTTAAATATGCTTCAAAATTAATGGAAACCTTCGAAGGTTCACGAGGTATCTCGTGCGTTTAATGAAAGCGATTGGCTTCAGCGTTTCATGCGAAATATGACATGAACGTGAGGCGAACACGTTTTGATTTACATTCTACTTACTTACTATGTTTTATCGCCAGAAGGGCGTCAAGTAATTTGGTGTGGTGGAATACTGGTAGACGATTCTCAAAGTATTTTAATTGGTAGACGTGATGCATTTTTAACGATTATAACGTATGCACAACTCTTCAAAGGCCATCTCTATATTCTAAATACGCGTCCTTCTTTCCATACATCATGAATTTGCTAACGAAGTTTTCATCGAACTGAGAATGTCGTAGAAAGGAACACGCAATGCCCCATCTGTATTAATATCAGTCCTAGAAGGGAATGAGTGATGGAGTATGTTTTTTGTTCTTTAAGGTCGCTTCAGCATCTAGTTCATTAGCAACCACTATTGGGTTTAACGTTATGTTAATTGTGAAGATGACATGGTATGATGATGATAAGGAGTGAAAGGGCGAACAGAAATACAACCATGCCCGAGGCGGGACTCGAACCCGCGACCCTTCAGTCCGAGATCACTACGACACTACTGTCTTAGCGATCTAAGCCACCGGGGATCTTCAGTATGTGGTTGTTAAACGTTTCTTTCTATAAATGCAAGGTGTGAAGGCCTAAGCCTGAGTGCCTTAAAACTCTCTGCTTCCGCGTCACTTCCGATGGCTCAATTTCCTAAGCTGTTTAGTATTTCATCAAAGCCACCAATAGACGAATGGGATTGGTGGCGAAGCGAAGCTGGTTGCGTGGTTTGCGTCGCCGAACATGAAAGAACTTTGCATGCAGTTTCGGTGTGGCAATGCTGCGAGGGCGCCGGCAGCGCTTAGCTTGTGACGTACTGGAGTGAATGACACAGACACTGCGTTGAAGATAACAATATTTACATTTATTTACAAGAACTTAACAATTAAAGAAATTTTTACAAATACTAATTAAACCCCGGCAACCTTTTTCTTCCCCTTAGCCGCGAAAATCCCGCGACCGTGCCTAGGCCCTACAGCCCAGTGCCACTGCTTGAAAGCAGGTACAACGCATGATGCGATGCAATCGGACATTGTCCCCGGTAACCAACGTACCTACATGGCCTGGCTCCAAAACCGGTATCTGCCCCGGAAACCACGTGCTGGAGTGCACTGGAGATCCCACCCAGCTCGTCGGCTAACAACAAGCTCTACGAAACTATCTGAATCTCCGTGTGCGCAGAAAGCGCCCGCTTTATATACACCCCCGTCTTCCCCACCCGGCGTCATGCTGTCGGCGTCCCCAGGCTCGATGGCTAGCCAATTCCAGGGGTCTTGCACAATCGTCCCAGACTCGCCACTAACCTTTCTCAACATTTTGCGTGGGATGTTTCCTGGAGCAGTCACATCCTGTCGGTCGCCCCTTTATTTTTAGCTCAGGTGCGCCCTTTCACTACAGCTTCCGCTCAGGTATGCCGCTCGCTTGGAAACGTTGCCACGACGACTCAAGCTTCTTCCTACCGTTCCGAAGGCTTTTCTTGCGGCCGCGGCGCAGCGAGCGGAGCGGACTGGACTGCTGGCGACGGAGGCTGCGTAAATCATTGGAGGAAAAACGCCCCCGCTGCCTGACGCGCGCCAGGGAATTTACAGCGGAGCCAGACGAGCCGAGCTCCGTGAGAAAAAGGGTTTTTATTCAGGAAGAGTAAAAAGAAAAAGGTAATAAATTGGAATGTGTTAATTCAACCTGCTGTACTGATGCAACATTCTGTCGGTTTAGACGTAACATCCGCTTGCGCGCGCGCGCGTGCTGTACCTCCGAAGTCGAAGATGGGCGATGAGCGTTGGAGCCGTGGGGGATTGTACTTGGATTTATGCAAAGCTGCATCTGACGTAAATCAGCTGTTACGTTGTCATCCAATCGGAAGGCTAAGCACCACCACAGTGACGTCACTGTAGTGACCGTAAGGCCCCGTTTGGACGGCTCCATAACAGCTGATGTCCTGCCAGAGGCGGCTCTGAATAAATCGCAGTATACCTCTTCGCCCGGTGCTGAAGTGGGAGCGGGGGCCAAGGTGTGAAAGGAAGGATCGCGCGCAGTTCGTTTCTGCTGCGACATCTGTCTGGTGGTATTCGGAAATAGCAACTGGCACGACCTCTTGGAAAATTACCTATACTTCGATTTACTTAGAGCTTCATTTGACAGATCCGTTAGCTGTTACGGTGTCATCCATTGGGGAACTTTCACGTCACTGAACGTGACGTTGAACCTCCCGATTGGATGACACCGTAACAGCTGATTTACGTCAACTGACCCTCTGTTTAAATCAGAGTATAGGCGGCGGTATCGGCGAATGCAACTGCACAGCCGGTTTTAAAAAATGTTCACTTCGGGAGAGAAGCGTTTCCCTCCCCCCCCCCCATGCTAGCGTGTATCCGTCGACAGACCTTTTGCTGTCGTTCCTCCTAGATACAGACTCCAGAGCGAATCTAAGGCTTTCCGGGGTCAAGGCATGTTTCTTCTTTCCCTTCCTTTAAGTCGTGGATGTTCTATGAAATTCACTTATTGCTTCATTAGGGTTGAGATACCGATCAGTCTAAGTACGAGGGACCAATTTACTCTGAGTAATATTTCAACCCTGATGAACTCCTTCGACTCTATCAAAAAATTTGGAGTTCCACGAAAGACATTTTCAAGTCGACGCGCTGCAAGAAAAATGTTGCATCCATGTGTCTAAACAAAGCTTCCAACTTCTGAAGTTCTTCGAATTCAAGTTTGAAGCTATCCTTGAAACGCTAAACGAGTATAATATTTTGTGGGCCATGCACTTGGTTACCTGCGTCTAAGCGAACGTAGCCCGCAATCGGAGCACAAAGCGAAGCGCGTTTAGGGAGGAGGCTTCCATCCGCGGAGAAAACAAATGGTTGCGTCCCTCCGCGGTCCTCTCCGCCCCGCCCCCTCGCTCGACGCCGGATGCGCCCTCCCCTCCCCTCCCCGCGCGGCGCGGCGCCGCTGTTTGGCCCCTTTGATGTCGCGCCCTCTCCTCGCCTCGCCTCGCCTCGTCTCGTCTCGTCCCGCTTCCCCGTGCCATCGATTATTCCCGGCGCCCACGCCGACGCCGGCGCGAGCGCTGGCGCCGGCCCAGAGGCGCGGCGTCGGCGTCGGCGGCTGCAGCGCCGGGCGCCGGCCCTGCTGGCAGGCAGATGCGACGTTCCGCTGCGCCCAAGCAACAGAAAGGCTGCGGGATTTCCCTGAGGGCGGTGGGGCCGGCGAGACGGATGCGCCAGGGGCCCCTCGGCGATCAGCGGCCGAATTTGTTTTCCTTCCGCGACACTCGGGGTAAAGAAACCTCGAGGTGCTGTTGCTGTCTTAGAGTTGTACTTCGGAACTTCAGGTTTTGATCTCAGGCACCGGAGCCTGCGGAAGGAGGTTGTGCAACTTTTTATTGATGAATTTCTTGCGTTCTGGCATTGTTTACGCATGTGACGTTCGTGAAGTTAAATAACAAATGTGCAGAAACATCGACATTCGTTCATTGTTTCGAAGCCTAGTCTATTGCCCTACTATAGGTTATTTGGAGAAAGAGATGTCGAAGCCAAATAAAACAGTAACTTTTCCGGAAGAGGCTACGTTACCCTGATCCGTACCACTGGTGATGCTGAAGTTCTAATGTTTCTGTAGTAAAATATGTTCCCATCAACGTAAAGTGTTCTCTTGGGTTTGTTCGGGCGGCGGCGTCAGAGAGCGGGGACGCCTGGTGCGCGGCCGAGAAGCGGAGACTGCGCGGGGCTCGATATATCGAGAGGCGCGCGGGCCGATAATGACAGGCATTCAGCGCCCCCGCGGCGGGGAACGAGTCCCTGCCCCGCCCCCGCCCCCTCCCCTCTCTTCGCCCCGGGCGCCTTTGTTCGTTCCGGAGACGCGTCGATTGCATTCGGAGGTTGGCTGCTGCGGGAAATTGCGCCGTGGCTCGCGTTGATGTTTGTTACTTGCGTTGATTCTGTTCAATTCTCCGGCAAGAAATACGAATCCTTCGGTGACGCCGGGGTTCAGTTTCGCGTATTGGTAATCGATGTTGGCCGTTTCTCAATATCGCGCTCTCATTACTCTTCGGATGTGCGTCCATTATTGGACGAAATTGGTATTTGCGTGCAAAGGTGTACTTAGAGCATTCCTGGAAGTTTGCTGCAAATTAAAAAGTGCATATTGGCTTTTTCTATGAAGCGGTATAAATTGGTTTGAAATCGGATATTGGAAGTATAAGAAAAGAAGCGTGTTCTAAGAATCAAAATTGAATTTGAAATTTTCGGGGACCCAATTGCTGCCCGAAGCTTGTTTTTCACTACTGGCAATGTGCGTGTCTGCTCGGTATCCCAGCCACGATCTGAGTGGTTTTGCAGGGTAGTACTCGTAAAAACGGAAAAGAATAGCGTTCGCAACATAAACGTGGTCGTTGGCGCCGGTGTTTCTGTCCGCGCGACCTCACGCAACTCGGCTTCACCGGCGAAACGATCTCGCTCCAGACGGCAGAGAACGCATTGGTCCGAAACTCGTGAAAAGACGCACGAGAACGTAAACTTCTTCAACCGAGACGTAACATTTTTCAGGATAGTGAGGTAATGGTTTTGGAATTAAGCTGTTATTTGTAAGGGGCAATTTATACACGGTTTTTTAAGTACAAGGCAGTTTTCGACTGCAATGATGTACAGAAGGATTTTATAGCAATAACTGGTTTTTTTCAAGGTGATGAAAATATTTCGAAAACGGAAGTATGAAATAGTTATGCAATTAGTACAGAAAGTCTTTGGCGTACAAACGAAATAAAAATACGAGAAGTATCATCGGTATTATTTTTTAATATGAATTCATGCAAACTTAAAAATATGTATACTTTGCTGCGAGTTGGTTCATGTCGTTCCAGTGTTTAGTTAACGTTCGGGTACCCAGTTTTATTTGTCCTTGCGTAAGTGCAACTTTCCAATCCAGGAAACAAGTGTTTTCCCCCATTTTTTTCCTTTCTTTCTTTCTTTCTTTCTTTCTTCTTTCATGCATGAGTCTGAAAACTTGTTGCAGTTGTAAGGTGTGTAAAATTGGAATATTTCTGCTGTTGGGATGTCCATCATAACATTCCATTTGGAAAAACAACAAGGAAATAGAAAATAGCTGAAAATACATTAGCCTGAATAATGGCTTGCAAAATGCTTCACCTTTCAGTAAAAAGAAACTCGAGATTGGTTTAGCCGTTCCCGTAATTTGCCAGGACAAACACAAAAACAATGAAGTACGTTTTATCTTGTAAATAACCATGTGTTATAGAAGCTGTTATTGCTGAAAAAGAAATGTGTGGCGCCTGCATCTTGTACCAGCTGTGCCCACTGTGCGCGCGCTGCCTTACCTCTGCGACCCAGGTCACGTAGCGGGAGTTCCGCGCGCCACTCCCCGCCGCGCCCCAGACGGAAAGGGCGGAGCGCGGAGCCGCGAAAGGGGTGCAAGGGGGGAGGTATTTGATTTGATTATTTATTTATTTTTCCAAAGACAGTAAAAAAATAGTGGGGGGGAAACGACAGCGAAGCCACAGTTGCTGGTTGTGATGTTACGTGCTGGAAAAGCAGCGATGTTCGTGTGGGAAGAATGAGAACGTATGGGTGTACCGAGAGGAAAGAATGAAAGATCATGGGAAGACTTGCGGAAATTGTAGAGGCTTGGCAGGCAGAGTAGGTTAGAATGACTGAAGGAGTAGTGGATGAGATGTGAGCCGCTGAAAAGAACGATGGATGCATTTATGACGTGGGACGGAAGAACGACTTCAGGGGCAGATGCTAAAGTAGTTACGTGAAGTTAGATTACGAAGAAATTATTTTTTTTTAAGGGAAAAAGACCACGAGATTTGATATCACATCGACTCGCATCGCTGGCGCATTTTTAAGTCGAGAAAGCTCTGGACTTCGGCCTCCGTAATATAATGTCCAACACAAAATGGTGATGTGCACATGTTAAGGTAGTTACGTGAAGTTAGATTACAAAGAAAGAATTTTTTTAAAAAGGAAAAAAAAAGACCCCATGTGGCCTAGGTTCGTCTGCAAACGCAGGATAGCATTCGGAGATGCGTCGGCGACGACCGTGTCCGCGGGCAGGCAGGCGGGCGGGCGGGCGGGCGGGCGGGCGGGCGGGCGGGCGGGCGAGGCGAAGCGACTGCCCCGCCCCGTAGATCGATGGGCGGCTGTTTGCAAATGCGCGCGCGGAGCTCCTCGTCGCGCCGCCAGAGGTCGCGCGCCGCTCCGCTCCGTTCCGCTCCGCACCGCGCCGCAGCTGAATGAGTGGGCCCGAGCCGCGGTCGCCTTCAATGGGCGCTGATTCACCCGCGCGCCAGGGGCGGATTCACCGTTTTGGGAGGTGAGAGGGGTTTTGCGTGCTGCGAACAAGAGCCTTCATGATTGCTAATGAATAAATTCACTGCGGCTCCAGCCCGAAATATTGAAAGTCTGATGAATGTTCTGGATTGCATATGAATCATTTGCGGTTCATTGTTTTGATTGGAGGTTTAATTCGAAATTAATGCGTCGTTCTGTGCAATAAAGTGACGTAAATCTTAAAAAGACTTGAATTTTTTTATTGAGAGCAATTTTTGTAACTAGTATTTTTTGGTGGGTGCCGTATGTATGTTAAATGAAATGTTGTACAACTTTCGTTGGCGAGAAGTAGCTTCCCATGGTGTTCGGAAATTTCACATTTGAGAATAAATGGAACGAGATGGTTGGCCAGGGGAGGACTGTTGGTTGCTAACCCCTGAATCCGCCTCTGTCGCGGAGAAGCTGATCGTGATTGTGTACCTTGCTGATGGAATCCCTAATCTGATTACGTAAGCTCCTGCGAACTGTGTCGTGGTTATCTGGGCTGTTTAGTCACAGTCATGCGGATACTGTTATATCGAATTATTTCAACCCATCTTCCTGGTATTCACGATAGAATATGTTGTTTTCTCTAGTTCAACATTAACATCTGTCTTCGACATTTTAAATGTTACTTTCTTTTAAGAAAATATTTCTAAAATTAGTAAGATTCACAACCATTGAATCGCCACGAGAACGTAACTGAGTTGGAGCATTTTTGACGGTTTGTTTTAAATCTTTATTGCAATCGCAGTTTTTTGTCTTCATTCGAACCGCTGGTTTGAGGTATTTGTTACTGAGAAACAATGGACATATCACTGAAGACCATAATCACAGAATTCTCCCGAATGTATTTATTCGTTCATGTGTATATTCTAAAGTGACGTCAGCAATGCAAATGCTTTGTGTTTCCGCAAGCATTTCCGTACTTATGCTGTGTAAAATCAATGCAAAATTTTAGTTCGTTCTTATAATTACCTATTATGATAAACGGAGAGATGAATCTGCCATACGGTAAAACTGTACCAAGTCGAACTTTCATTAAAAGTAAATTCCGTTCTACTCCTGATCATCGTTCACATTGCGTGTTGAAAATCTACATTTCACTAAACTTTTCCTTTGACTGTTTGCACATCGAGTCCAGGTTATGGTATGGTGCGGGAGTGGTGGTTATTAGTAAAATGTTTCTGGTCTGCGAGCACGCCCCACAATAGAGCAATAGAGTTGTGAAGGAGAGGTGGGCGTCATGAGCGCGTGCATTTCATTTAACCTTGAATAGATGCGAAGTGCTCCCTGTAGCTTTGTGCTGTGCAGTTTCCTGCACTTCTCTCTCTTTCTCTCTCTCTCTCTCTCTCTCTCTCTCTCTCTCTCTCCCTTTATTTCTCTCTCTCTCTCTCTCTCTTTTTTTTAATTGAGAATTTTCACTTTCTCCTACGCTAGTAAGAATTGCTTCGCCTACTAAGGCTCTCTGAAGGTTTGGTGATATCAAGGTCTGAAAAGATATTTTAGTTGGTTAATTATAATAGTCGGTGTAATTGCTAAAAGTTCGCTTTTAAAAACAAGTAAAAGTTAATTTTGGGACCACAAATAATAATGACTGGTTGTGTGATGTTCATTCCCTTTGATGTGGTCCGTTCAGGCCAGAGATTTTTTAAAACAATTGAGCTACGCGAAGACAACTTTGCTGTCCTGAATAAATTATTCCGCCCATCATAAGGGCTGGGACGCCAGATCTTAATGCTACATGTTAGTACAATGCTTGTAGTTACAAGTTAGAAAGGGAATTCACGAGTGATTTACATTGTTCCAATATCGTCACCAAAAATATTACCTTAAAATGGAGTTATTTGGTAGTTGCGGGGGTTACTTTGTAATTGGTGAATTTTTCATCAGATTCATGAGGTCGGGATAGCAAACAGCATCACGATTTGCCTCAAATCCCACTCCACCATGACACTGCTACTTGATAACTTTACTCTCATTACGCTTTTAATGAAACTCGCTATGGACTAAATATTAATCACATAATTATGCAAGTAGATAATATTCCTCAAAAAGGAAGTTTTAGTGTACTTTCTTGAATTCTTACTACATAATTACATTGATATCACCCGAACATTCTCCAGTTCGCAGAATGACAAGAATAAAAGAGAATAAAACGGCTCAAGAGCAAGTTAGCGTTTGTGAAATAAATGTGAATCTTTTGTACGTGTCGATCACCAACCTCTCCCCAAAATTGGGGTGGCGTGAATGTCAAATAAGTGGTTCTCATGACTGAACAGACAATAGAGCTCATTTGTTGTCTTAAACATCTTCCGGAAAAAACAAATATTCTTTGTTGTAAAATATTTTCTATTCATTGTACGTCGTGTTTTCAGACATGCTTTGCGATTCGTGGTTAAAATGTATGATAGTAAAGGGTATTTTGTATATTTTCCAGTTGGGTTATGATCGCATTTGCAGCTGCTCATGAATCAAATACTATTTCACGCATTCCTTGTCCGTGTCAACAGAGTCGTACCTTTCCGCGCCGACTTCATCTTCCTGTTGAGTAATGAACGTGCTTAAAGAGGAACGTACCGTGGAGATTCGCACGTGCGAGACCGTGCCCGCCCCCTCTCCTCCGGTCCGTGAATGAGGAGAGAGAGGGAGGTCGCGTGGCCCCTGCCGCGCGCGGTGCGGCCACCCGCCGCGCCCCGCCGCGCGCTGCGTTGCATAGCCCGCCCGGCCCCTTGGCCCGCGTGCGACGACTGGGCATGCTGGGCTTTCGGAGCGGTGCTTGCCAGAATTTGCCACCGAGAAAACTTCGTAGGCAGAAAATTCGAAAACCAAATTTCAATCTGGATTTAAATGTCCGCACACTAGGCCAACATCCGTGTTGACTGTTCGCCTCCAAGCATCAAATCATTACTCCATTTGGATTCTATTTGGGATGCGACATAGTCCATAAAACATCGATATTTTAAAATATCGTTGTTCAAAATGTAACACCTATGTTAATAATAATTCGCACAAATAATAACTATGGTGTTAGACTTTTTTTAAAAACTGATTTAATAATATATATCCTGTAATGTTATAGGCCGTAACATTAATGCACTACGACTTACGGGGCTAATGGCCGTAGCACGTATGCGCCCGGAATCACTAATTAATCGATCAATCTATTTAAGTTCTTGTTATTTTTTCTGTATACTTTTTTCTTCTCCCTTAGTTTTCAAAACTTGCGAATTGGAATGAGGTGTTGGAAAATTCAGGCAATATAATTTAGTGGCATCCCCTACAGTTTTTTATTACATCCAAATCGTGATGTAGCGTGTTCTTTGAGTTTGGGTGGCAGACTATGGCACAATGCGGCAGATTTGTCTGTTCTCGTCGACGTGTTCAGTGGATTGTGCAAACTGCATAATGTAAATTCGAATTTGTTTGGGAACTCGCATCGATTCACTGCCGCGAACAAGGTTATCGACTGGGCGCAACTGCGTTTTCCAGAATTTGCTTTTCATATATACTCTGTTACGCATTCATAGGCGAGCGGCATATTTATGGTCGATTCGTTTCTATGATTGGAGATCCACGAGAAAAATGGCAAGCATTGAACGCATTTGAAATTTAATTAATGTTGTTACGGCCAATATTCTAATTGAGTACTGTAGTATGAATATTTTTGTACAGTATAAGTAGTTTGTACACTATACTTAAATATAATTATGTATTGTATCCCATTCCATCCGTGCATTTGGAAACCGTTTAAAGTAGGGGTTACCATTGGGGTCAGTATCTATCCCCTAGGGCCGATATTTTAATGGAGATCAATGGTGATTGGAGTGGAGATCAGAGTATGCACCCGCAAGTGATCGAATTGAATTGAAGCCTTATTTTAAGTGGCGAGACTCGGATCATCAGGCCCTCTTCCGTCTGACCACGCAAATTTTGCTACTCTCCTTTCACCAACTAGCGGAAAACGAAGGTATGAATTGGGCGACGAAACAGGCGATTTGAATTTAGCTCAGAGGCTTCTTTTAGGCTTGATCTTTTATATGCTGTAAATGTACAAACATGGGACTGCTGGCTTGATCGGCAGTGATCGGTATAATCTAGATCACGATCCCATTAAGTTAAGAAAATATTGACGGCTATTGAAATATTAATACTCGTTTTTTTTATTGCCAACCATTATTTTAAAAGGGATCGATGAAAGAAAAATGTTGGATATCGGTGTTGAAAAGAAACCTATTCTATCCCAATATTTTCCATTTCCCTTAATATGACTTGACCTAAAACATTCATTTTTACCTACGTTATTTTCGTCTCTTGTGATATGATTTACAACGAAATGTCGAAATTCAACCCCGTTATTATTTCCCATTATTTTTCATTGTGCTCGGTATAATTTGACCTAGTACTTGTATGTTCTTCGACTTACGTTTTTTGCCTTACTATTTACAGTGAAAATAAATATAGCGTCATGTGCACTATGTCTAAGGAATGTAAAGTGCGGGCATTTGAGAAGGGCGATGGATTGTTTTTGGAGCGGAAGAGAGTATCCGACGGCGTTGCCTATTGAGAGAGTGCGGTGAACTCCCCAGAACCGGTTCTCTCGACCGCTGCGAATAGGGCGCGCTTCATAATGGGCTTTAATCACCTCGCCCTCCACGCCTCGCCTACTCGCCCGCGTCCGCCTTTTCTTTTCCCTCGTTATCGAAACCTCGCGCTTTTGTTTCCTTTCATTGCGGCGTCTCTCCAATGAACTGCCCAGTCATTCGGCATGCCGGCATGACGTTTTCTCTTACACTTTATTCCTGTACTTCAGGGTGTGTTCGTTTCTTTTAACGTTGATACAGCCAGCGTGTTCCTTGAAACTTGCGTCGTATATTTTCTCACATTCGGATTGTGTTCAAATGTATCTTAAAGCAGCTCTGCCATGGAAATTCGACATTGAAACTTATAAATCTTATGGCGCGCACATTTTTTTCATTCCAAAATTCTCTAATTTTATATAATCATTGATATTAATGAATCTAGATTTTATTAATTAGAATTAAAATAAAACTTTAAAAGAATTTTTTATACACAATTCCTTGCGTATTTCCCGCTGAGTTTCTACGTCAAAAGCGTTAGGATCACGTCGGATAATTTATTTATTCAACGCGATGAACCCTTTCCAAAAATTAATACCTAGTATAATGAATATAAAATAAATTAGACAATAAAAGCGATAAAAAAAAGTCGGCGGCGATGGTGTAGCGGTTAGCGTAACGGACTGTTATACCCAAGTTGGCGGGATATATTTTTAGGAGCGAAAGAATCCTTCGTACGCCTTCCTTCGGAGGGGAAGTAAAGCCGGCTGTCCCATGTTAGTAGATTTACTGCATATAAAAGATCCTTAAGCCTAAATGACGCCTCTGAGCAAAATTCAAAATCGCCTGTTTCTTCGCCCAAGGAATACCTTCGTTCTCCCCTAGTTGGTGAAAGGAGTGTAACAAAATTTGCGTGGTCAGACGGAAGAACAGGCCTCATGGCCTGAGTCTCGCCACGTAAAATAAGGCAATTCAATTCAATAAAATAAGAATTGTAATGAACGGCTACTACAGTGCCTAAAAGGATTGACCAACATGCGTGTCGCACCTCGCAACGCAGAGTTCGAGTGAACGGCAGTGAAGCGGCCGGAGGCGGCGCTGTCGGAGGCCCTCGAAGAGGTGCAATTGCTTCGGACGCACGCGGCCGCCTCGTATTGCCTGTTTAGTGTAAAATTATTTTCTCAAACACTGATGCAAAGGTTTTCTGTATTTTGTTCCTCGAATACAGCAAAATACGCTTATAAAAATGGCGTATGACACATTTTCGGGGAAACTCTTATTTTCGGAAAATGTTAACAATTAACATCGCAAAAGTAAAACGTTGATGACTTATTATTTTTCTTAATGAAATATGTTTGAAAATATAGATCCTGTTCAGTTTGTTGTGATGTCAGTTCTTAAATAAGGTCATATTCAGTTTCTTCAAAATACCACTAATTTTCGCATATTGGGGAGGGGGGTTAAGGGCAATCTCTCTCGCTCTCGAAAGAAGAAAAAAAAGCTTTAAATGTTTTCCTCCACTTGAGCAAAGGTGTTAGAAAAGAGCGCAGATCTCATTTTCATTAAATTCTCTGAATGTTCGAAAATTCTAAGTACAAATAGGCGAGAAAGAATGTGTTTTATCACCACTAGTTTTATTTTTTGCTCTCATGTTCTGAGACTCTTAATAGGTGTAACGGAAAGAATGACAAATTAGTGAAATTGCATAAACGTACCTTATGTCCATGTTTCATTATCTTTTGAAATTGGTGTTTACTTGGCGATCTTTCAGTTCCTACAAATAAAGCTCTTAAAGGAGGAGCCCTTTATAAACACACACACACACACACACTTATGCCAGTATAAATACGAAAAGAGAACGAGATTAATTGAATGACGTTATGAAATAACAGATATGTGCGGAACTGTTGTGTTGGCGTATTTATCGGGAAGCTTTGAATATTATTTTTGGTCAAGCGTTGCGTTATCTGAATGGAAGGAAGGAGTTCCCGTTCGTCGCAGTGCGCGACGCGGCGCCGAGAGAACATCCTGATTCCGTTCTGCGCGGCGCTCACTTCAGAGAAAACTTTCTACCACGCGCTCCTTCGCGTCGAAATCGGGACTTTCGAGATGGCTGTTGAAGTGCGTTCATAAACCTACTTGCCGTCCTCCCGCAGCGGGGCGGGGCGGTTATTCTCGTCAAGTGTGTCAAGGGGTGCTGACGTTGCTTTGACCGTTAGTCATTCGGAGCGAACGCAGAGGAGCACTTGTTCGCCATATAGGGATGAGTTGTCTCTCGTTTCGTAACGTGATGACGGGGCCCGAACCACGATCGATTGCAGTTTTGTATTGTCGTTGTGAACTCTTTGTATTAGTTCAACTTCGGAACCACTTACTTCATTTGCGATCTTGTCATCTTTGAGTTCCCTGAAGAATTTCAGTATATTCAGGATCATGATTGTGAGTGTTATTTTGTTCTTTTTTGGCAACCGAATATCTCTCAAAACCTAATTTCTCTTATCTGAAGTTAATAAATATTGAAACGATGCCAAACGCCCTGATGGTGGTTCCCGAGATAAATTTTAATGGTTCACCAATGGCTATTGATTCAGGGGGACGAGCGAACCTGGAATCCTTGAAAACCGGGGAAAAAACGGGAATTTGATTTAAAAACAGGGATTTTTCCTAATTTTCAGCTTTATCCCCAAAATTGAGCACAAATTCACATACGACATCGTATTCAGTAAAATGCATGAAGTGTTATCTGCGTTTCATATTTTCTTGTACTAAATATGTAATTTACCCTTCGTATCATACGTGGTGTAGAACTTCATTTAAGGCCTTATGTCAAGTCTATAAGTGCACAAAATTACTCAGTATTGTCAATGAGTTAAAACAAACGTTCTAAAGAAAATAACGAAAAAACAAACTAATGTACTGCTTGATTGTCTATAACTCATGAAACATTCAATATCTCGGAAACAGAAAAAATGCGAGTTACACAACTTCAAGGGGCTTACTATTCGAGATCTGCCCTTTAAAGATTCCTTTGTTAATGCCCTTCGTGCAGAAATTGGAATACGCTAGGTTTTAGGTGCCGTTTCAGTCGTTTCAGGAGCGAACAGTCATCTTTGGGCAACCCCCCCCCCTTTACGTTGCCAACACGCAAGAACACTTTTCTGGACTCCGTGCAGGAAATGAGCATGAAGCAGTTGCGTGTGTGAATGATAAGGGCTCGTGCGTTGCTGTTTAGTTTACTGCGTTAATGAAGTTTCCTGTCGTGCATCCATCTAAACGTTCCTCTTCCACAGTGGGATGTGGAGATAGCATCCACAAAACTCGTATCAAAGTTTCTTAGATGTTATTGTGTCATTTTTGCCATGGGTTAACACTGTGCTGATTAATAAAAAATAAATATTTTAAAATGCAACAGCAATTCAAGCAGTGTGTTTTCGATATTGAAGGAGGCTGACGAGCGTGTGGCGTGTGTTGCAGGAGCAGGCCCACGATGCCAAGCAGCAGGCCGCCTCCCCCGAGGACACCGAGGACCTGTCGCCGCTGCCCTCGGCCGCGCAGCAGCCGGCGCGGCGCCGCGGCGGCATCTCGGCCGAGCCCGTCACGGAGGAGGACGCCACCAGCTACGTGAAGAAGGTGATGAGCAAGCCACGCTTTCAAAAGAATCCTCACATGGGATTCGGAAGATGGCGAATTACGAAGTTCCTGTCATTAGAATTGCGAGTAAAATTAACTAATACTTAAAGAAATCCATTAAAATTTCAATAGATACGCTTGTAGTATTACGACATTTTAATTAGAGATCGGATTTTTATGTAATTACATATTTTTTGTCTTTCTACTTATCGTTCTCGGAACTGGCGAATCATAGCCCTTCTAACACAATATCGAATTTTTTCGTTACATAGTTTTACATATTTAATACTATATTACATATTTTGCATACTTTGCTGTTTTCACATTATATTTTCTTATTTTATCAATTTTCTTCAATTTAATTCCATATTTTTTTTTATGAAAAGGTGTATTTAAAAAATGACTCCTCCAAGATGTATTTAAAAAATTTTCTTACATTTTTTGGGAAATCTAGGTGTCCAAAGTATCATTGACACTGCGTGTTGTGATCTGTAACCTTAATTTCGGAAAAAAATTGCAATCACTGATGTGTAACACTTCGATGAAGATGCTACAGTGTATGTTTGCTGGTCGTAGATCTCGCCAGTTTGTGCGATGGCTTCTATTGCAATTAGTCTTGACTGTTAAACTACGGTCCTGGATTACAATAGATGAAGCCTTTACTACTGACGAGAATGTTGTAGGACGTAAAGAGAGCAGTCTTTCTAAATGTAATTTTTTGCTATGTAAATGGTTTTTAATTAGAGGATTTTAATATTACATGTTATATCCGATATTACATATTTATTACATATTCGTACTGTTTTCATTACATATTTTGACGTTTAATACTACATATTTTTCCGGTCTAATCATAAGGGAGGGTTGTTGTTGTTGTTGTTTTTAAGATGAGTTAAAAAATGTACCGCGCCACCCTTGCCATCACACCCCGCAAAGAAGACGACTTTCGTTGGAAAGGAAAATTCGATTAAAAGGAGATGGTGAATGACGGTTGAGTAGGACGTGGTCACCTCTGGCGTTTCCACAGAAGCTGTTAATCACAACGTATGAACGTATCGAGACTTCTCGCAGAGTTGCTACAGAGGAAAGAAAAGAAATTATTTATATAACGTCACAAACCGTTAAAAAACTATGTGACGTAGTACGGGGTATAGAGAAAACTGTATTCTGTGCACGTTTTCGTAAATTCGGCGACCTCCACCTTATCCTGTAGGCTAGCTGAATGATGAATATAGCTGGAAACGAGAGCTTGCGGGCAAGAATTGAGTAGAGAATATTCGCTTTCCAGTAATAAAAACTATTTACAAAGGCAAATCAGCTACAGATTGTGGCTTTTATCCCTCATCGTATCCTTAATGAAAGAATAGATTTACTGCCGCGAGAATATGGAGAACGATAATTTGAAGAGCCGTATTCCTCAGTAAACTCTCGCAAACGTGCATATATAGTGTAGTTATATAAATGCCAAAAAGCAAAGCGATGGGTCACTCAAAGAATCAGGTAAACAGGACTTTAAAACCTGATCAAGATGGGGATCACTGACCCAGAAGCTGAGGTACAATTCGTATTACAGACATGTTTAGTCTTTTAGAATTACACAGTCCACTTGGTAACTAATATATTAAATATTGTTTTCTGAATGTCTGCGCGCCCGCCAGTCTTGTCTGTCTCTCCGCCCGTTAACAACTCAAGCTCCCAAAGTATTTATAGGATTTTCCCCAAAATGAATATTCACGAATCGTTCTGACCCTATTCAAGACCGTGTGATTTTGAAAAATTTTTAATTTTGGGGGTATTTTTCATTAAGGCCCTGGGACATTTTCAAAATTGTTCAAAATGGCTCCCAATTTTTTCATCAAGTGTAATACTCGTACAAAGATGGCATAGATCCGAATTTCACTGAAAACTTTGAATTTCTTATAATTACAAACTTTTTTTTTCGACATCTTCGTACAACGGGGGAACGAAAAGCTATCGACAATGCTGGTATTTTGAATGAAAAATAATTTGGCTCACACCATCCATAGAAACTTAGAAAATAACCTATGTTTACTAATGATTTTGCGAAATGCTTATTAATAAAATATGCATCTCACGCCTTTCAATCTCTCCCTCTCCCCCCCTCTCTCTCTGCATTATTACTGTGCAAAACACTAGCATCTTAACTATTTGTAGAATATTTGAGAAAACTAATATTCTCTGATCGATTTGGCTTGACTTAGAGCCAAGAAATTTTAAAAAGAATTCTTTAAATGTTGGGATTACTTTACATGATCTCCTGGGACATTTTCATAGTGGTTTCCAAAAGTGCTCCAGTTTTTTTCTCTAAATTTCGCGTAAGAATATATTGAAATACACATGGCTCAAATTCAATTTTTACAGTTACCCTCCAATTTTCCAAGATTGCAAAAGTGTGAAATGTTTTTAATCCTCGCTTCCTACACCTCATCTCGTACAACTACAATTTTGAAGACAGAGAATTTTTCTTAATACATTAATTAATGTCATGTACATTTTTTTGAGTGTTTGCGATTTTTGCGTCATTATGAGTGAAATTTATAGTGTTAAAAAACAATTTTTACTCCAAAACAGACCCAATTTTTTACTTTCCCGTATACGTACGTATATATGGAGTAATATACGTAATATAGGGAAAGTTTTGTAATGCTGCGCGAAAAAATGGCGAATTTTCGGCAGAAACAATTCGTTGCCGGGCCGTGATAACGAAAAAGTGGATAAATCCAGTTGACAAATTAAGAGAAAACTAGTGGTGCTTCAGAATAGCACAGACTATCCCGTATTAGTTTTCTATTTCCTGTGGTCTCGGCTAACAATTCGGACTTGACACATGCTCTTGCCAGCTGCCATCTATCGCCGCCCAAATTACTTTTTTTTTAAACATTTTCTTAATTTTTCGGTTTCTTAATAGTAGAACGCAAGAATATTAAAGAACAGTAAAACCTCATCCTAAATGGAAATTTTCTTTGAAAAATTTCGAGCCGTTTTTAAGAGAATGAAGTTTCATCGTACTGTAAATGCGAAATATGAAGCTTGTTTTCACAGGAATCTTTTGTGTTTTCGAAAAACTTTATTTGAAGTCATTTAAATCACTTGAACTTACATATACAATAGTGTTTACTCATTGTAGAAAATGTGCATATTAACGGTGTGAGAAGTCTTTCAAAAAACTTACATTAGTGTAATTTTTGAAAAGAAAAAAAAAACAACAAGAAAATACTCCAAAATGAATTAACTTTACATTATATTGAAGAGTGTAACTAGCACTATCCATTCGAATAATTTGGAGAAAAATTTTGAGCCTTTTTTGAGAAAATTGCGTTTGAGCGTTTCTGAAAATACGGAAGTTTGAATTACTTTTCACAGAAAACGGTTGAGTTTTCGAGAAACTACTTGATATTATTTGAAGCACATATACTCATAAATATAATAATGTTAAAATATCGCCGTTAATGTAAATATTAACGACATGAGTGGCAAGTCAAAAAAATTACATTTTTACAATTTTTGAAGAAGAAAAAAAAGAGCAATATGGCGTTTATGTCATCGCATAGAATACATTTAGCACTATCCCTACCAAAAGTTTAAAGAAAAAATTTGGAGCCATTTTTGAGGATTTTTTTATTATTATTTTTTAATTGCACATATTGCATGCAATATTGCGCGAAAACTACTAAAATTTTCAAAAAATGTCCCAGACCTTAAAGAAAGAACTCACTACAAAGAACAAATTGTATTTGAAGAAAAAATCTCTATCTACAATTTTGTAGTTGGAGGAAGACACCGAATAAAATTCAAAAGTCACCTGTTTCATGGAAAATGTTTGAGGAATCTAGAAAAGAGTAATAATGTATGTATGTATGTATGTATGTAGAATTGGAAGAAAATCATCAGTGTAAATACATTGTTTATAGATTTTCTTATCACCTTTTAGTTTTTACACCAATTTTAACAAATCCCATTAATGAAGTTGTTATAAGAAGACTATGCTACTCAGAAAATCATTAAAGAGAATCGAAGATAGCCATTTCCTCAATTTCTTTGTTGACATTGTTTTTATTGTGCTGTAGCCTGTCACGTGCAAATGAATATTCAAAATAACGTGATTTTTTTTGTGAGACATTACCATCAATTACTCTTTGTTTCTCTTGCAATGTTTGTGCAGAAATCATTTAAATGTGTCACTTAAACCTGTCACATAATGAGCATAGCTGTATACAGTTTATTTAAATGATTATTTAATTCTATGTTTTACAATATATTATATATTGTCATATATTTTTTAATCATTGCAGGTTGTGCCAAAGGATTATAAGACTATGGCAGCCTTGTCAAAGGCCATTGCCAAGAATGTTCTGTTTTCACATCTTGATGAAAATGAACGCTCAGATATATTCGATGCAATGTTTCCAGTAAATTTTATGCCAGGTGAAACAATAATACAGCAAGGAGATGAGGGTGACAACTTCTATGTCATTGATCAAGGAGAAGTGGAGGTAAGATTTATGAAACAAAGAAAAGTAAAGTTAATTTTCAATGTAGCTTCACTGTGCGCACATTTTGTTGAGCACTCCTTTTGCTTGTAGTTCATTTACCTTTGAAATTGATTTTCTATAACTCTGGAACAAACATTTTTCAAATATTTTTATTTTTCTAAAATAATTATTTTCTAAATTCATTTTATCTTTTTTTTATCATTATTATTTTTATTTTTAATTCTGGCCCTCAAGAAAATGTGCGCAGATAAATCTCTTTCCCCACACGTCATATACAGTTTTTACTGTTTTTTGACAAATAAATAAATAAAAATAAATTTAGAACATATTCATTGAAGTTTTGTATTTAGTTCGTATATCAATGATTAATTATTTTATTGAAAATTAGTAATAGCAAACCAAAGCAAGGGGGGGAGTTTCTGAAGTACGCATAACTTTGTCTGTACAAATCCTTTTTCTTGTGTTTTCAGGTATTTGTTAACTCGGATATGGTTACAACTATTGGTGAGGGTGGAAGTTTTGGCGAATTAGCTCTTATATATGGCACTCCTCGGGCAGCAACAGTTCGAGCCAAGACTGATGTGAAGTTATGGGGAATTGATAGAGATTCATACAGAAGAATTCTTATGGGCTCCACTATTCGCAAGCGAAAGATGTATGAAGAATTTTTATCTCGAGTGTCTATACTAGGTGTGTATGTAGTTATTAATTTTTGAACTTTTGGGTTTAAAGTATGCTGTCAGTGACAATGGAAAGAAGATTTGGACAAAATCCACAAAAAGTAGAGAAACCCTTTCATGTGCTACAAGGATCACATGAGAAAACAACAATAAATTTCCGTCAGAGCTCGTGACTGTTCCAGTCAACAGTATTATTTTTGTCAACTCTTATTTTCATTGCATATTACTCCAGAATTTCAAATTAGAAATCTGGATAAATGCTAATGTTTCCTTAATTGACTGAAAACAAATGAGGGGGAAAATTTTATGTATTTGTTATTGTATTTGAGAAGGCAAACTAATTATCTTTCTTATGTAACAATTTAATCTGTTCCATTTTTGTAACACTTTGAAATGAAAGATATGTACTTTGTTACTTTGGAAATAATTAATATTGTAGAAAATTTAATTCTGGAATATTTAACATTCTATTGGCAAAGATAGAAATGGAAACATATGATTTAAATCATTCCAGTGCACTTACATTGTATGCATACATTATTTCTACATTAATTAAAAAATGCTTCTCCATATCAGGTACAGGAATTATCTTGCATTCAGTTAGCTAGATAGTTCTAACTAGCTATGTATCTCTTACTAATACACTACTATTCATATTATGTATTTATCTCTTAATAATTTATTATGAAATTATTAATTTGAAATGCAATTGTAGACTTTGTAATTTTAGTACGTTTTATCTAAATTTAGCTTTGAATTTATTGATTTAAGATATTAATGTGTAATTGAAGTCCATATTTGTGTACAGAAGGCAAACTTCCAAGGAATAGTTTTAAAATTTGGGAATACAGTTTAATTGTATTCAGGTGCCATTTTCATGTATTTGACTAAATACATTTAATTTCATTATTACCTCTGACTGGTAATGATTTCTTGCATTGCATCATCAAATCATTTCCTTTTCAGAGAACCTTGACAAGTGGGAGAGACTTACTGTGGCTGATGCTTTGGAACCTGTATCCTTCGATGACCGTGAAACAATTGTTAGGCAAGGAGAACCTGGTGATGATTTCTACATAATTGTGGAAGGTACAGCTTTGGTGTTGCAGTATAGAGCTGAAGGAGAAGAGCCAATGGAAGTTGGGAGACTTGGACCATCTGATTACTTTGGTACTTTCATCTTATTTCCTAGAAACACTCATTTAAAGTAACTGAACCTTTGGAGTATTGACTCTATAAATCAACAAAGTTTCAAATTCTTTGTGTGGATTGGTGAAAAATTGAATTGTATTAAAATTGAACCTGGACTTCAGAGAGAAAGTTATAAAATCACACTATAATTTTTCACATTTCTCCAAAAAGATCTCAAGCTTCTCTTTCTGAAAATCCAATGTTTCTCATGGATGACAATTACTCTAATCTGCATCACAACTTCACATCTTAGAGCTTCTATTGTGTTCACGGGTCTCTTAGAAAGGTACTGCTGTTCTGAAAGTAATATTAACCTTTGTAATACAACACACATACAAAATTACTAGCTAGAAAAAAGAAAAAAAAGCATCTCCTGGGAATGGAGATATCCAAACTTCAGTTGCATACTATGTACATTAAATAAAGGCGCAAATATGATTAAATATACAGTAATAAAATTATTGTAATCAAGACATGCGTGGTTGCAGAGAATATTGAAGAAGAGGAGGATTCTTTTTAATTCGGTTTATTAATTTTGTCGTAGGAACTAGACTTTAATGCATCACTTTGAATTTTTTAGTGTTAATTTACTCATTTTATTAAATTTATAATATTTGCGTTATTATTTAATGAATGAATTATCAGTTAATTGTAAACAATACCTTCTGTCAGAGTTATATTGTGAATTCATGCCCTTGTTTTGAAACAAATTTTACAAAATAATATATTTTACAAATTTTTCACATTTTTACAAACCATGTACATAATTTATTTGAAAGTTTTACAATAACAAAACACTTTCCCACTTCTTTACTATCCTTCTCTTGCCTTCATAAAATTTTCCTTTACATCCTCACCCTCTTTATCTTAATTTCCTAAATCATGTACATAATCAATAATCTTTTATCTTAAGTATATATTCTATTTGCATAACCTTCTCCCCTCCCGTTCTTCAAAATATCTCTCAACACTTCTCTTTCCATCAAATTTTAACTGCTACTTTACCTAGTCCTCTCCTTCACCTCTCTTTAAATCCCCATGTTCCACTTCTTTCATTATTCCGTCCTCTCCTCTTCCATCTCCCATCCTACCCAGCTTCTTCAATCGTATCACCTCTCATCAATCAAATGCACACAGCAATCAGCTCTGTCTCTCTCTCTCTCTCTCCCTCCTCCCCTTCTCTATTCATGCCTATCTCTCCCCTATTCCTTTCATGCCCTTCTGCTCTCTATTTCTTGAATTGTCCCCTCTCCCCTTCCATCTTACCTTAGCGAATTTCTTATCTTCTCCCTAATATCCCTGCTCTCTAAATAGTCTTTCCATCCCCTTCCACATCCCTCCAGTATGAGCTCCCAAGTCTCTTCCTCCACTTTGCATATCCTCTTCACTTACCACCCAACACCTATGCCAGGGTTATCCAACTGACAGCCTGCGGTGCCATTAATTGTGGCCGTGTAAGGTTATTAGTCACATGTGAAAATCCCTTCCATCCATGATGAGCAAGAACAATGAGCACCTAGCACACGCCCTGCTGGCGTTACACCCCTTTTAATGTAAAAGTAGATTAAGTTTAGATTTAAGGATTTTTTTCTAGCACATTCAGAAATTCA
This sequence comes from Acheta domesticus, assembly GCA_031308135.1. Taxonomy (NCBI): domain Eukaryota; kingdom Metazoa; phylum Arthropoda; class Insecta; order Orthoptera; family Gryllidae; genus Acheta; species Acheta domesticus. The sequence continues at coordinate 14,557,426 of JAHLJT010000631.1, read as the reverse complement.
AAATCATCCTGTGTCAGAATCCACGTGTTTTACTGTGTTATACACGGTACGGCTTGATATCACGCATGGTTCCACCATCCACCCCATTTTAGGTTTTAGTTGTGGCACTTGAGGCCTTGCAAGATGGACAATCCTCTTCTCCCACCTTTGTTTCCTAGCCAGAATCTATCTTCCCTCTGCTTTCCTCACTCCTCTTTTCTTTCAAATATTTTGGCAACACCCAAGTGATCTATCTGAATGAATAAATTTACATATACAAATTCAAAATTATTTTCAAACCCTTGTTGATTTTTTTTATTTTTTTAATTTGAACATATAAACAATAAACAAAAATGTTTTGAATTTTAACCTTGTATAGGTGTTTAAAACATTACATTTTAAAAATATAGGTTTTAAATTTTTTTTTGAACAGTAAAATAATATCACTGACACAGATACAGTAGTAAAGTAGATAATTTTCTAAATTTCTCAAGGTATGTGGTCTTAAGGGGTGGGGGAAGGATGTTTTTTTACCAGTCTCACCTGTATTTTTGTACTTATTATTAAAATGTTAACTAATAAAAACTAACTCCAGTTAGTCTTCATTTCACTAAACTACATTATCTGATTTGCTTCAACCATCACATATTTGGCTCTTGTTTTGTGAAATTAATATTACATACCAAGAAATCTAATGTAATTGTTACAGGTGAAATTGCTCTTCTCTTGGACCGACCAAGAGCTGCAACAGTTGTGGCCAAAGGTCAATTGAAGTGTGTCAAACTAGACCGAGCAAGGTATGTACTAATTTAAAAAATTCTGAAAAATATAATTAATTAAATTACTTAGCATATGGATTCACAGTGTAACATAACAGAAAATTAGTTCAAGGAAAATGGTCAATAATCCCCCTTCACTTACGTCATTGTATTAAAATATTTCTTTTTAGAACTTAGGTTATTATGTTTATAAATGTTTAGGTTATAAATGTTTTATTTTTTGTGTTCAGATTTGAGCGTGTGCTGGGATTATGTGCAGACATCTTGAAAAGGAACATCACCCAATACAACAGCTTTGTGTCACTTTCTGTGTAATTTAGGAGAATGCCTTACAGTATAATTTGTGCAAGTACCTATGTACTTAGCTTCTCAACCATTGAATTAGGCTTCCTTGCTTTCAAAATTCAGCCGTTAAGATGCCAGCCGCCAGATCTCACAAATGAACCAAGGGGGAAAATGAGTAGTTTAGAATTGTGAGGATGCAGCTTGCCTTGTGTGAACAGGTATGAGAATACTATTTTAAAGCTACATGTTGGGGTGAAGTTATCAAGATTATATTAATGTCTTTGTTGTGTATTTGTTTGATCAGGAATAGAAGTTTATCCTAGTAAGAATGTTTTATTCTACACTGCGTATTTGAATCTAGGATCTGTTCAATTCCATTTCTGGATATTTTAACAATTTTTTTCTGTGTGTGCGTGTGTGTATTCATGTATTTTCCTGTGTCAAAAATAGATTTGCAATCTCAATTCCCTTATTCCCTTGCTGTATTTGTGAACATTCTTGATCATTGTTCTTGGTTGTTATATGACCATATAATGCAGTGTGTGCTGGAAAGGAGATATTTTACAATGCATTAGGCTAGTCTCGATATGTTTTGTTTCAATCAACTATGTATGTGAAAACATTTGAGAGTTTATCACTTCGTTGGATGTTATGAAAGGTACTTTAATGTTCAGTTATTGTTGTAACCTGGGATAGGTTAATTTTTATGTTTACAATTTCCTCAGTAAGGAACTGGATGTTCAGAATAATCTTCTAACAAGAAAAAGAAAATTAACTATATTTATTACTAAACTAGAAAAATATGTACATACAAACAGGATATGAGTGAATATTGAAAATATTCAATAAAGTTCTGAAGTGTATAGACATTCTTTGTTCCATTATCTGAATACCTTTTTTTCCTGAATGCTGAGAAAAGCATGTGAAGCTGAAAAAAAAAAATCCACAAAATTTTAAGGTTGTACCTATATAATTGAGAAGAAATTTCCCATTTCTTTATTTGTCAAAAAATAAAGCACATATATTGCTTGTATATGTATACAAGCGTGTATTCACCGCACCATTCATTGTGTGTTCTGCAGTTCCTGTTGCAGGTAATAATTAATTAAAACTATTTTGTTAAGTTATAAAGTATTGCAGAAATAATCTTATTGCCTATTTCGTTATTTTATCGAAAATTTGTACGAGAGATACATACTTCTAATTCTAGTATTAATTTTAAATCTCTCAAATTTTACTACGGCTATATTAATCTCTAGACAATTATTCATTCTTGGTACAACGTGTGTATTCAATAAATCGGGCTCTCCGTAATTTTGTTGTGCTTCTTTATTGCGAATTAGGTGACAATATTAATCGAAATAAATGTACGATCTGGAAAAGCTTATAATTGCTGAAGATTGAGGGGGTTTGAGGCATCTTTACTTCAGGTAGTGGGGGACATAAGTTAAAGAACACAATAATTTTTTCAAATTTTCAACGTGTGCTAAAATAATGTGTTTTTCAGTCTTTTTCTAGAACATTAATTTATTTATATTTTTAAATTAATTAAAATATTGAAGTTGTGTATAAATTGTTGCAATACATGGATTTTTATTTTATTTTATTGAATTTAAGATTACAAATATAATATTCAAAACTGAACTATAGTATATTCTAGAATCAAATTAAACTGGCACAGTAGACTTGCCTATCCGTTGTGTATTTTGACATCTGCACAGTTTGTCAGAAATTTTTACATCTACATGTCCTTCCTTCACTCAAAAGTTGTCCATCTTATTGATAGGTGCAGGCAGAATTGCCAACTAATTCAGAGTTTAATCATCACAAATTTTAATATGCAATACAAAAAAATTAATACAAATTGTTTTAACTGTGATATAATTTTATTTTTATTTGTAAGTGGCTGAGAATGCTTAAGAAAGTATTACATAATGGGGTGGGGGGATATTGCAAATATTGCACGTTTCGGGTATGTAATTTTTGGACGTTCCCTAATAATAAAGATTAAAAGTTCATAATTTTAAAATAAGCAAATGCTTTTAATTTAAATTCAAGTAACACAATTTCAATTGAAAATTATAAGAACCAGGAATAACTATGAAAAATGCAATATTTCTTTAGTTCAGTTCTAATATTAAATCAATGAAATTTCTAACAATAATTCATTAGCCTGTTTAAATAGAACCAGATGATAAGACAATCCCAAGGTTTGCAAATTCATAGAGCAAAAATTAAGTGGCGGGTAGCCACTGATATCATTAATGCTATTAGCAAAACTAGAATCTGCTTCTAGCTTCTTGGAAATTTCCACCCAAGAATTCAATTCATATTTTGAAAGATGGCTCACAGAAACTGCCCAATGATACTAGGGCAGTATTCTGGAGTTGTTGCATGTAGAATAGAACGTGTTGTCATAAATACAAAGGTACTATTGGTCAATGGGAGCTTGTGCCATTTGTAGCAAAATTGTGCTACAACCCCCCAAAAAAATCATTAGCATAATTAAGTAAGCAAGTTGTTATTTACGTCGATAAACACACGCTTAGCTCCTTAGCAACCAACCATCTGAACAATGCCATTGCCAAGAGCACACCCATTGCAACAGCCGTTAAAATGCTCAAGTCCATTTTAGCAGATTCTTGGGTTTAGATTTTACCAGTGCTTATAAATCTTTGAATAAATGTCTAATTCGTCCCGTTTCCCTCCCCACTGTCTCATTTTGGGCCTTGCCCACCTTTCCCTGCTTTGTCCTTCTTGTTCTCCTTTGTCGTGCTGCGCACTGTGATTGTTTTTTAAAAACAGTACCAAGCCCCTCCACCAAGAGCCCTTGGTACAGAATGTCAAGAGTAATGACAATTCTTAACTCATGAAAGTGTGAAATGTTTATTTTGAATAACTAAAAACAAAAAACATTGTATCTAACACAACCTCTATTACACTTTTAAGGACTTGTGACATAAATAACTATTTCTTGCTCAACAGCAAATCAGACGCGAGAATAGTCCTGCACATTTACTTCAGGTGGCTACCCGGGAGCCACACCAGCATTGGTGATGGCAAACCTATTGTTGCAAGTGGGGGGCATTGGAACATTGTGGTGCTTGTATATCCATTATGTAAGTCAACAACTGAAAGACCAAGGGAGGGAATATCGGAGCAAATACTGTCAGATTACTTTTGCACACAGGAAACTTCACGATTCGATGACAAGATCCAGAAGACTGGGAGGAGGGTAACAACTTTTATGACAAAGTTGTGAATCAGAGGTTGTATGTTGGTATTTCATGAAAATTTTAATTTCTACATTTATTCTTAAAACCTAAGAATTTAAATAGTTCAACAATACATGTAATGTAAGTTAAACTTGTGTAACTCATAAAAGTTTAAGGAAAACTGGCATTATGGGGTTGGTGCCATCTATCCATCCCTCCCTTTAATCTGAACAAATTTGCACATTTGAAGATACTAGTTTGTTTAGTATTAAGGGCTACTGCATTTCAACTAGGTTGCCAAAATCAATGGATCAGTTGTTTTTGCCTTCAAAAAACCAAATATATAGTTGCATCTAGCTAATTAAACCCACTTTAACTCCAATACAAAATGAAATTTGAGAAAGCTTCCCTGATGGTGAGTGAACAGGGAGAAAAAGTGAATATTTACAGAAGTAAACAAGCTTAGTTTCACACAATTTGTTTGAATGCCTCGGGAACACCGTATGCTTCTGAAAAGATATTAGTTCTTAGCTCTAAAAACCTCAGAAATGACCTTTTGTTCCACTAAGTGTGAGGTTCCAAATTAAATGTAACCACTTTCTGTGTCAAATTATTTTAATGCATTTGAAATTGAACAAAAAAAAAAAAGTTTCCAGAAGAAAGATGCAAGTACACTTTTATTTTGTACACAAGCAAACTGATAAAATTCCGAAGTGCCTATCAGAGCAGTGAATTTTGACAACTGTAAATTACTGATATGTTTCAAATATATTCATATGCTCAATGATTGAGTTGCATTTGGTTTGTTGTGCGATTGGTTTTATAGAAATATATTTTTGCTTTCTCCTACGACAGGACTGGTGCTCTTTATCCTGAGATTCATCTCAGCTAAAAAGTGAGACTACCTTGGTGTATGATATAATACACTAGTCATTTCAGGTGCAAAACCCAATCTTTCCAATAAGTTTAACAAATTTTTGGGCAATTTTGCTGAAAAACAACTTTGTTACTGCACAGCATTTTCTAACATCCAGAACATTGGGCTTAAAGTGAATGGAAGAGCTGGGGACATATCAAGTATTGATGAAGAGACTAACTTTTCTCAGATTAAAAAATAATAATGCAAATTTCTCAAGTGACAGAACTGGACAGCACATTGACAGCTGCATTGCAGGTGGACCTGTTATCATGTACAACCCTAAGCCTTCTCAATTACTGTTTGCAAATGACCTTCAACACTGCTTTGAGTCTTGAAAATGCACACAAAGTTCTGGAGACACAGGTTGTAACCTGCTTGGAAAAATACAAAACACACACTTCCCACAGCAATGTATGCTTCCAAGGCCAAAACTAAAGGAATTGTAAGAAACATGCTGGAATGTTCTTTCCTACTTGAAATGACTATCACTGTACAGAACATTCCAGCGTATCCAGCACACAGCTTTTTTGTATTTTGACACAAGTTGGGATACCCTTGGCTGTAAAATGATTACTTTGTATGATGTAATCTGAAGTTTGTATTGCATGGGAAGCAACAAGACATCTTTAAGAGGTTTGCAAGAATCAAAACTGCTGGGGTTTAGTGCACTGGATTAATTGTAATGCAAACCATTCTCACTCTATGCAAGTACCAATGACAACTAGTATTGATTGATAAATGTTTCAGGGCAGGTCAACGGCTAAGGTCATTAGTCCCATAAGCATAGTGAATGTTTTATACAGATTCCGAGATCCAGTGCCAGTAATAGGTAATTCCCACAAGTTGGGCACTGTCCCATGCGGTACAAGCTCTTAAGCTTCACAATTGTGGGGTGTGTAAGAAAGGGGGGGGGGTGAGGATATGACAAGGAAGGGGAAAAAGATTGCATGTGATCCCAGGACAGTTTTCAGCAACAATTATACTGTGATTCACACTACTGAATGACAAATGCACTTGAGAAAAAAAACATTATTTTTGAAGTTCAGGCATTAAGAATTTTTGTTAGTTTGTTTTACAATACAAACTGACAACTTTAATGCCTGTAAGTAAATGAATAATGCCACCCCACCCTCCCTGTAAAAAAAAAAGGCCTGTGTCACACAAACATTGCATTGATGCGAGTCACCTAACGCCTATGACATCATTGTGTCATTAAGTGACATGTGTGGGCTGTGTCAACACTCTTATGCAGAACGGCACATGAGCACGCTTGGAAACTTGTGTTATGGCCACAGTTCAAGCTACAACATAAGTCAAGATAATGCACATTAGCAACAGCACTCATGTGCCATTTCACATAAGGGCACCTACACACAAGTTGCACTGACAAGCATCATTGAATATAACAATCCTACACGAAACAGCACACAAGCGCTTTGTGAAACCAGAAAGGGAGGGCATTTCCAGAAAGGGAGTGCATCAAACAATTCTCGAAAACTTTCCTTTTCAAGAAGGGGGAATTGGGTTTTACACGAATACTGGTTACTTGGTTTTCACACTTTGATGGGCATTTTTCTGTATCACCTGAACACTGCAGTTGCAAGATCAGCATTGCATTATTCCCATTTTATCTCCCATCCAGGTCTTTAGAAGACTTGCCTGAAGTAATATTATGGAATACCATACCTGCATATCAAAAATCTTCCTTCATTTGTAAGATTTGCAGCTCAACATCCCTTGAACTATATTCTACTTCATAAAACCAGTGTAAGAAGTAGTGTGGTGGAAAGGGAACGATTATTTCGTAATTTGAGGAACAGAGTTTCAAATATGTAACTTTTAAATGGAGATGTAAGTTTTGGGAAATAAATGTACTCACTAGAGAAGAAATACATGTATTGAATAATGATTACTGTACAAAACAAGTTTTCAATCATTGGATTTTGTAACAAAATAACACTATATTCATTTATGTACAATATATACATTTAAAAAACCATGATTTGAGTAGCATGTACTTGAGAAGCACGAATATTTATCAATCCAAAATTCTTTTGGATTGCAAAGAAATAATAAAATGGATGGGAAATGTTTTTCCATCAAAACATTTTCCATGCATTTTATAATCTCATTGCTAACCAAGTCATGGTCACCAACAAGGAATGTTTCAAATCAGTTTTCTTTATCTGTACAATCAGACACTGGAAACAAAAAATAAAAAAAAGAGGGAAAAGGATTAATAGGAAAGGGATAATCTTGGAGTAGTAATGCAGGAGTTAATTTTTTTTTAAAAAAAAAGAAAAAGAAATATAAAGGAAAAGCTTCAGAATTAAATATCTTGCTGTAGAAAAAAACTTGGCAGTGTTGTATCTGGTCAATCATGCTGCTGCTGGGTCATGAACCATTCAGGAACAAACTCCATTTTAGCTGCGGAGTAGAACTGCTGTAAAAATCTGATTATAAAAATTACCCTACCTACGACGACTACTCGAAGTTGAAAAAGAAGAAAGATCAAATATAGTGAAGGGAAAAACAATGAACCATATCCTGCTATTCCCTATCCCACCTTCCCTATCATCCCTAGACCATACATCCCTATCCCAACTTTTCGACCATGGAGAAAAGAAGCACAGATGAATCACTTCCTCTAATGTCTAAAAGCTTGGTTTCCTCTTCGGACCATTTAGAGATATTCCAAACTTCTTGCTTGATGGACCTCTACACACGTAATATTTACACCCCTTTTTCAAGATCTCTATTCTCAAAAATAACCTACACTTAAGTCATTTTACACGAACGATAATATACAAAGTGCAACGTCTATGGGCACACATCACAGGCTTCAGGTATCTTGAGATCCTTTTCTTTCTTCACAGTTGACTCCAGCATGGAACTGAAATATGCAAGTTACAGAAATCTTGGGTGAACAGGAACTAGAATAAGGAAAATATTCTGAGATATGGGTGGTGGAATTAATTAGTTGGAAGGATAATTTTTAAAATGAATGTGAAATAGGTGATGGGTATTAACCTGCAACATTCAGTGAACAATTCCATTTTCAGATGATGCAGGAGATTGACGTCAAGTGTTTTCTTGATGTTTATTAATCATTTATGGTTGCAGATATCCATTAATTGTATTATTTGTAATAATTTCTGACATCACAAATGGATCATCTTAATGTGATTGAAATTCAGCCCAAACAATGGGTTTCTTCAAATGGGTTTTCTATACATTTTTTCTCAAGGTAAGAGCACCAAATTAAGAGAATATTGGATGAAATGGATGGTCCAGGTAATTATGACATATCTGCTTACGTCCAAGTTTCTTGTTCAGCAGTATTTCTTGTGAAAATGTATGAATCCTTTTGATAATTACATCTGAAAAAGAAGCAATATCCCTCCCTCCAGAACTTCATACTGTAGATAGTTATCTTTCTTAAAGCTGTTAATTATTAACCATTATCTTGTTCATTTAGTTGATTGACAGAATCTTCATATCTCCTTAATTCATTATTTTCCTTACTGGTTCTGGTTCCAATTATATTCATGTTTGTTCAAAACATATCAGTTTCCATGAACATTCCATACAGCATCTTTGTAACAACTAATCAGTAGAATCTATTAAATAATTTTCATAATTTTCTTCTGTGACAACTCTTTCCATCTCTTCCTTCAATAAATGCTCTGTTGTTCAACAAGAGTATTAGCTCTCAGTGCCAGAAGAACCCTCTAGTTTCTATGTATAGTTATCTCTTGGTATCCAATGTATATTATATTATCCAATCTAACAATGTTTCTCGAGTTCTAAGACATTTATCTGGTATGCAACAATCAACTCTCCAGAAGCCGGAGATAGAGTGTATCAGATTCATATATTTATTGTCTTGCTGTTTCAAGAGGCCAATATCCAAAATTTGATATCTGAATGGAATTTTCCTTTTGTTGTTGCTATCTGCCATTCTCAACTACATAAATGAACAGTGATAAATATTTTTTCTATCTTCACCTCTTTTATTCTCTGGAAAACTAGATGTTTTCAGGTTTCATGTAATTCAGGTAATTTCTACAGCAGTAATCCATCGTTGATACCAATCTCGGTAACAGGAAGCAAAGGAAATTTTTATTTGACAAATTTTGAAGAAATCTGGCAGCTGTACACACCCACTTCAAAAACAAAAACCTTCCCAATTCTGAAGATGCCATTTCCATAACTTAGATAATTTTCTTCATTCTGCATTACTTATCCCTGAAGACTGTAGAAAAACCCAGAACATTCATATGTTGTTGATGCTTGCAACGCTTGCTTTGCAATCTATCTTGGTCCTTTCTGCATCCGTAAAAGTAAGCCCAAAGGGAGCCAGAAATTCTAAGCACTTCTCATCAGAATCAAAAGCCAATTCCTGCATCACCAAACTCGCGGGGATAAACGGGCGGTAGCTGAGACAATAAACAACATAACAAGTTAAATAATATCCATCTTGTTGGAAACATTCTCTGAAAAAATAATGAATCATTAATGTTAACATACATATATCATACCTGAAAATTTACAAACCTGAAAAAACCATTAGTTTTCATTGTGAATTATTAAAAAGCTAAATATTATTACTCAAAAAAACTTCTTTAAATTAAAAAACTAATTTGCCACTAGCTATTAGATATCAGAAATCAACTTACACATCTGTAAACGTCTTCAATAATCCTATAAAAAATTAATCTACAAATTAGAATCCCACATACCTTTTGATCATACACTTTAAAGCAGCTTTACGTTCACGTTCTATGAACCATTCTATTAAGTATCCTCCCATCCTTGGAGCCTGTCTAAATAATTTAAAAAACTTATGGTAATTTCCTAACCACCATGCAGAACGCACTGCTAAAGCATGAGAGACACACTCATCTGCCTTATCTTCCATTGTCAAGGAAGACAAAATTGTTGTTAAATCTGCAACAAATACATATCAATCTTTTAGTGAAAGTTTGACATTCAATTTCTTGTAACTAAGACATCAAACCAAATAAGGTTTTTGTATCAGTTTTAGATAAAACATTTAGTTCTAAAACAATTTCTATTTTCTAAATTAATAATCATTCTGCGGAACTTATACAAATTGAATTTTTGGATTCCTTTTCCATCCAGGGAAAAATGGTTGTTAATGTGCAAACTAATAAACAACTTAGTGTTACAAAGGCATTGCATATAATTCCTTAATTTCAATTATTTTGGTACAATCTAAATAATTGCATTACAATGTATTCTAAGGAAGGTCAATGATTAACTACAGAATGCACTCAAAATATAAATTCCTGTATTAATTATGTGATCATAGGGTAAAAGTTATTGTAGATAGGTTTTTAGACTAGAACTATTATTTTTATCCAGAGAATACATACAGCTAAATTTTTCTAGGGTGGGCACTGGGATTCAAGAGTAGAGGAGGAAGCTAAAGAGGTGGGGAGCCAGAAGGTGGCGCTCGCTTGTGCCTGGCTCATCTGCCCGTACCAAAAACATTAGTCTACCGCACCGCACATGTTAACGAATGGCCTTGGAAATCAATTTGCTATAGTGTCTTCGCTCGGTAATGGGGAAACATCAAATTCACGGGATGGCCTGGGTCTGTCCTCATCATCCATATGTTTTCCACCGTCACTGATACCCCTTTCCTCACTATCATAAGTAGTATCACAACCACTGCCTTTACTATTGTTCGTGTCGTTTCCTATAAAAATTACCATTTCTTGATATGGTGCATTAAATCATTGTGCAGCGAATCACACTCATTGAAACTGTCGAGAGCAGATTCCACGTCCTTTCTCTTCTTCTCTTTATTACGAGTAGAAAATGAACACTATTCTCCTGATTGAATAGAATTAATTTCCTTACTAATTCTGCAAATAGATCTTCTTGAAACGCCTGATGCAGCAATTACTGCCTTACGAACTGCTTTGATATTTTCAATGTCTTCTTTTGCTTCTCTTCATAAATTGGTATACTTTTGCAACAACTTCTAGCGTCTGACTGCAAAGGACGTCCTTATGCAAGTTGCTCTGAACTGGATGCATTGCAATGATCACAACAAAATAATAATCACTTACACAGAACTTAGGGAAATGCAACTGAAATCTGGCACCTTGCAGAGACGAATAGTCAGGGTCAATGTTTACTCAACTGGAGTAGGGCTGTCAACACGTCCTGGAAAGGGACATGCTCCCCCCTAAAGGGATAGGTTTAAGGAATGGATTCTTCCGGCAGTTCTGAGCCCTGACCTTAAGTGGCCATGCTAAAATAATTTCACTAATAAATGATCGCACAAGTGGGTGTATACTATGTAGACAGTTGGGCATGATAGGCTTTGTAGAATTCATATTTAAATAGTATTTGAGTGACAAACCTACATGTATGGAGATGTTACTTTGTAGGATAAATCCAATTATGGTGAGAGTTCATAAAAATAAATTTAGTACAGGTGAGAAACAATTATTACTTGGAATACCTATTTCAGGTACTAAGTGCAAGAAAATGTACGTAGTATGCTGTACAACTCTAAACAATAAACTGAAAACTAAAAATGTCAAAGTAGGCATACAACCTGAAACAGTCATTTGGTTGAGTTCTAACAATATATTTAGTCGGAAAAAAGAATAGTTTTGGTTTTAGTCTTGTTACTGAAATGAATTAAAATAGTTATGACTCGTTACCAGATTTAAAAGTAATTAGAAACAAACTTGAATCTATGAAATCAAATAATTAAAAGTTAGTGTAATATTCAAGTATAAACATTAAATTAGAACATTTTGCTGCTTCTTAAATACGGAGTTTTAGCACCAGGCATAAGGAGACTTCATTCCAGATATACTCTATTTGATCACTTAACTACAATGTTCAAATTAGCTTTAGCAATTGCAACATTGTATTATGCATTATAACAATAGAAGTATTTCAAGCTCTGAACAAAGTTGCATAAAATATTGCAGAGTGTAGACAATTGGCGAGACATTTGATCCCCAGTACGAGTCAAAAGTAAACAAATCTCTATTGCGCAAGAAGTTTTAGATTTTCTACGCCTGCTCAATGAGTATGCAGTCTAGAATTTTAAATAAGCTTTTCGTGAGAATGTAGGGAATATCTAATAATGGTGTTTGTTATGAGCATAAGACATAACCTAACATGAAGATATGATTTCAACTTCTTTTTCATAAATTTTATACTTCCCATCTTTCCAACATTTTCCATTAATTCTTGTGCAAGTTGGTGTCTAACTGTAAAACGTACCACAAAGTATCAGTTTATCAGAGTTGGAAAATCACATCTTTTCCTGTTTGTAAGGTAATCATAGAGACTTCAACATATATGCCAATTTACGACGGTATAAGGTCATGACTTACGCCTAAGGGAAGATGTTATGACTTTCAGGTCCGTAACAACTATCAGTGCATAACACTGCTACCTTACATGTGGCACTAAAACTCCCTAAAGGAAGGTAGTCAAGTAAGTTGAATCAAACTTGCAATTGGTCACTGTCCTGATTCCTGACTGAAAGAGGAAAACTTCAGAACTTCACTATTAGTATTGAGTTGTTTTTTTAAAAACACGAAATAACTTCACCAAATTTTGAACAATAAACTGAATACACCCAATTAAACTTACCCAATGTGTTTTTGGTAAATATGTAGTACAGTATTCTGTATGCAGTAAATTCCAGTTTATTGTTGCCTCCAACTTCAGAATATAACATTTTCAATTGTGTTTGGCACTGATTGAACTCTTCATGATCTCCTTTCTCTAGGGCTATTCTAGCATGACTTTCATACACTTGCACTGTGAACTTATCACGAATACCCTGGACCTGTCAAGAATAAACAATTAATTATTTACGATAACATCTGGAACGGAATTAAATGAACTTGATTCAACAATTTCTATATATTATAGAATTGCTTCTGCTACTGACTGTTAAATCTTGGCGAATGGACTTTAGCTGATCACAAACATATCTGTAATCTTGACTTTGACTCCATTTCTCCTGCACTTTCTGAAGAGAGACTTTAAGTACTTCAATGGGTCGTACAGCAGATGCTTCTGGAGCCTGTGAAATACAATCCAAACAATTTAAAAAAAAATTGATCTTCGTTTCAAAGTTCACAAGTATTAAATAACAAGAAAATAGGTTGTCATACAAGTGTAATTCAAACGATTTGGCCTTACCGATGTTAACCTAAGATATGGCTTCTCTATATCTTGGCAGGTACCAACAATATGTAGATCTGCCCAGTCACCTTCACCGTTGGTATCTTCCATCACAACCATATTATTCATGCTGGCAATAAAACTCAAGGGCTTCTTTCTCCTAACAACAGGCATTGGACTGTTAGTGTTAGGACTACTCTTAAGACTAGAATTAAAACGGGCTGCTCTCTGTTGTAACCTCTCTGAACTCCCTAAATCTTCAGTGACCCCTCCTAGTATTCCATACTCAGAATAAAAATGAGACTTGCTGTAAAAGCAATGTGTAAACCAATTAATAGACATTTGCTTATCATATGCACATTCACCTTTTACCAAATAGTGTATACTTTATATTACCACACCATACATAGAAACTCACATTTTATTGCTGTTGTTCTGCTTATTTTTCCCTTTCATTTTGTTGTTATTTCTTCCTTTATTTGACAATCTGTCACCGTTTCGGCCAAGACGTTTATTAACTCTTAAAGACTTAAAGTTATCATCACTACTAGAAGAACTGTCACTGAAAAATCAATAGTAATTGAAATAGGAAAGCACTTTTCAGCCACTTAGTATTGTTCAAAGAATATTTCTTACCTCCTCGTGCGTCTCCGTCTAGCAGGACTTCTAGAGCGGTCTCTTGAACTTGATCGTGATCTTGATCGAGACCATGATCTTGAACGGCTTCGCCTTCTTCCTTTACCAATGGGAGAATGTGATCGAGAGCGTGATCTAGATCGTGAACGTGATCGAGACCTGGATCTCGATCGTCTTGGCACTCTGTATGCTCTCCCTCCTAATCGAGATCCTAGAGCAGCAGATATACCAGATTTCTTTGGACGTATTGGACTCTGTTTAGCTGGAGACTGTCTTTGGCCTAAATTATCCAAGTTAGCTGGTTGAAAAATTTTCTTAGGTTCGAATTTCCTCTCATTATGTAAACTGAAAAAGTTGAACAATTAATTATGTATATGTAACATTTTCTTTTGTATTTCAGTGTGTAGAAGTTTTAAAAATATATACCTTGGCAGGGGTTCATTATCCCAGTTCTTGTGCCAAAGTGAACCATCACTTGCAGCCCGAGTTATTTTCCCTTTAAGAATTATTTCTACTCTGTCCTTATCCACTGCTTCTACACATTTTGCGTAGCAGCGGTTGACATAATTTCTGCAAATACACATCAATGATTTTATTGTTTATGCTCTATAGAGAACTTATTGTCTATTTGCTCTTTGCCTGATATAAACAAATGTACAAGTGTTAAAATTTTTTTGACTGGTTATCAATAAGGAGTCTCTGTAGTCAGGCCTGATAAGAAACTAGTTAGAAAACTAATTTTTCTTTTGTACAAATAATAATAATAATAACAACAATAACAATGTGACAAGACCAAAAAATAATTTTAAAAAATAGTCCATTGTGTTCTGCACTGACTGGCAATTGGGTTACAAGCTGCTAACAAATTTGCTCTCCCAGCAATCCAACAAACATGCAATCAAAACTTTCAGCTATATGGAACTGCAGAATGGGCTGCTCGTGGTATTGCCAGTGAAGGGCCCTCCTCAGTTCATTTTAAAATATCCAAGCTTGGCGGATCACTAGGTAATTAAAAATAAATGTAATAACTTTTATTTATACATAAGAAAATGAACTATTACCAGAATATTTGGACTGTTTAGTAAAAAAAAAAAGGTGATGTTCATCAGTACTGAATAAGACATGCAATTCCATATGGAAAAGTACAAAGCAGCTGTAAATGGTATTTCATGGAGGACTCACAATGTACAATTAATTACCACAGGAAATAAAGCAATCAGAATCAATAAGAAAATTTAGAGAAAGGTAAGGTATCTGCATCCAAGATAATAAAATACCTGAGTATATAAAATCTAAATCCATGTGTATTGTTATAAAATTATTTGATCTATTGCATCGTTAAAAGCTACATTAAATGGACAATAAGAGGGTAAAATTTTAAATTGTGCCATTAACACATTCAATCCTAAGGGTTAGGTGACGTGTGTAACTCACTGCGTCTTGAGCAATATAACAATTATTCAAAAATTTGTAAAAGCAAAACTATCTTACATATCAATTTGAAACTGATAACACCTTTCCTCTTCAAATCTGTGTGTTTTTATTGTCATTTGATTATGAAAAACAGTGGGAATGAACTCCAAAAAAACGATGTCAATTTCGTATTTTCATGGAAAGTAACAATGCTAGAAAATATAGGGAGAAACTGAATGAATGTCATCCAACAGCATTGATTCACTATAATTGTGATATTTTGTTGAAGTTCAGAATTAGTTCCATTTGCTAATCTTTTTATTTCTGCCCTTATTTTTAAAAATATACTGTTGTAAAAAAATTATGAGAAGTAGTCTAGTTCTTTCGAGTCTCCATTTATAGGAAATACTGTTTTGTAATTGGTAATTCAGATTCTTCATCAATTTTGACAATTCTAAAGGAGATGAAAGCTCTTGAATTTAAGAAGACTCACCAGTAGAATAATTTGCACCATATCACTCTCCTTGATATCATTTTCTTTGCTCAAACTAGTCAACAGTCCCGGAAGAAAATAGTCTTCATCAGAAGAATCCAGTTCCAATTCATTATTCAAAAACTCTTCAATTTCTAATGTTCAGAGTCGCTGTGAATTTGACATTGTATATATCTAATATTCGATGTATTCTAAACATATGCACGTCGCTAACAGCACCAACACTACTTACAAAGAAAAACACCCTGAACATAATCGACAATCCCCGCTAGTAAAAATATTTAATCACTTCCAAGAAAAAATTGCAAGAACTAGCAACAAATGGAAGCACACATTGGCGATTGTCGTGCGACCATCTTAGTGACTAAGAAGCATATTCTCAATGCCTACGAACATTTATAACCTGTCAAAGAAGATAAATATAGAAGAATGTAGGACATATGTCTGTAGGACATGGCAATATAATAAAGATGATGTATCACATATGCCTTCAGGATTGAAAGTGTTAAGCTGCTGTGTAAACAAAACAAGACAATGCTATTTAAATTAGCCATAGTCTATTTGTAAATAATATAAATTAAACCTGAGGGTGGAAATCAAACCCCTACCTAGTGTGTGCTAATCATAAATGAAGAGGTTGCATGTGCATGACTTTGTACATCTCTCCCTCAATTTGAATTGCTGTTCACATCAACAAATGTAAGAGACCTTTGTTGACCAGCAGTGGGGCGCAAAACTTTTTCTTTGGTTTGTTTACATCACAATTTTCCAATGAGCAGAAACACAATAGTAACTACTTACTTCAGACTATCCGGCCAATCATTTGCATCAGTGAGTTGTCCAGTTGGTGTAGTTACAACTAAATTTTCTGCATTGTTTGCAGATGGTCGTTCCTCAAGAGTTGGTGCAGATGAAAAAGATTTTTCAGGGACTCCTTCAGAACTTTTATTTGAAGAGATCTCCATTTTATCATCTGCATCATTAGGAGGTTCAGGGCATGGTTCCGCTGGGAGAGGTGGCAGAGGAGGAAAGACTGGCTCTTCCTTTGGAGGTAGTGGGGGAGGATTCATAAACATAACATTATTAGGAATTGGGCTAGGGCTATTGTTGAAACTATTATTGAACTGATTATTATTAACATTGTTCTTATTTTTCTTTCGTTTCTTCTTTCCTCCACCTCCATTACCATTTTGGCCATTGCCACCACCTGCATTGACATTGTTGCCATTGCCACCCACACCAGAACCCATATTATTAAATGGTTTCACATGAAAACCAAGCCCTGCTTTCTTCATTGGAAGATTAAATTTTATAGGACCATAAGCTAGAAAAGTGATCAACAATGAATACATTTACATTAAAATAAAAAACAATAAAAAAACAATTTTATACAGCATCACTGATACTCACGTGCATTCGGTGGTTGTCCATAGAATGGGTTCCTTACAATAGGTGCTGTTCCCGGAGGAGGAGGAGTTTGATAACTATGATTATTCAAAGGCGGAGGAGGTCCTGGTGGGAGAGGAGGCATTTCATTGTCTGTGTTTTTTTCACAAGAGTCAGATTGATTGTTTGAGCTGTTTGAATTTTGCTGCCCATAATCTGAAATTGTGTGAAAGTGTAAGTTCCTCACTAAAAATATTACACAAATATCAATACTTTGGACATCAACATACCAGACTGAAATGATTTATTCATAACATTTTGATTCATATTTTGTGGGGCTTGTCCAACAGGGTTATTTTGATTGTGCTGCATATTCTGAGCCTGACCAGGATTATGATTAAAAGCCATTCCCTGGAAACATTAATTCAAAGTTTATATTACACTTCCCTCAAAAAAAAAAAAAGTGAATACTTGGAGCAAACAGTTATTCCTTACCGAATTATAATAGTAATGCGGCAAATAACTGTACCCTGGGTGGCCATATGGTTGCCTTAAAAAAAAAAAAATAATATTATTACACCATTTATCATAAGTCTTCTTTGGCGCGTACATTGAGCATTAAAACTTACCCAGGATATGGCGGATACACTCCGTACGGTGGAGGATATTGCCAAGGACTGGGCATTTGTGGATTTTGACATTTATCTCCCATATTCAATTTTTTCACTTAAACATGTACTAGAAACTGACAACACAGGTTTCACTGTTCTCAATACACGCTGTAATAATTCTCCAACAATCTCAAAAATGTGAAGATAAATTTTCAGTACGCCATTTTCTGAACATGGGGTCACTCGGTCGCACTCAGGATTCACTCACAAGACAAGATCTTGTAGCAGTTGCACTCACTTAAATCAGTGCGTCTTCACAGGCAGTTCGCCGTCATAAAGCTTTTGCTGTTTCTATAGGAACGCTTTAGGTCAAACAGAAACAACTGCGAAGTTACTGGCAAACTGCTGGCAAACAATAGCGCATACGTTCACTAGATTCTTCTTCCCGTACATCAACTCTCGTTTCACGGTTTCATCAACTTCGCAACGGCTGGCTGGGCAACTTTCACAGTCGATATTCGTATCGAACGCGCCTCGTTTGCTGCATCCGCTGCAATTGACCAATGATTCAAAGAAGCTTTTTGCAGATCCTCGATGAAATAGAGCTGAATATTTAAATTTTTCTGAGAAATTCGAGTACGATTGTGTGTAAAAATGTATTTACTTGTTCCTACAATTTTCGATCAAGTGGCATCACTGGACGAATGTTGTTCTATATTCTCACAAAATTGTATTATAATCAAGAGCGATTCTATTTAGCCCCCTTTGAGTATAATGGTATCATCATCCAAAAGGTGACCCACTTGTTTCCATACTTTAAAAAAAAGGTTTTTTAACGAAAATGTTTTTATAAAGTAACAGAGATCGGGTTACGATGTGAAGTGCCCTATTCCCCATTTTCCATTACGTTTTCATCTGGTTTTCGTTCTATTCATGATGGATGTAGGGCACACGGTTCAGTTCCTCATGCCTCTTTGGTAGGGCAGTAAATATAGTTTTTATTCTGACAAAATTCCTCAAGTTTTTTTAACAGAATCAAAATGAAAAATTATCTATTATGTTCGTACAGGTCCGAAGTATTATCTTTCTTTGCGCAAATGCATACCCATTATACCGATGTTTCCCCTTTCAAAATTAATTTTCTCTGGAATATATCTACAGAGGCGTATCTAGGTGTTCAGGCGCCTATGGCAAGTCTAGAATTTGCGCTCCTGCCAGGTTAGTTCAAAGTAATTGTTTTAGCGCGTATACTATTAATAGCGCCCTTAGTCAGTGGCGCCCAGACACGTACCATGTCTGCCCTACCATAGATACGCCTCTGTATATCTACAGCAGCTATTATTATAATAAAACAGTAGCAGTTTACTGTTCTTTTCTTCAATTCATCAATGTGACGTCGTAGAATTTGATATACTTTAATTTCACTTTGTGCTCGAATGGTGACAATAACCAAAGTTTTTATTTAAACAAGTATGCCTACAACTTTATTATGTTAATTTGTTTGTGTACAATCTTGCCATGCAAAGTTAA
This sequence comes from Acheta domesticus, assembly GCA_031308135.1. NCBI lineage: Eukaryota > Metazoa > Arthropoda > Insecta > Orthoptera > Gryllidae > Acheta > Acheta domesticus. Next base: position 14,537,987 of record JAHLJT010000631.1, on the reverse strand, counting down.
TGCTACACATTTAATACTATTTAAGTAGTACATGTTAATCCGTATTTATCACGGCAAAGCCCAGAACTCCCAATAAAATGTCTGGAGATTTGCAGACGAAAGCTCCGCAACTCCCGGAATTGGCCCTAAATCTACACTGAGCCTCCGTTGTATTTCCAAAAGTTAATATCCTGGAACGCGCAAGTAAGTACTCTGCCTAATCACTCTAATCAGTCACTCTCTGTGCCTAATAAAGTTTCTACTTTCGTCTGATCCAATCAATAAGGTTTCTCGCAGTCAGTATCTTGACTGAAACGGATTGGAATGTTAGATTATTAAGGAAACTTGCAAAAATAAGTTCAAGGGAAGTTGTCAGGTGGAAGAAAGGAAAATTTGGTAATAAAATTCCATACTGAACAAAATTATACGCTTTTATTATAGGAAAAATCGAAGTATATAATATACAAAGAACATGGCTACCACAAAGATCATACGTTATGACCCGAGCCAGCGTGGTAGCGTGGCCGAGCGGTCTAAGGCGCTGGTTTAAGGCACCAGTCCTCTTCGGAGGCGTGGGTTCGAATCCCACCGCTGCCAATATTTTTATTCCACTTTTATTTCCTATGTACCTTATTTTTAAAGTTTGGAACACGAGTTAAAGAAGTTTAATACTGAAATGTTATATATATACACACACACACTCACACGAATAACTATTTACAACAATTCACATTAAAATTACAGATCTCTGCCAAGATTTTGTATTTCTTGAATAATAAAATCCATATCGTCATGATTGAGTCCAGAATTTTGAAGCACCAACCGGAAGAAATTTGGTAGTCCACGAAGAGGTTGGTAAGTAACCATCATCGAACCAGTCTTCATCATGCGTTCCTTAATTTTTGGTGCAACCTGGAAAAATATCATTATTAAAAATATTGTTAGGTAATCATTATTTATACAAGTTGCCACTAAAATGTACATACCTTGTGTAAAATGTCATTAAAATCCTCTCTCTCTTCCTGTCCTCTCAAACTGGGAGGAATGTACCAAAAGCAGATGTTGGTACATTGTGGTTCCATCAATAACCTAAAGCCTTCTGTCTTCTTAATCTGCTGGGTGAAATACTCAGCATTGTCAAACACTGTGTCGATGTGTTGTTCAAGTCCCAATGTTCCCTGAAAATTATATCGCTTTTAGATATATTTCTCTTAGGTTAGTAGACAATAAAACAGATTTTTGTAAATTGTTATTTGAAACTCACTTTAGCTTTCCACATGAACCAGAATTTAAGAACGTCAGCACGGCGACCACACTGAATATGCTTGTCACCAGTGTCATACTTGGTATCATAAAATTTGTCCTTTTGGAAAAGGTACTGAGCACTGGCGGAGTGGCAAGCAGAAAGTACATTCTCATGCTTCGTCAGAAATGTTGAACACTGTTGAGGAGCAGTCAGAAGCTTGTGTGGATTCCAGGTGACAGAATCCGCTCTGCAACAATTCAGTAATGTTATTGAACACTAATAAAACTAAAAATCTGTAACTTTTAGAATGACAAAATGTAAGGAGTTGTCTTATTTAACTACCATATGAACAGAACCACTTTAATTTAAAGGCCTAGAAGAGCTAAACACAGGTTATAAAACTAGATTTGACAAGGACCAAAAGTTTATGAAACGTTCAGAGTTAAATTATTTGTAAATTTGAATTACAAAACAACTGAAAGGTTGCAAGAATGAAGTAATTAAACCCTTCCCATACAATTAAATGTGCATTGAAATATCTTTTATGACCATTTCTTTCAAGTCCTTTACTTGAAGTAAAGATCATAATTATTACAAAATATACTTAATGAAAATATTCAGTTTCATTTTTATTTATTTAATCTTTAGTATAATTGACTAAATATTAATTCCAATGCAAGAATATTACATTTGAAAATCTTTGAAAAAACTTAAGTGTTTTCATATGTTGCAAAAGACCTCTAAATCTAACACTATAAACTTTAGATCACAAATCACCATCAAATCTTACAAAAACTACTATTGAAATGAAGAGAGATTGCTAATGATGGTAAATCTGAAAGTATGTAAGTAGGGCAAGACTTGCAGGAATCTTGACAGTGTACAGAGCATAAACAAACAGATAATACAAATTTTTTATTTACCTTTCAATTCCTTCTAGCAGGTGCTTATATTTTCGAGACATCAGAGCACCTCCGCCCCATGCAGCATCTACATGTAACCACATATTGTATTTTTTGCAGATGTCAGCAATTTGTGGTATAGGATCAAAAGCTCCTATGACTGTTGTTCCTGTAAATGAAAGTACAGAAATTAGAAAGTAATTCTTTGCTTTAAGAAAGGGCATTTGTAACTTTACATTTTTTGTATTCAATTTCATGTATGCATGATAATTGGAAAAAATGGACATTAATAAAAATGTAATGTAGTATATTGTTATAATACTAATGTGTGTTGTCCATACCTGCAGTTGCAGAAACCATAAATGGCAAAGCCCCTTCTTCCTGAGCTTGGAGTACCAGTTGCTCCAAATGGACAGAATCCATTTTTCCATTTGAATCACACTTTACCATGAAGACATTATCTGATCCCAGACCCAAAAATGATGCAAGTTTCTTGATTGAGTAATGAGCATCTTCAGAAGTAAAGAGGACCATTCGTGGCAATCCATGCAGACCTTTTGTCTGAAATGAAGGAAGTTTTTAACGATCTGTGAAGTGCCACATTGATTTGAAATGTAAGTGTACTTAGCAAGTGTGCTCTTAAAATAGACTATCTTCACTGAATACTTCGTTTTCCACTTTGTACCATTCCTTGTACTAGGCCGCTTTGTTTTACATTCCTTTCCAATTCATTTTGAATGGGAAGGGGTCAGGAACATCAATATATGAGATTGGTAAAGGAAACCCCTTTTGCAAAATAAATTGTGGCCACTGTCAGCAAAATTTTGACAGGATTTTTCTTCCTTACAAAAAACTGCCTTTAAGGAAATACCCTCTTACCTCTTACCACGTTCGTCGCTAGAAGACTTCTTACATGTATCTCCCATGTTCACTTTTTAATATCATTATTCGTTGAGTGATAAGCGATTCGATTAAAATTTGCCTATTTCCTAACTGTAAAGTCACGTTTGTTCCTTTTCGAATTACTTATTCTTCGATTTTTCTATAGTGGCGACATTAGGTCATTGTTACATCTCCCGCCTAATAAATCTATTTAATTAATTCGCAAACGTCCTTCTCAACGAGGCCTCAAAAATGTGCTTACCACCATTAAAAAGATTCATTTTCTAAGAAAGGAAATGTAACCATGACCTTATGTCAACTGCCACTATAGAAAAACGGAAGTATAATTTCGTTTGACTCTATTCGGAAACAAAGCCCTGTGGCGTAGCTAGTGGGGAGAGCGCCCCGGGTGACACCATTCTAGGGGTGACACCAATTAAAATACTTCATAGTTGGAATTATATAATTCAAAGCATTTATTTAAAAAATTATATATTAATAGTTAGTTTTCTTAGTTTTAGTAGTTTGAAAATTTTATTGTTGGAATTATATAATTTTTTATGGTTTAGTTAAAAAATATTTATATAAATTTAATAAGTATACATTTAAATCATAAGCATAGATTATGATTTAATTGCAATTATTCTTAATTACATAGAATTTTTTAACATGTGCAAATCTGTTTGCATTTTTAATAACATAATATACAATCAATGCCGCAATAGATATTTGTATACTTAATTTATGGGCGGGAGGTTACCATTAGCTTCGCCCCAGGCGACACCAACTGAAGCTACGCTACTGCTAATGTCAACTGCCACTATAAAAAAACCGAAGTATATAATTTGGTGTGACTGGATTGGGAAGCCTCACCTTGACGTCGGGCGCGGCGTGGAAGCGCGCGCAGCTGATGGCGTAGCCGTTGGCGATGGAGCCGCCGGGGCAGAAGATGCCGTCCCCGTGGCCGTCGGGGAAGCCCACGATGCGCCGCATCTCGCGCAGCACCGTCTCCTCCATGAGCGTGAAGACCGGCGACACCTCGTACGTGTACACGCTGGGGTTGAGCGCGTCGCCCAGCCACTGGCCCCACCAGCCCGTACGGGTCCACGCTGAAAGCGACACCAAGCATGTATTTATTTATTTATTTACGTCAAAAAACGGTTAAAATGCTGTGTGTGACGCGCTATGGGGAGAAGTGAAATTTGTGCACGTTTTCTTAATTCTGTGATCTCTATCCTAAACCATATAGTATTCGAATTTTGAATACAGAAAAGAGAGGTTTTTTTTTTGAAGTTTTGTTGACAAAATATTCGCTCCTATATAATAAAATTACAGTTACAGTACATAATAAAATTACAGTTACAGTACATCTACATTGCAATCTCTACACTGTTTGCACATGAAGCTAGGAAAAGTAATCGAGAGCGTTGATTTGGAGATCTTGCCGTTTGCGATGCTCTCGCAATTGGTCGCTCACGATTCGACGGGCTCCTCTAACTATACTTACAAATAATCATGAACAAAAATGTCGTTTCCTATAGTGCATCACATCAGAATGGTTTTTCGTATGGGCTACAAATACCGTAAACATATTTACAAAAAAACAAACAAACGTAAGTGGTGCGTGATTATTAATTGTCGGGACTCAGGAATTCAATGTTTTTAGCGACAAGTGCTTTTTGCTGGGAAATGGATATTTTCGCGATAAATGCCAAATTCATTTTTAAAGGATTTTTTTCGAGTGTCTACGCTTACAAGAAAGAGACTTCAACGAGTTTCAGTAGTACAAATATTGCATCGAGAGTATGCTAATCGATCCTTGGCCATTCTCAATTTTTTATAAAGCGAACTCTGATTTGTGACACTTAGTCGTACTTAATATTCAAAATTCCCTATATTGGCATCCACTTAATGACTTCCAGGCCGGCTTTCCTTCTACGATATCTTAGAGCTTTTTACAGCGGGCGTGTGTGTTGTGATTGCAGTTTGCATTTTTTTAACGACTGTGTGTATGTGGTTTCCTCCTGTGATCGACCATGACACTGAGCAATTGAGAGCTGCAAGTCAACTGCGAGTGTCATTGACTTTTCGCACGGTGACGGGGGGAGGGGGACCTTGTTGTGCAGCGACCCTGCCACGTGCCGGGCTGTGCCACCGGCCTCCGCGTGTCCTCCCCATTTGCCTTCCTTATGGTCCTCCCGCACCCCTTCCTGCCAATCTCTCTCTCCCTCCCTTCCCCCGCAGAACTTACCACGGCCGTCCGCCTCCGCCTCCTGCGCACCCCCACCCCACCCTCCTCAATCGCCACGATCTTCCCGGCCGGGGTCGCGCTTTTCAGATTTCGCGTCGATTCTGCCTCGCGAACGCAAGAACACTTGTTTTACAGCTCAGCCGTTAACTAACTCTCTCTTTGTGGCTGGGAGATACGTTTTCGGACGTCGTGGTCTTAACTTCAATGTAATCTACACTAACGAAATCTCGTTACCCACCGCCGTTAGAAGTTTGCAAGATTAAAAATTATAACGTGTAATTACCATCTAGACAAATCGACAACTTTCTACACTTTAGATTTAATATTTTTTAACAAAAGGTTTCACATCAAGTTAATTAAAATTATATTTATTATTTCCAACATCCGAAAATTTGTAATTTTTATGGTTGTGCTTTACAGATTACGAGATGTCAATTTCTACTTTTGGCTTATAGGTTGTAGTTTGTTGTTTGTTTTTTTATTTATCGTTAGTTTTCCTTCGGCGGCATTTGCGATCATTTCTGTACGCCTGTTTATTGAGGGGAGTGAAGACTCCAATCCTTTTCTCCCAACCGGAACCAGTAATAGTGAAATTTCACTGTCGCTCCTTCATTCGCGTAACAAAATAAACTATTCTTGGAAACAGAAAGCGACCTACATTTATATGAGCAGACAGAGACGCTAATTTAACAGTCAGTCTTTTCTATCTCACATTTTGAATTCTAAATAGTGGGGCTTCAAGATTTTCTCCCCTACAGGCGCCACAAGTTTTCAGAAATCGTTTAGTAAGTGAATGAATCGGAATAAAAGAAATGTTCAATTTGAAAAAGTGGTTATATTAATAAAGAATTTTCAATTAACACGATAAAAATTAATCTGAATCAAATGGATTCCATTAATAATCCCACATCTCTCAAAAATTGTTTAACCAACGTATCGTTGCTCCTTCGACACTTCAATTACAAAATTACATTTACCTCCATTAATTTGAGGGTTTTAATTAAAAGGAAACGAAAAAATTGCTACTTCTCCACCAGCAGACAGATTCGTCGAACGAAACTTCGCTTGTCACCAACGGTAGATCGGAAAAGAGCGACTGACGGACGGACAATGCAAGTTACACGATAACTGAAAGCTGTGAACCAAACATTGCTATATCGTATGTAAATTTATAATTTTTTGCGAGGCGACAAAGAAATAGTTTATGATGTGAAGCATCTCCGATTTGTCCGACAGCAACACGCTAACGTAGGGGAATAACTAGGGAGTCAGTTTTAATGCGCACTCCAAAAGTAGAAACCTGTATATCGTATGTTTTTGGCATTTTGTTTTGTCAGTTACAACATGATTTTATACGTGCTTATTGATGTATCACCGTAAAGATAAATGTAGTTTAAGATGAATTTTAAAGTGTTGATTTTTATCAATAATAATTAAATAGTGGCAGTTCGGTATTGTCAAGATTACAAGTAACAACTAGCCCTGTATCGCACACGCACAGAAATCATCAGTGTAATTTAAGACGAATTTTTAAGTGTTGATACTTTATCAACAATTAAATAATGGCCCTGTGTATCGCACATGCACAGAGATTACAGCAAGCATCAGACACTGTCGAAGACCGGGGCGTTCGAAAGCGTGGGCAAGACAATAAATCATTGCCGTGACCCATCTCGATCGAGCACAATGCCAGCTCGGCGCCTGAGGTGGCGACGGCGGCGGTGGCGTTGCGGCTTCGCGCGCCGCTGGTCAAGGCTCGCGCCGTTTCCGCAGCTTTTACTTTCGTGGCCAGAAGTGTGTCGCGCCGAGCTCCGCAGACCTCTAAATTACGTTAAGAAATGCGGCAGGCGTGGTTTCCATTTGTTGCGTCCTTGGACCGCGCTCGCAATGACAATCTCTGGAACGAACGCCGCTCAGGGTGTAGCAATTGTAAATACGCGCGCGTGTATCTAAAGTGGCGTTATTACGAATAAAGGACGTTTAACTGCGACACTTGTTCTATATTCGAAATTGCTTGGACAGGACGGAAACCGTTAACCGCAACCAGTCCTTCAATCGGATCGGCGGCAAGTTTTTTTTGTTGCTTTGTCGCCTTCTCGTTCGAGTAATTGACGACAAGAGGTTTTTATGTTCTGGAGCTTGCTAGAGCATTGCACTCTTATCATGTAGAAAATTGACATGTAGAACTATAATGAGAACAAATTGTCAGCGAGCCGCGCGAATAGGACACAAAAAATAATTGTTCGAATTTAATATTCAACCACTCCTTTTGAGTTTCTCCGCTTTGTTAGGCATGTTGCCGTGCACAACCCGAGCTAAGACAAACTTATTCACGTTTACTTCGTCTCGTAAAGATGGACGTGAAATTTATTCCAAGATTTAAGGACGAGATGTTCGGAAGCGGTCTTACCTGGAGAAGAGCTGATTGACGAAGTAGGGATGGCCCGTCTTGACGCTGTACTTGATGATGTCCTTGACGTACTGGATGAGCTGGTCGTGGTCGACGGGCGCGTCGCGCACCTGCAGGTCGACGAGGGCGGCCATCTGCTCGGGCGAGCGCCACTCCAGCACCTTGCTGTCGCGGGCGGTGCCCTGGAAGACGGCCTGCTGCACCAGCACCTCCAGCGCCTCCCGGAAGAAGTCCTGGTGGCGCGCGGGGTCGGGCAGGCTGGCGAACCACGGCGGGCGGCGCGCGCTGGCCGCCCGCACCGACGCCGACGTCGCCGCCGCCGGCGCCGCCTGCGGGGGCGGCACCGACGCCGCCGCCGCCGTCGCAGACTCGTCTCCGCAGGTCGCGCCCGCCAGCGCCGCCATGCCCGCCGCCGACGCCGCTGCGTCCAGCTTCCCGTTGAGCCCGCCCAACCCTTCGAGGGGCGGCGGGGGCAGCGCGGTGGTCTCTGCGGCGGTCGGCATCTCGGCGGGGTGAGGTGGTGTCGGTGGCGGGGCTGGCTGGCGGGTCGTCGAGCGTTAGAGGGCCTACCCTCGACTGAAAAGGTCAGTGCTCACCTCTACGTTTATATACGAGCGCGCCCGCCGCGTCTAGGACTTTCCCCTCCTCGGCGGACGCTGGCGGCGGCGGCGGCGGCGCTGCCGCCCTCCTCGTGGCGTGACGTCACGGCTGCGTCAAACCTTGACGGACGCTTCGCGGCGCCGCAATCCTTTCTGTTTGCGGTGGGTTTCCTGAACGGGACCGTTGGGGCCCTTCCTGCTTCGCCTCGCACTCCACGATGCGGCGAGTGTCGAATTTTCCGCGGTGGTGCGCGTTTCCGGATTTTGGATGTGATTGTCACGGCCTGGCGGCGCGTGCGGGACACGTGATAGTGACGTCGCGAGCAGGCAACAATTCACGCACGCCCTTTGACTGCGCGCTGGCCGCAAGAGGTGCGACAGAAGACCGTGGACTTCCGTTGATAAAGAACGCTGACTCGTTTGTCGGTTTTCTGAATGAGCTGTTCTTACTCACATGGAATTATTGCCTCGCGGTTGTTTTGAAGTCTATGTAGTCATAGTGGTCTTGTAGCTCAGAGACTGTGTGATCTTCTCGTGAGGAAGATGAGAAAAGTTGAAATCAAATAAATGTTGATTAAGTTTCGTATCAAGCGTGTTTAGCTCATTTTTGCAGTTGCCACATTCATTAAATGAAAGAAAAAAATGTGAAAATTAAAGGATACGTTACGATCACTTTGTAATAATAATAAAAATAATAATAATAATAATACTTATTATTATTATATATTATTATTAATTCAGCAATTGTGTATCATTAAATCACTTCATCAATTAACCATTTTAAATGAAATTAGTTTAATTCTTTCATTATTTTGAACGTTCTCTAAAAATATAATTTAGATATTTGTTTTTATTACAAACGTGTACACTTGGGGAATACCCATCTGTTTAAATGTTACAACGTATTTATATCCTTTCCAAATTAATTTGAACCAGACAACGTATGTTAATTCTCAAATGAATGGCGATACGTCGAAAAGGACATTGACCCTTCTAACATTCACCTTCACAGCAAAATCTCTTTTTTTACGCTGACGAAGGCGTCAGATATCCTTCTCCCGTTATGGAAAATAGGATTCTCTTAAATAAACAAAATGCTCTCTTCTTGACTAGTTCTGGATATCGTGCAACGTAAGAAATACATTGAGGATGATTCTGAATTCTGTACTGCGAAGTGTAACTCATTCAAATACGAGCTCTCGCTTTCAGTTTCAATCGATTTCAACTTCGCTCAGCTCGACCGCCTCATCTAGTTTAGCTTTCGTCTGGCCGCTTTTGCACGCCACGTCTTTTTCCATCAGGTGCACCGTGACTAAACACCCGCTGAAGGTGACCTCCCCGAAAAAAGTCCGAAAGCGCACTTTTGTGGACCGCGAGGAAATCCCCGTCGAAAGAGGCTGCAGCCGCCGCTCCTACTGCTTCAATGGAGCGCGTCGACAAGAACGTGTCGCTCCGCCCCGCTCCACCCCGCCCCGCTCCGCCCCGCTCCGCCCCGCTCCGCCCCGCCCCGCCCCGCTCCGCCCCGCTCCGTCCCGCCCCGCCCCGCTCCGCCCCGCTCCGCCCCGCTCCGCCCCGCTCCGCCCCGCTCCGCCCCGCTCCGCCCCGCTCCGCCCCGCTCCGCCCCGCTCCGCCCCGCTCCGCCCCGCCCCGCTCCGCCCCGCTCCGCCCCGTCCCGCTCCGCCGTGCTCCGCCCCGCTCCGCCCCGCTCCACCCCGTCCCGCTCCGCTCCCCCCGCCCCGCTCCGTCGCCCCGCGCTGGCCGCAAATCGCTAATAAGCGAGCCTTCCCAGAAAACTCGTTTCGCGGCAGCACACATATGACGTCGAGTCAGAACAGCTGAGCGTGAATGGGCGCGACTGCAAACCTGGGAGTTCCGAGGATTACGCGCACGTTTGTTGTTAAATGAATCCCTACTTACGAATTTTCCGGAGGCCTTCTTAGGAGCGGAGCCTGCAAAAAACATTGAGTGAGACTGTCAACACTGCAATGGTGAGTTCCATACACATTTCTTTTAAACGATACCTATAATACGGTAGTACCTACATATTGTAAAGTATATTGTAAAGATAGACAAGCTCTCTCCAGAAAAAGAATAGCTCATCATATCAGCTGGCGATCTTTAAAGGAGTTTCAGGCCTCTATACTTTTTAATTTGTTTTGAAAGCATAGCAAACGTCATAAATTGTAGGTAGTTGATTACATTTTCTGGTGAAAATTTTAATGAAATATTGGGCTTACCGTTTTACGCTCGTGTAGCCAGAACAGCTGAGAAGGAACGATCGTTCCTCCGAAGCTGGGAGTTCCAAGGATTTCGCGCTGATTTGTTGTTAATTCAACTACTCGCGAATCTTCCTCTTGTCTTCTTGCGAGTGAGTCTTAAATCTTCAGAATTGCTGATCGCAGTGGTGAATGCTGCATACTTTTCTTGCTTTGACTCTATTGAAGACTGACATAACAAAGAGTTGCTAGATAGGTTACAATATTTCTAGTCTGTAACAGAAATGGTTCTTTCCCTGTCAGTATCCTTGTAGTTTATTATGAGAGCTGATGCTCATCCTAAACTTTGAAATTCGTCACGTTGTTTGTAACTTGTTTATTAGTAGCTGATTTGCACTTCTGATGTCAATACAGATTTTCATTAATTATTACACGTGTTTTCACATGAGTAATGTCAAGCCCGAACATCTGAGTGTGCATTGACACACCTTCGAGTCTGGAAATTCCGAGGATTACGTTCATGTTAGTTATAAAATGAACACTCCTATTCTTTTGTCTTTTTGCGAATGGAGCTTGAAATCTTTAGAATCGCTGAACATGCTTCCTGAGGAGTCTGTCAACATTGTAATGGTGAATCGCGTATGTCGTCTTTATTGTATCTTTGTACGCGATGAGACTAAAGATTACTACAAAGTACAAAAAAATAATCACGGGAAAGAGACCGCTTATCAAGATAAATTCTTGTAATTTTTTTCGAGTCCAGTAACTCCTTTCTAGACTTCACTTAGTTCACTAATGAATCGAACGTCATAAATAATGCTGCAGTTGTTTGTATTATACGCGTACGTTTTCTTGACAGTTCTTAATACCAACATGGGTTGTATTAAGTAAAATTATAGCTACAAGCGTTTTTGACAAAATCTGGTATTAGAAGTATTCAGTCTGGTGTAACAGAGACTATTTGGAATCGAGAAATTACCTATAGATTTGCTATTGTAGAACTGTCGACAAAATAATTCCCCCCCACTCCTCTCGCATCTAGCAAAATGACGACTGAAGAAAACGTGCGCGGATAATACCTCTGTCAATACAAATTTTAATAACTGCGCTTGCCGGCACACGCATGTCCTAGAACGAAAACAGCCGATTGCAAATGAGCACGCCTTCGAAGCTGGGAGATCGAAAACTGTGCGCACAAAGCACGTGCACTACACTACGGGACTAATAACTTTATCACTTCACTATATCACTCTAGCTCAATCAATCAAAAAACGTGATCGAGATGGCGGTCATTGGACCAGATGATCACTGCTTGTTGCAGGCATATTTTTTAAAATTATGCAGTACAAATGTTAACAAATTTATTACATATCATTCATTATATATATAATTAATAAACTATTATTTTTAATATTATTTTATAAATATTATTTTAACGGTCAATATAATCCCTAATTGTATACAATTAGAAACGGTTATACAGCATAAAAGATCAACTGGGCCCTTAAAAGGTATTTGATACTTAAATTTCTACATCAATTCTAATCATTGAAAGTCATCTGTCAACGTGTTGTGAAATAACGGACATATCTTTCATGTGGTGTCCATGTTGGCGGCAGTTGATACTGAAATTGGATGAATACGATTCCTATGATGTGTGCTGTTATTTAAAATAACTGTATTGCATGAAAATATATTCCCACGCTGAAGTCGGTTTTGACAAAAATTACAATTTCGTACATAAATAGACAAGGCAATGGTATGATTCCAAACTCAATGAAGAGGGCCCGCAGGAATTACGTGGGTGACATTTATTTTTTAGTCGTACATTTTTCTGCTTTCTTAAAGTCTGGATACTACAGGATGTGCTCCCCCAGAATGGTATGTCATATCTCAATCAGAAATGAACATTCGCAAAATCAGGCAACAAGCTGCACGAACGCTGACTGAATTTGAAAACAATTCAAATGCTTAACAAAATGAACTTAATTCTGTGTTAAATTCATTCGTATGGTTGAGATTTGACTGAATTGAGAGGCTCAGAAATTTTGTTACCTTAATATTAGCCAATTACATACTTTCATTTTCAATGTCGCATGCGATTGGTGTTGGAAATGAAAAACTGCATTGAAACTGTTGATTCTTCATTTATAGGCAATTAACAAATTAATTTGAAACATCTGAACTCGTACTATTTCTTTCGTTTTGTTTCTTTTTGCAGAAATTTTTCCTGTCGTCAGCAAACAGAACTGTCCTTCCGTGTATGCAGACGAGTTAATAGACGAGGCCACATCATTTCTATATAAAAGAAAGAGGATAGAGACTAAGACAGATCCCTGGGGGATCCCATGGTCAAATGACAAAGAATTGGAAAGACGAGTGATTAATGTTCTTTCGTGCCAATACTCTATTTCTACTCTTTGCAACAGATGTTTAAGGTACGAGGATATCAAAACAAGGGCAATACCTCAAATTCCATACGAAGGCAATTTTAAAAGTAAAAAGCGGTGGTCAATGTCGTGAAAAGCTCGGGAAAGATGCAAAAATATTTCAATAGGCTCTTCATTCGATCCATATTGATGAATCGATATCTTTGAAAAAAGAAAAGAAAATATAGGCCCTTTCCGTAGATTTTGATTTTCTAAATTCACGTAAGTTGGAAATCGTTTTTCCTGAGAAGAAAATCCATTCGAATGCAGAAGTCTCTCTAATATTTTTGAGAAAACTTACAAAAGAGAAATTGGCACATAATTTTGAATTTCATTTTTGTTGTTTTTAACTAGTGGTGCCCCAACCAACAGCACATACTATCTAGCATTGTTAGGAAAGGTAATAGTATAATAATGCAATTTCTATTCTACTAAGACTTCAGTCCATCTCGTGGAAAAGTCCAAACTAATTGAAAAACATCGCCTGCGTTGCATATCTGCAATGACTTCTGATAGCCAATAACATTTGTCACTCCTTAATTCTACGACAGAAACACGCATGAATTAATCACAACTGTTGCAATATTCGCAGCACATTATACAGTCAAGCTAAGGTAATTTCAGACAAGCTTGCTTTGATTAAATCAAAATTTTCTTTCAATTGTGGAATGGTTATACCATAATCAGCGATTAATCCTTTTTTTAATTAAAGAAGTCTATAAATTAAACATTCAGAGCTGGAGTCCATGCCAAAATATTATATGGGCAGAAAGGCAAACAGACAAGCAGACAGGTAGGCAGATAGGCAGCCAGCCAGCCAGCCAGCCAGACAGACAGGCAGGCATACACAATCAAACGGGCGGGCAGGCAGGCAAATACAGTCAGGCAGAGGCAGGCAGATAAGTAGGCAGAGAGGCAGACAGATTGACAGACAGGCAAAGTGGTTAATTTGCAAAATGGTTAAGTTTGGTTAATTTGCAAGTACGTTGGTGCTTTTAAATTAATTTTGTATAACTTGCTTCAGTGTTGTGCATTATCTCAAACTGCAAAGTGGTTTAATCACTGATCAGGTGCAATAAATTAAAATAATAATAATAATAACAATAATAATAATAATAATAATAACTCCACCTAGGGAGTACACGACCTTGGAGTTGGTGGTGGAGCTTGAGTACCCCCATGAGCCTTAAAGCTATGTCAGTGGTAGCCTAGCTACCGGTAGGGCCTCCCTTGCTGAATAGGTTGAAGGTGAGGGGTCAGACGAAGAAGTACTCCATTTTGAGGAGAGTGGGAAGTAAGTAGAGAGGGAAGGGTCATGAACCTTTGGACTTCCTGTTGTCGGCCCATAGAGGGTACAGGAGAGAAACTGGGTTGGCACACGAGGCCACTGATTAGAGTGGAGGCCCGAACCTTGCATTAGCCAGCGAAGGAGGCTGCCTTCAGCAGTCAGTGAAAATCCCGTAGGGTTTAGTAATGCCGACTGGCGATCGGAGGGACCCCTTGCTGGGCCCTGCGGGGGGATGCCCCGAGGCCACTGTGGGTCGCAGCAACGGATGACAGGAAACAACCCGAGGGTTAAGTGTGATCTGTGAACTCGAACTTGCGTCCTGCGAATCCTCAATTCAAACCAATGAGCAAAATGGATAGAACAAGCAATGTAATGAATCTTAACGTGCCTTGTTCTACCAATGTCCCTTACCTGCTCAGAAACCGAGCTAATGCCACCTTGTCGACGTCTGGCCATCCCACGGATGTTAGTCCCAGGGACCCAGAGCCGGCAGTAGCTCGAAGCCATCGTCAGAGATGGACCCGGGATGAATTAAAGGAGGTGATGTGGTGCTTTTACTATGCAAAAGCGAAAAATGGGGGCTCAGAAATAGAAGTTTTCAAGGTATGGAGAGAGCGGAACCCAGATATGAGACCTACCCTAGACTCAAAGAAGCTTGCCAGTCAACGACGATACATACTCAGCAGTGGAAAATTCACAGCAGAACAACTTGCTGACATTGAGAGAAATGCGGAGTATGTATTTCGCTCGAACAATCCACATGACGAACATGTAGAACTTGAAAATGATGATCCCGTGGAAGGTTCATCGCTTTCCAGTGAAACACACGTCAGTGGTGAAAACTCATCTGGCAATGAATTACACGATAAGGACATGATGCGAAATCTCCTTCGGCGCGAGATAGAAAGAGTTAGTCAACTTCCGTTTGAATCTCGCGAACCGTTGAGGAGAATATACGAAACTGCCAAAGCTAAAAGAGTGATAGAAACAGTGAATTCTGTCTTAAATGAGGTGGTGGAGACCCCAGGCAGAGATCTAGATATTACTGAAATCAATCACATCATATATGCAACTGGATATCTAGTATCTCAGATAATTTTGGGGCCAGCCAAGAACATCGACGGCCGACAGCAAAACAGAGTAAACAGCTCTGTACCCCCATGGATGAACAGAATTATGAAACGGATAGCCGACACCCGGCGTGAAATATCACTCTTAGCTGAGGCATCTTCTAAATCAACGCACACCTCTAAAGTTCAACGAAAAATATTCAATGTTGAACAGAAATACCAAATTGAAAATGACACCAGCAGGCTAATGGTAGTTGAGAAGCTAAAAGAGAAAATTCAAGCATGGGCTCAACGAATAAGAAGGTACAAACGTAGAATAGATTTCCGTGTACAGAACCGGTTGTTTGAAACAGACGCGAAGAGATTCTATCGCAATCTGACTCAAAAACCAAATGGCAAAGCTGTTACTCCTTCAAAAGATGACGTCGAAGCATTTTGGGCAGGAATCTGGGAAGAGAGCAGATCCTACAACAAAGACGCATCTTGGCTTCAATCTGAAGTTGATGCTGCCGATGAACTTGTAGAAACAGTGGAAGATGTTCACCAATTCTCGGAAGAGGACCTCTTCCAAGCAATTAAGAACGTGGGAAACTGGAAGTCCCCCGGGATTGATAAGATCCAGATTTATTGGATTAAGAAATTAACAGCAATACATTCTCATCTAGCAAAGGCTGTTAATAAAATTTTTGAAAACCCAAAGGAAATCCCGGAATGGCTCACACGCGGCATCACGTATTTGCTACCCAAAGCGGGAGACAGCTCTTTGGCGAAGAACTACAGGCCAATTACTTGTCTGCCAGTACTGTACAAAGTTATAACTTCAGCCATAGCTGACAAAATGTATGGACATCTAGATAAGAATCATCTAATGCCAGCTGAACAAAAAGGATGTCGTAAAGGCTCTTATGGCTGTAAGGAAATCTTGCTACTGAATAAAGTCATCTTGAATGATGTAAAGAAACGCAAACGTAATTTGAGCATGGCTTGGATTGACTACCAAAAGGCCTTTGATAGTGTACCACACGATTGGATTTTGAAGACCCTGGAGATCTATCGATTTCATCCTAGACTTATTGAATTTTGCAAGGCTAGTATGAAGTCGTGGAGTACCAGGTTACTAATCCACAGCGGAAGGGAAGCAGTGGAAACCAGAAGTATTCAGATTAACAGGGGTATTTTTCAAGGAGATTCACTATCCCCTCTGCTGTTTTGCATTAGTTTGATCCCACTATCGAGACAGTTGTCGCAAGCTGACTTTGGTTTTAAGCTCCATGGTGATGAAAGGCCAGTATCACATTTGTTTTACATGGATGATCTGAAAGTGTTTGCCAAGAATGAAGCGATTCTCTCCCAAATGCTGTCTGTCGTGAATGACTTTAGCAATGACATCTGCATGAAGTTTGGTCTTGACAAGTGTGCAAAAATCAATTTAAAAAGAGGGAAACTCACAACGTCTGAGAACATTGAAATTGATACGCACACTGTGATTCAAGATCTTGAGCCAGGTAAAACTTACAAATATCTGGGCGTTGAAGAATGTGAAACCATCTCGAATGACAGAATGAAAGAGAGAATTCGTAGGGAGTATTATAGGAGAGTGAGACTGGTCCTGCAGTCCGCTCTGAATTCCAGGAATAAAATATCTGCAATAGGTAGTTTGGCGGTACCTGTAGCCGAATACAGTTTTGAACTAGTGGACTGGACTGAGCAAGAAATTCGCACCATGGATCGAAAAACCAGAAAACTGCTAACAATGCATCATGTTGCCCACCCTCGAGCTGATATACATAGACTTTATGTGTCACGTAAGGAAGGAGGAAGAGGCCTCAGACAAATTGAGGCCTCCTGGCACAACGCAATAGTCGGGCTCGGGAAGTATGTAGTCAGCCATCAAGACGACCCTCTAATGAGGCAGGTCATGAAATCTGACCGAAGAATGGGAAACAGAGGCATTGTTAGTGTAGCAAGAAACATTGCGAAGAAAACTAGGCAAGATACGTCGAATAACACAGACACTGAACTTCTGATGCTGCTAAACATGAAGTGTGAGACACAAAAAATGTTAAAGAAATCGTGGAGAGACAAACCACTCCACGGACAATACCTAAAAAGAATGGACAAGGTGCAGATCAATAAAGATCAATCATTTATGTGGCTTAAAAGGGGAAGGATGAAGCCAGAATCGGAAGCACTTGTAATAGCTGCCCAAGATCAGGCCTTGAGAACACGACATTATGATAAAGCGGTTCTCAAAATTTCCCAAGATGACAAATGCCGCATTTGCCAGGAGCAAGTAGAAACCATTGATCATATTGTCTCAGCTTGTCCAATCCTAGCAAAGACCGAATATCTTAAAAGACATGACAGGGTGTGTAGCTACCTCCACTGGCAGATCTGTACCGCCCTCCAAGTTCCAAACACATGCCCCAAGTGGTACGAACACTCACCGAAACCAGGGACGTCTGTTGGATTGTGTACGATATTGTACGACCAACAAATTCAAACTGATCGCACGATAGCGGAAAACAAACCGGATATAATTATCCGGGATTTGGCGAAAAAATCGTGTTTAGTTATCCATGTTGCCTACCGATCTACCTTGTACCTTGTACCTTGCGATGAAAACGTCGTTACCAAGGAGGCAGAAAAACGTCTTAAATACAAGAGTTTGGAAATCGAGATCAGCCGAATGTGGGGCGTAAAAGCACAGGCCGTCCCGATAGTTGTCGGAGCTCTGGGATTTGTTCCGCAAAATTTGAGTAAGAACTTGTCTAAACTCCCAGGTAATTCAAAAGACTGGGAAGTGCAAGAAATTGCTTTATTTGGAACAGCCCACATTTTGCGTAAAGTATTGTAGAGGCACTGATAGTCACCGAATCTGCTCCTTAGGTAGCTGGTTGCAACCTGGAGTAGATTTTATATTCAGCCGACTCATAAGATCTTTAGTCGTGATGTAATGGAATAATAATAATAATAATAATAATAATAATAATAATAATAATAATAATATGTAAGGTATGACAATGACAGTAGAACTTTTTTTTGATAACATAACACTCAGGCAAGCTTACTCCTGCCTCTTAGAGAGAAGGAAGAACAAAAGCAGGGAATGAGAGTTCATTCTGGCCTAGCAAGGAGTTCGCACAAATAATTATTTTGTATGCGATTATTTCTGTACGTCATGGAATTGGGAACAGTTCTTTAAAAATGATAATTTTAGATAGAAATGGAAAGAAAATCAGAATTTGAACGGCAAATAAGAATCCGAAAAGTTCTAAGTACTTCCTTTTTAATCGTATCTTTTCCTATAAACTATTTCACAAGGATGTAAAATACGTTGAACTTAGTGTTTTTCGTCGACACAAAGCAAGTTATCATTGAAAAATCGCAATATTGGCGATAGAGTTTTTTCAATGAAATCTATTTCCAAGCGTTAGGTCTTCAAACAAGATCGTGTACATTTTTTGGAAAAATAGTAGTTTTGGCTTAATGTCTGCTTGAAGTGAAGGCAATTCATAAAACATTTGTTTTTACAAAAATATGCTCCAATTGTTTTCTTTACATTTTTCCTTGGATAGAGCATATGATGTTTAAAAAAATGACGCAGGTCTCTCCTTCGTTGAACTCTCCGAACTTTCGAAATTTGCAAAAGTTACAAATAACACGAGAAAGTGTGTGATGTTATAGCAGCACTGATTTATTTGTGTTCTATCTCTTGGGATCTCCCTTAGCTACATGTTTAGATTATAAAATCGTGAAACGGATTGTTAATGAGAATTAAAGTTGATTTCATGCAGCCCGAAGAGAACGTGATAGTTGTGCCGTTGATGAAAAAACACAAACGAATATCTTTTTTTCGCCAATAGCCCATCGTTTATACTGTAAAAAATTGTAATTAAACCAAGTTCTTTTTGCTCTGGCTTTTATACTGCTGTAATTCTGGAGAACGATCTATAAAAAAAATTGACTAAAGAAAAAGACGTCATGCTCTTTCATTTAATGGCTGATTGCTGCACTACTCATGCTAATTATTAAACTTCGTTCTAGAAAATCAAGAACAATGAAGCCTGTAAAAGCAAGGTTCTTGTTTAGACTAGTCGTTCATTCTTTGACGCAGATTTCCAGCAAACGCAGACTTCCTCCGGGATTTTTCCAGGAGGCGGCGTGCGTATTAGCAAACAAAGCCCTGGCTGAGTGAAAGGTGACAAGGCTCGTTAGGAGCGGGCTGGGCGCTGCGGGACCTCAACAAGCGGCGGAGGCCCCACTGCGCCTCGGCTAATGCCCTTAATCCGCCCTGACCACGCTCTGCCCTCCCTGACGAAACCCTCGGCAGGGCGCGTGCACTGCCCAAGGGCACAGTGCTTGGACGTGCTCTTAAAAATAAATGGCATTATTAGGAATTACATTTGTTCAACGAATTGTCACCTCGGCCGGGATTCGAACCCGAGTCTCCTGGTTCACGCCCAGTTGTTCCAACCACTAAGCTACCGAGACAATTAATTATTTGAACAGGTTCTTACGATCTGATTAAAATAAGTTAGTAATTGACAGTTGTGTTTCTAAAGCTGTTGCTTCAAACAAAATGTGTGTATTATTTGGTTACTTTAATAAGCATTTTTTTCAAGTAATTATTTTCTTGTCCCAGAAGCACATGCTCAGTGGTACGCAAACTGTCAATGTCACTCCCTTCCGTTCGCAACTGTTCAATCACCAACTTATTTTAATCGGACCATAGGTCTGATGCGTTGCCCATTTTGATATACATATGGCATATGCCACCATTTTGGTTGCGTTTACGCTCAGAAAAATGTTTTGCAGACTCATGGAATACCAAGTTGTAGAGCAAAAAGCGTAAACCAGGAGACCCGGGTTCTAATCCCGGTCGGGGTGACAATTCTTTGAACAAATCAAATGATTAAAATTCATTTGTTACTCAGCAACTTGGTCACAACTTGGTATTCTTTATGTCTGCGAAACATATTTCTGAGCGTAAACGCATCCAAAATGGTGACAAGGGGGTGACCATTTTAGGTATTATTTGTATACGAAGTAGGGTCAGAAAGTTCCCGGAATTGGTTATTAAAAATTTATTAAAAATATTTATAACATTCTTACATTATTTCCCTTCAAAATACTGTCCGCCTGCATTTACACATTTATTCCACCGTTCATATAATTGTTGGAAACACTCTTGAAAGCCGTTTTTTGAAAGTTCCTTCAGCCGCTCCGTCGCATTTTCAATCACCTCTGACGAATCAGCAAAACGATGTCCCTTCAATGCCATTTTTAACCTTGGAAACAGGTAGAAATCTGGTGGTGCGAGATCGGGAGAATATGGAGGATGTTCCAGAGTGGTAACATTATTCTTGGCAAGGTATTGTTTCACCATTAGGGATCGATGTGCTGGGGCATTGTCGTGCAACAAACACCAGTCATTCTCTGCCCATTTTTCAGGTCGTTTTCGTCGAATTGCATCTCGTAGCCGTTTTAAGATCTCTGTGTACAATTCTTTATTTACTGTTCTCCCTTCAGGAATAAATTCATAATGAATCACTCCACGGTAATCAAAAAACACCTCCAACATCACCTTACCCCGGCTTCTGTCCAAGCGAAATTTTTGTTTTCTTGGTGAAGTTTTTGACTTCCATTCAGCGGACTGCCGTTTTGTCTGAGGGTCGTAAAGAAAGCACCATGTCTCATCACCTGTAACAATTTTGCACAGGAAGCTGTCATCAGCATCAGCCATTTCAATCAAGTCCCTGGACATGGTCACTCTCATTTCCTTTTGCTCAGGGGATAACATTTTTGGAACAATGTGCAAGCAAACACGATGCATGTTCAAGTCATTATGAAGAATGCTGTGAACACTCCCATGTGAAATACCAACTTCAGAGGCAATAGTATTGATGGTTGTTCGCCTGTCCGCACGCACAATTTGTCGAACGCGCTCAACATTGTCGTCTGTAGTGGAAGTGGAAGGCCGCCCAGTCCGAACGTCATCTTCAATTGTTGTGCGACCGTCGCGAAAACGCTTATGCCACTCGTAAACTGCTGTTTTCTTCATCGCAGAACTTCCGTATGCTTTTTTTAGCATCTCAAGAGTCTCCGAGGGTGATTTCTCCAGCAACACACAGAATTTAATATTGCCACGCTGCTCTAATGACGATCAATCCGACGAAAGGAAGAAACTACGATCTACAATATTAAACACCGAACGCACGGAACCAACTACAACTGCCTGCTAACCTCAAAAGCACATTCACTCCCAGTTATGCCAACCTCACAAACAAACATGTCCCTTTCAGCTAACAAATACTTGACCGTAAGCGACCATTCCGGGAACTTTTTGACCCTACCCCGTATTAGGCAACTATTTTGTAATATTATGCTTAATTGCATAGATGAATGTTTTAATAACACGCGACTTCAGAGGTGAGTTTTGAAATTTGTTCGAATAAAGCAACTCTAGCGTACCCGTGCGAGAACTCTCGCATGTTAAATCCCACCCTTTCCCTACCCATTTGTCTATCCATTCCATAAAGGAGAGGAACAACTAATGTTCTTACAGAATATCAAAGTAACAATGCAATTGATGTTGGAAACACATTTTCAATTAAAGTTTATTCAACATTATAGAGAGATGTTCTTGGAACAATTCATACTTCTTTAAAAACAACATTTGAAGAAATGTTTCAATCTTCCTTGAGAGTTGGCTTTTCGCTTTCCTTGATAGTCAAATAATAGAAAAGGTTTTTACTCTTGAGAAAGCCAAGTAAAGTAGTGCGAAAATACCGGATCGGGCAAGAACAGACCTACTCATTGCAATATTATTTAACTTTCCTTGATTTGTTTTGAAGAACCGAGTGGGTTTTGGAGAGTCAGGATGCTGAGCTGAGAAAATTGAAAAATTATTTGTATACTAAAAAATATTGAATTATTTTCTGCGTCCTTACGTACCCCAAGAAAAGCAATTCCGAGCCAAAAAAATAATCAAACTAATGTTTTCACCTTTGAGTACTAAATACCATTTGTTAGCATTAGAAACAATTTAGTAGGCATTAGTAAGCCCACTTCGGTACATGGGAATGTTGCTCAAACGATGTTTCCATTTTTAATATCTTAACGAACCGACACCTTGAGTTTAATATCAAACGGTGTTCTATTTACAATATGAGTTTGCAGCTGGGCGTTGGTGTACATACTTCCAGATACCGCCAACATTTAAATCGTGCGTTTGGACTACGATCGTTGGCAGTTGCCGGATGACTTGCACTATACTTTCTATAATATTAAATTTAGTTGTTTTTTAATTGATTGGAGGCTAGCGCGTTTTCATTTTTGTTTTCCATTTATTTCAAGCTATTTTACTTTAGCTACTTTAAAAAGCTTGTTCTTTGTGTTGTTCCTTAGCACAAGTTTTCCCCCACTACCTCTGCATACCCGTGCGAGAACTCTTGCATGTTAGACACCACACTCATCCCTATCATACTATTTTCATTCTAAGAGGGAAAGTAGTTAACGAAACGTGTTTATTTGTTTAAAATCTATAAAGGTAACTTGCAATGTACTAACACAATTACAAATAAAAATGAAAAAGCAATGCAATTAATGTGTAAAAGAAATTTTCAATAAATATTTATTCAATATCATTGAGAAGTTTCTTGGAACAATTCCCAAAACTTACTTAAAGACATTTGAAGTAATTATTCAATATTCTTTGTCAGTTACGTTTTAGTTTTTCGTGATAGTCACAAAAATATTAGCTTTTAACGTTTGAGAAAGCTACGTGTCTGAACCTGTTGACTTGAACATTTCATCGAATGATAACGAAAATATTGGTACAAGAAAAACACAAACACAGTCTTCACTCTTCACTGAACACCCACATCCCTCCACAAGTAAGTACACAGCACTTACAGACCATGAAAAAACGTTAATTGAATAGTTTCACCACACGCATAAGAAACAATCTTCATAGGTATGGGTATCAAGCAATCTTCATAGGTATAGGTACTTCTAGTTGTTGCTGGAGACCAAATCTTGAATTAATGAATATGCAAATAAACCTCGTCAGACTGCACAAACTACGGTGTTAACACAAAGCGTAAATAAAGATTGTCGAATCTAAGCCTTCTAAGCGTGTCGCCCCAAAAATTGCTACCAGCAGGAAGGGCTGAAATATTGAGGTGACCATGGTAGTATTAAAGCGTGGAACCAAAAAGTTAATTGAATGGATTGGAGAATGTCTCATCTTATAGATTATGGTGTGAAAAACGTTTCTTTGAGGGCTTTGGCCTCAAAACTTTACTTTTTAAGGCTCTAAAACGCTTTGTTTATGAGTTATTAGCCGATATAGGTTGACATGTGATGCGGGTTGCATTTTATATGAATATTTCGATGCGTTTTTTTTTTTAGAAATCATCCATATTTTTAAAGTCAAAGTGGAATTCGTCAAGTCTCCGTGAAATTCTCTTTCTTTCGAGCCCTCATTTATACAGATTGGTTGCGTGTGAGAGCCGGAACCCAAAGGTATACTACTGAAATAATACAGGAGACGATTATAAACGAGATACATACTATTTTTTTGTATAACAACGTCATACATCAATTAAAATTCTTACATCAATTAAAATTCCTGTAAGAATTAAAATTAATTGTGGAAACAAATTTCAAATGCAGTATGGGCGTTTTGATCGGGTGGTTGGGACATGTACTGGACGAAACTGTCTATTTTTCAAATGTTGCTAACAACACTTAGTTTGTGCTAACCACACTTGGTACTGTTATTCATCACCTAAATATTTATGGTTAAAGGATGGGAAGATGTCCTGGAACTCAAGAAAATGCGCTCAGATTGTATTTTTCCCCTATGCGTCACACAGTTTTTACTGTTCTTTGACGAAAATCAAAATTGAGATATTACTAATTTAATAATAACAATACATTATTAATCCTCTAACTTACGACTGAAGATGTTACGAATCGGTTGAATATACAATCTACGTCTAAGGAGTACATCTAGGATATCGTTGCTTCTACAATTCTTTGCGCAAAATGTGGGCTGTTCCCAATACAGCAATATTTTGCTCTTCCCAGTCTTTTGAATGACCTGTGAATTTATCCAAGTTCGTAGACAAATTTTGCGGAACAAATCCCAGAGCTGCAATAACTATCGCGACGACCTGAGATTTTACACACCCACATTCGGCTGATTTCCAAACTCTTGTATTTATGACGTTATCTGCATTCTTGGTTACGACTCAGCATTATCTTCGAGTAGATACGTCTTTCTCTAAAACACGGATAATAATATTCGGTTTGTTTGCTCAAATCGTGCGATTGGTTTGAATTTGTTAGTGGTACAGAATTGTACATAGTTCAACAGACGTTAGACGTCAACAGACCGTTTTGGTGAATGTTCTTACCACTTAGAGCATGTTTGGAGCTTCGAGGGCATTACAGAACTCCCGATGAAGGTAACTACTCGTTCACATCCAATATTATCTTTTCAAGTATTCGGTCTTTGCTAGTATTGAATAAGCTGAGACAGAATGATCAATAGTTTCTACTTGTTTCTGGCAGATGCAGCATCATGGAATATTTTGAGAACCGCTTTATCATAGTGTCGTGTTCTCAAGCCTGATCTTGGACAGCTATTCCAACTACAATTACTTCCGATTCTGGCTTCAATCATGCCTTTTCAGGCCACATCAATGATTGATCGTTATTGTTATGCAACTTGTCCATTCTTTTTAGATATTGTCCAATGAGTGGTTTTTTTCTCTCCACGATTTCTTTCACATTTTTTGTGTCTCACATTTGATGTTAAGTAGCATCAGAAGTTTAGTGACTATGTTATTCTGCGTGTCTCGCATAGTTTTATTAGCAATTTTTTTTCTACAATTACAATGCCTGTTTCCCATTCTTTGGTCAGATTTAACGACGAGCCTCATTAGTGGGTCATTTTGATGATAGACTACATACTTTCCCATCCCAGCTATTGCATCGTGCCAGGAGGCTTCAATTTGCCTGAGGCCAATTCCTTCTTCCTTATGTGACACAAAGTCTATGTTCATCAGCTCGAGGGTGGGCAACATGATGCATTGTAAGCAGTTTTCTGTATTTTTAATCCATGATGGGAATTTCTTGCTCATTCCAGTTGACTAGTTTGAAACTGAACTAGCAATAGGCAATTACTATTATTATTATTATTATTATTATTATTATTATTATTATTATTCCACTACATCACGACTAAAGATGTTATGAGTCAGCTGAATATAAAATCTACTCCAGGTTGCAACCAGCTACCTAAGGAGTAGATCTAGGGACTATCGGTGCCTCTACAATACTTTGCGCAAAATGTGGGCTGTTCCAAATAAAGCTATTTCTTGCACTTCCCAGTCCTTTCAATTACCTGGGAGTTTAGACAAGTTCTTACTCAAATTTTGCGGAACAAATCCCAGAGCTCCGATAACTATCGGGACGACCTCTGCTTTTACGCCCCACATTCGGCTGATCTCGATTTCCAAACTTTTGTATTTAAGACGTTTCTCTGCCTCCTTGGTAACGACGTTTTGATCGCAAGGTACAGCAACATCGATAAGTAAACACGATTTTTTCGCCAAATCCCGGATAACTATATCCGGTTTGTTTGCCGTTATCGTGCGATCAGTTTGAATTTGTTGGTCGTACAATATCGTACACAATCCAACAGACGTCACCGGTTTTGGTGAGTGTTCGTACCACTTGGGGCATGTGTTTGGAACTTCGAGGGCGGTACAGATCTGCCAGTGCTACACACCCTGTCATGTCTTTTCAGGTATTCGGTCTTTGCTAGGATTGGAAAAGCTGAGACAATATGATCAATGGTTTCTACTTGCACCTGGCATATGCGGCATTTATCATCTTGGGAAATTTTCAGAACCGCTTTATCATAATGTCGTGTCCTCAACGCCTAATCTTGGGCAGCTATTATAAGTGCTTCCGATTCTGGCTTCAGTCTTCCCCTTTTAAGCAACATAAATGATTGATCTTTATTTACCTGCACCTAGTCCACTCTTTATGGATATTGTCCATGGAGTGATTTGTCACTCCACGATTTCTTTAACATTTTTGTGTCTCACATTTCATGTTTAGTAGCATCCAAATTTCAGTGTCTGTGTTATTCGACGTGTCTTGCATAGTTTTCTTTGCAATGCTTCTTGCTACACTAACAATGCCTATGTTTCCCACTCTTCGGTCAGATATCATGGCCTGCCTTATTAGAGAGTCATCTTGATTGCTGACTGCATACTTTCCCATTCCGACTATTGCGTTGTGCCAGGAGGCCCCAATTTGTCTGAGACCTCTTCCTCCTTCCTTACGTGACACATAAAGTCTATGTAAATCAGCTCGAGGGTGGGAAACATAATGCATTGTTAGCAGTTTTCTGGTTTTTCGATCAATGATGCAAATGTATTGCTCAGTCTAGTCCACTAGTCCGAAACTGTGTTCGGCTACAGGCACCGCCAAACTACCTATTGCAGATATTTTATTCCTGGAATTCAGAGCGGACTGCAGGACCAGTCTCATTGGTCTGTAATACTCCCTGCAAATTCTCTCTTTCATTATGTCGTTCGAGATGGTCTCACACTCTTCAATTCCCAGATATTTGTAAGTTTTACCTGGCTCAAGATCTTGAATCACAGTGTGCGTATCAACTTCTATAATCTCTGACATTGTCAGTTTGCCTATTTTTAAATTGATTTTTGCACACTTGTCAAGACCAAACTTCATGCAGATGTCATTGTTAAAGTCATTCACGACAAACAGCATTTGAGAGAGAATCGCTTGATTCCTTGAAAACACTTTGAGTTCATCCATGTAAAACAAATGTAATATTGGCCTTTCATCATGGAGCTTGTAACCAGTCATCTTTCGACAACTGTCTAGATTGTGGGATCAAACTAATGCCAAACAGCAAAGGGGATAGTGAATCTCCTTGAAAAACACCCCTGTTGATCTGAATACTTCTGGTTTCTACTGTTTCCTTTCCGCTGTGCATTAGTAACCTGGTACTTCACGACTTCATACTAGCCTTGCAAAATTCAATTAGTCTAGGATGAAATCGATAGATCTCCAGGGACTTCAAACTCCAATCGTGTAGTACACTTTCAACGACCTTTTGGTAGTAAACCCCAGCCATACTTAAATTACGTTTTCGTTTCTTTTCATAATTCAAGGTGATTTTATTCAGTAGCAAGATTTCCTTACAGCGATAAGACCCTTTACGACATCCTTTTTGTTCAGCTGGCATCAGATGATTCTTCTCTAGATATATGTACATTTTGTCAGCTATGGCTGCAGTTATAACTTTGTACAATACTGGCAGACAAGTAATTGGCCTGTAGTTCTTCGCCAAAGAGCTGTCTCACGCTTTAGGTAGCAAATACGTGATGCAGCGTGTGAGCCATTCCGGGAGTTCCTTTGCGTTTTCTAAAATGTTATTAACAGACTTAGCTAGATGAGAATATATTGCTGTTAATTTCTTAATCCAATAACTCTGGATCTTATCAATCCCGGGGTATTTCCAGTTTCCTTGTTTTCAATTGTTTGGAAGAGGTCCTCGTCCGACAATTCGTGAACATCTTTCAATGTTTCCACAAGGCCATCGGCAGCATCAACTTCAGATTGAATCCAAGATGCGTCTTTGTTGTAGGATCTGCTCTCTTCCCATATTGCTGCCCAAAATGCCTCGACATCATCTTTTGAAGGAGTGACAGCATTGCCATTCGGTTCTGAGTCAGATTGCGATAGAATTTCTTCGCGTCTGTTTCAAACAACCGATTCTGCACACGGAAATCTATTCTGCGTTTGTAACGTCTAATTCCTTGAGCCCATGCTTGAATTTTCTCTTTTAGCTTCTCAACTACCATTAGCCTGCTGGTGTCATTTTCAATTTGGTATTTTTGTTCAGCATTGAATATTTTTCGTTGAACTTTAGAGGTGTGCGTTGAATTAGGAGGTACCTCAGCTAAGAGTGTTATTTCGCGCCGGGTGTCGGCTATCCTTTTCATAATTCTCTTCGTCCATGGGGATACAGTGCTGTTTACTTTGATTTGCTGTCGGCCTTCGGTGTTCTTGGCTGGCCCCAGAGTTATCTGAGATACCAGATACCCAGTTGTATACACGATGTGATTGATTTCAGTAATATCTAGATCTCTACCTGGGGTCTGTACCACCTCATTTAAGACAGAATTCGCTGTCTCTATCACTCTCTTAGCTTTGGCAACGTTACACGAGATTCAGATGGAAGTTGACGAACTCTTTCGATCTCGCGTAGGAGGAGATTTCGCATCACGTCCTTATCGTGTAATTCATTGCCGGATTAATTTTTACCACTGACGTGTGTTTCATTGGAAAGAGATAAATCTTCAACAGGACCATCGTTTTCCAGTTCTACGTGTTCGTCATGAGGACAGTTTTATCGAAGAACTTATTCCGCATTTCTCTCAATGTCAGCAAGTTGTTCTACTGTTAATTTTCCACTTCTGAGTATGTATCATCGTTGAATGGCAAGCTTCTTGGAGTCCAGGGGGTCTCATATCTGGGTTCCGCTTTCTCCATACCTTGCAAAGTTCTATTTCTGAGCCCCCATTTTTCGCTTTTGCATAGTAAAAGCACCACATCATTTCCTTCAATTCATCCCGGGTCCATCTCTGACGATGGCTTCGAGCTACTGCCGGCTCTGGGTCCCTGGGACTAACATCCGTGGGATGGCCAGACGTCGTCAAGGTGACATTAGCTCGGTTTCTGTGCAGGTATGGGACATTGGTAGAACAAGGCACGTTAAGATTCATTACATTTCTTGTTCTATCCATTTTCCTCATTGGTTTTAAGTGAAGGTTCGCAGGAAGCAAGTTCGAGTTTCCAGATCACACTTAACCTTTGGGTTGTTTCCTGCCATCCGTTACTGCGACCCACAGGGGCCTCGGGACATCCCCCCCGCAGGGACCAGCAAGGGGTCCCTCCCTTCGCCAATCGGCATTACTAAACCCTACGGGATTTTCACTGACTGCTGAAGGCAGCCTCCTTCGCTGGCTAATTCAAGGTTCGGGCCTCCACTCTAATCAGTGGCCTGGTGTGGCAACCCAATTTCTCTCCTGTACCCTCCATGGGCCGATAACAGGAAGTCCAAAGGTTCATGACCCTTCCCTCTATACTTACTTCCCACTCTCCTCAAAATGGAGTACTTCTTCGTCGGACCCCTCACCTTCAACCTATTCAGCAAGCGAGACTCTACCAGTAGCTAGGCTACCACTGACATAGCTCTCAGGCTTATGGGGGTACTCAATCTCCACCACCAATTGCAAGGTCGTGTACTCCCTAGGTGGAGTTGTTGTTGTTATTATTATTATTATTATTATTATTATTATTATTACTATTATTATTATTATTATTAAAGTGTCCTTCACAGCCGTGAATATACATAACAAGACAGGTTCGTAAGTCGACTGTTCAAATAACTATAAACACTTTATCGAGTTTGCCGACGTTTATAATTCCATCAGGGCTCACTCAATGTAACACCCACACATTCATGTATTCCTTGTAGTATGCAAAAAAGTGCATCTTGCAGCCCATTTTTATGCGGTAACATCATGTCAGAGACAAGAGTGATAAAAAGGCAATGTCCATACAGGCCACTGTTCAAACTGTCTCTTATACGGCAGTAAGATGGTGATAAAGAGTCTAAAAAAAGGCCTAAGAAAAAATAAAATATCTGCAATGTAAGAGTAGCAGAACATTCTCTTTTGAATTCTGAAGTAATATTTGAAAATGGAAAGTGAATGTTGACACATTCATATTGAGGGAATCACGTGTGTTGCGTTAGTTGTTTTTTTTATCCTGTATTGCAAACGTTGAAAACCTTTCCTGCAATATTCGTTAATCGTGTTTTATTCCGTCGATATTTCTAGGATCTACCGTAGACGTTAGCACATATGGGTCTGATTGCCATGTTCCTCACATTTCCCTTGAACATTCGTCTGCGTTTCGGACCAGTCATGTGGGTATCCACAGAGTGACTATGCTGAACGGAAAATCCAAGAGTGGGAAAAGTCCACCCAGGAAACTCTTATTATGATTAATATTGTGCAACTCACGTCGAATTTGCCATTTTCGCGGCCCCAAACTAAAATATTTTGAGGCCCCTCTTTGTAATAGCAACAAACACATTTCTGCGATTGGATATTTTGAACCTTTTACTCAGAATTAATTAAACAATTACAACATGCATTCAAGTAATACTTGCGTTCAAATTCATGTAAAAAATGAAATTTTTGGTTAACATTTTTATAGAAAACAATTATTTTAATCAATGTATTACTCTATTTATGAACTGGAAGGAATCTACAAGACAATTTTTAACCAATCATTACGGCAAAGTTCATATCAGAGGCAAATAAATAAAATAAATGCCATACAATGATTATTTTCTTAATTTAAACACGAAAAAACGTTTTTTCGCTGTAAGTACGTACCATGTGAATATTTTAGCATCATATTTTGAAAATAATAATATTTTATACATCCAAACATGTGGGAAAAATCTTAGTTGAATTGCAAACTAAGGCCGGAACCCCCCCTTATCCGGCTAGTGCCTTTAAATTTAAAATTGATAACAATCGTCTGTAAGATAATAATACTTATTTGTCAAACTATTTGCAATACCATAATTCAACACTATATTAATCATTAATAAAAACAAAACTGACTAAAAATGCCATTTTTTTATTCACAAAATCAGTAATGATATCGCCGAGAGATAAAACCTCAGAGCTTAACATTTCGAATAAAAATTATTGTTAGTGAGTTGAGTTTGTCTTGTTCCATAGTAGCTCGATAACTCTTTAACTCTTTTATGTTTACTAAATGATAGTTTACCTATACAATTTGTAATCATTGAAGTTTAAGAAAATCGAAAGTTCAAGACATAATACACGAGAATGAAAAAATCTAAGAATATATGTTTTTCACACCAATAATGTGTTTATTAAATTAACTTTATTTTTATTTCTTTACTGAAAATGATAATTATAAATTTGTGTAGTTTCGTAAATGTTTTGGCAAATTGTAATTTTATTTTATAATATAATACGAATTCATGGCGTGTTAAAGGTACTCGTATATGAATAGTGATTCAGTGAATGTCAAGTAATTGTGAGATCTTTTAGTAAAATAACTGCTTCGTTCGACAAAGTGCAAAATACATTTCATTTCAGAATGCGAAGTGCCTGCGTTTCTAACTATGAGATGATTTCTAAACACAGTATTTGATAACATTTTCGTAAGAATTTCACCGCCTCGCAGAGTATTAACTAATTATGAATTATCAATAAATTTCGCGAAGGTTTTAAAAATTATTATTGTAATATACTGAAACGAGAGCATACCTGATCATTAAGGAACGTTGACTTAAACATCTATCTACCTTGCTTAGCTTTTGTTAGTTTGTAATGAGTACTCCCGAGAGAGAATCCTGTAGATGAAGTAGATCAAATATGTTAGAGGAAAGGGAAACGCGCAAGTAGTCGGAAGGATGGGAGAGGAGAGGAGAGGAGAGGATGTTGTTCCTTGCTCGCGACCCACGCCCTCTCCCCAGGCTCCTCCGGTGCCCTTGATCACGAGACCTTGGGTGTCAGCTCGCCGGCCTTCTGAACAGGTGGTCTGATCATTCACGATGAGAAGAATGTTCGGACACACAATTACATTTGCGTTGAGAGAGATTCTCAGGAGGATTGTTGCATCGTGAACACGGAAAATAACAGAATATGATCCAGATTTATAGGCGCAATACATATGGGTTATGAAGAAAGTGAAGCATGTTTGTAAATTTTCGGCTTTTACGTCAGTTATCTTAATCAGAGCGTGGCAACGTGGCCACTAGAGCATTGAAAAGTGAAGTGAATAAGTGGAACCTACTTCCCTTTCCATGATTAATGTAGATTTGAAAATAGTATAAAAAGTCTGTCCTAATTGCTTTTCATTTATCTAGAGATTGTGGTGTGCTTAGTGTTACAATAAACGTCTGAACATCGTCCCTAACACGGACAGTTGTTACAAATATTAGAAGAAAAATCGTTATATCTACGTTGGCGAAAAAACACGTATGGCCGGAGGGAGCAGTGGAGTGAAGCGGTTTGAGAGCCAAATAATATTTTTTCGGGTAAATGATAAATTTAGTGAACTCTAAACTTATCTGTAGCACCATTCGTTGATGGGTCGTATGTAAATTGGGGACCAAATTGTTCCTTCATATTTTGTCGCGAAACTCACTTTTTAATTCTACGTGTAAATTGGGGACCATAGCAACCCAGGTAAGAAAAAGAACTGAATAAGTAGGTAAGAGCCTTAAGGGGCCCGTCGCCGCGCTGCTGCCTAGCATTTACTTGTGCCTTATTGAAAGTCTTCCAGAATTGCTCTCATATCGAAATGAAAAGCAAAGAAATCACTAGAAGAGTGTCCAAATTTCGTGTTCAGCGTTATAGAATATTAGCGGGGGAAAAGGAAGATTATAAAAATGGCACGGTAAGCAGAATTCATTCAATCAACGAATGATTCAACTGAATGAAAACCAACTTTAACCAAACCATATTTCGAAAGAAATATTCCATTCCTAAGTCAGGAAACTTGGGAAGGAAGTTGCGTTTTAAAAATAATGACTATGAATATGCTCTTCGAAAATAATTCACTTTCAACTTTTACCAGAAAGGGGAAGAGGTAGTAGATCCCTAATTTATGTATGCCCTCCTTTGGGCCGGTCCACAATTTACATGCGGGTTAAACTTGTTTTTCTTCTAGTCCCCAATTTACGTACACCGCGTTGATGCCTAATACAACAATAACGAAGTTAAAAGGCACTTAGTTGATATAACTATCGGCGTTGGCATTTACAAGACTGATGATAATCATGTCATTTCGAACGTTAACAACTATAATTGGGAATAATTTTTGATAGCAAATTGAGTTGGGAAAATCAGGTCAACTTTGTCGTAGGGAAAGCGTGGAGATCCTTACATTTTACTATGCGAATACTAAAAAAGAGTACTGCGAAAGCGAGAGAATTAGCTTACATATTTCTAGTTCGCCCATTAATGGAATACGGGACGATTTGTTGGGACCCTTATAGAATCTCACAAAAGGAATATTTGAATTGAGTACAGAGAAGAGCATGTAAACTTATTTTCCGAAGCAATAGAAAGAAAGAGTGGGAGTCACTAGAAATCAGGAGGGTTAAGGCAAGACTCTGTGCTTTGTACAAAGCGTATGCCGGTTATCCAGCTTAGAAATATATCCACATCCGGCTCAGTAGACCCACGTATTTTAGTAGAGGGGATCACAAACACAAAATTCAGTTCAGGCCACAGAGAACAGATGTCGGAAAGTTTTCCTTCACAAATAGAACTATAACGGACTGGAATAAGTTGCCTGCGACAGCCTTGGAACCCTTTCCTCAAGGTGTTCATAGATTTAAAAGTAAACTAACAAATGATATTTGTAAATTTTATTAGTTAGTAAGTTAGATTTATTAGAATGGTTATTTTATTATTATTATTACTGGTATTAATTATTGTTATCATTATTAGTATTGTGATAATTATTAGATGCATTGGTTTATAGTATTTGTATTGAAGTGTGGTGACGTGTTGTGAAGTGTAGTGCAGTACAGAAGTAGAAAGAGAAGTGAAGTGAAGTGAAGTGAAGTGGAGTGCAGTGTATTAAAAGTCGTATATGTTATTATAAATTATCTGTACAGAAACATCATAAGTGTAGAATTATTGCGGTTATTGTTATTAATGCATTTATTGTTAACATTGTTATCTTTTTATTATTATTATTATTATTATTATTATTATTATTGTCTTAAAATAATTTTTAAGTTACATTGTATTTAATTCATAATTATAATATGTAAATTTTAATGTTCCGCCATCAGGTTGCATAAACCTACTTGCGGAAATAATAAATATCTATCTATATCACATAGCTCTGGCACCCTATATTTTTATCAACTTAATTTTGGTTCAGTCTTTCTCAGAATATTCACTTCACGTTGAGATCACTAATATCTTTCCATTTAAAAACGAAACCTCACTTTATTTCATGGTTTAATAATGAATTGCAGCATGTATCTAACAACATCCTAGAATTTTGGCTTAAATGTTTATATTAGAATTTATCTCTTTTAACATAAAAGAAGGATGTTATATGAATTCGTAGTGTATATTTTTTATGAAGGTTCAGCAATCTTTCGCGAATGTACTCCAATTTATATGGTTCATTCTTTGCCAATAGAGAATCGCTTGGCGAAATTACGATGATTTGATGATATTCTCATAAAGTAATGCTTTAACGCTTTAACTGCAAACAATACTAGCGTTAATGTCATGCAAATCGATATTATATGATTATATACGATTATATATGATCGATCTGACTCAACCTGAGGCCCGGAGAATTTGAAAAGTATATTTTTTGGGGGGAGTATATACTACTTCCTTCTTGAATCTCACACATTTTCAAATTTTTCTTTGATTTGATTTTTTTAAAATTCTTTTGGCTTCAATTTTTTCTTTGAATTTTTTTTCTCGAATGTAACAAATTGAGCTTCTGAATAGGACATGAGTTCTTTAAATCTTTTGAATTTTCGAAAATTGAAAGTGCAATTTTTTTAAACCTCACTACATTTATAAAATAAAGCTTTTATTTATTTTACTTTATTGAGTATGTAGCACAGAGAATGTACTGTAATCCTGCAGAAAAACGTGTTGATTTTTCGACAGAAGAATCTTTTTGTGGGCCTACGATACCGTAAAAGTAAATTTTTCTTACTCTTATAATTACTTAATATTTTCTCAAATACGTGGTAATGTAGTCAAAATCCACGTTTTGTGTGATCTCGATACTGAAAAAAATGTTTTACAGTAAAACGTATCTTCCTTTTCAGTCGTCTCTCATGCATAAGAACTTCGTGTTGAGGATGGTCATTTCGCATTGAGGATGGTCATTTCGCCCTGAGGAAGGTCGCAAAATGGTGGCCGAAACATGGGCACCTGTGCCTAGGACGCGGCGCTTGCCGGAGAGCCAAGCAGCTTCTGACTCCAGCCCCGGAAGCCTGCGCTCGCACCTCTGCCATTCGTTTTATGTACTTTGTTCTCTCTCTCATAAAAGATCAAAACAAATAATTTGGAGCCACTTT
This sequence comes from Acheta domesticus, assembly GCA_031308135.1. Lineage (NCBI taxonomy): Eukaryota > Metazoa > Arthropoda > Insecta > Orthoptera > Gryllidae > Acheta > Acheta domesticus. The sequence continues at coordinate 14,502,473 of JAHLJT010000631.1, read as the reverse complement.
AGAAATAAAAATAGTCTTAGAACTTCATGTAAAGTACCACTCCCCCCGAACTGAAATATTCGTTTCAAATACAAGGGACCGTATCAGCCAAATCGATCAGGGAATATCAGTTTTGATGAAAATTCTGCTGGGTTCAACTGTTATTTTTGTTCATTTTGGGGTATCAGGTACAATACGACTTTTCTAGCGAAAAATCGCCGATCACCGCAGCATTAGATTACGAAAAAATAATAAATTCGCAGATAGAGGAATTTGATGCACTGCTAACGTAAAGGGTCAGTCCACAATCGTCGAATATCAACGAGCCTACGCTTTTCACTTTTGTTACACTTTCAACGCCGCGCAATACAAACTTTTAATCAAAGAATAACCTATGTAAATAACCTTTCTATAAATATAATTTTGGACATGCTTCTTCTTGAATTTTAGGAATATAAATATTTTTTGTTTTGATGCGAATGTTTCCCAGTTGTCGGAATAATGAAAATAATAGAGATAATCCTTGCCCCAAAATGAGTCAGCCAAAGTTCGTGAAGTAAATGTGAATAATTTGTACTTGTTACTCGTCGTCCATGCCCACTAATTTTATTTGGCATAAGTAGGCGTCAAATAATCAGTAACATGGCTGAGCTAACTACTCGTACTATATGTTTTCATAAACGCGGGGAACATTTTGAGAATTTGTTCTGATTGATCTTTGCATCACCAATAAAAGTAGTGTAATCCGTTGGGATTTGTTACGCTAGTTTTCCTTGGGTTACTGGGTTTTGTATAAAATGTGCTGGAAATTGGTATGTGGAAATTGTTTACTTGTTGTGACAGCATTTTAGCGTTCAATTTGTAGTTCTGACAAATGATTGAATAATAATGTTTCATTCACTATATCAATCGCAACATAAAGCTTAAATTACGGATTCTAAGAACATTTGCCAGTGTTGCCACTGTTTGGGAACTATGTGCGGTGATATTTTTTACATACTAATTTTAAAAGTTCCAAGTCAGTTAGTCCTTTGTTGGATGTTAATCCATCAATTGGTCCTTAATTGGAAGTTAAGAGGACAATGTCCAGTTAACATCAAGTTCACAGCAAAATGTTAACTACATAATGTCCCAAAAACGTAAAATGTGTAATTTAAAAAGTGAATGATTTTATATATGCAAACGTGCTCGGGCACGTCTGGAGAAACGTTTGTTTTTGAAAGATGACGGAATAGCTTTCGGATTAGTCTCTACATCAGTAAGGAATCCTCGAAGGGAAAACTGTGAGTCAGCGGGGAAATTAGATGAAGCTAGGCTCCCTCCGCTGAAAACCCAATTTATTTGTAATTTCAAATATGTGTTCAAATCAATTATCCCGTATTAAAAACATCCTATCCTCAATAAATATGCCGGTAATAATTCCTTAAGCGAAAATTTTTTAACATTTCAGAAATAGTTGTGGGGCTTTGACCCGAACCGAAATGCCCCTTCCCAAAACAATTTCTGAATTCACCCCCTCAAGGAACTTTGCATTTAAGATACAAATTATCTCTGAGAACGTTTGTTAAAATCATATTGGAAAGTGAGAATTCTGTGGATTCAAAACTCAAGCGCAAGAATGTTTGCGTTGGTACGTGGTTGTAAGTTACATTGTACATGAAGCATTTCAACACTTATTGTCAACTGACAGGACAAAAATCTTACAAGATGCTATTGTAAATCTAATTTTGGAAATTGTCGTAAATGTTACATTAATTCAATAGTCAAGTCAAATGGTAGAAAATAGGGGAAAGTTTCGGTGTAGTTTTGATTTTTGGGTCCTATATGTTTTCGGGGTTGCTGAACACGGATATCATGTTTGTCAAAAAAAATTTTGCCCGGAAACACGTTTTTTCCGCAAAAAAACAGGTTAAAAATCCGACATTTTTCAGTTTTTTTCACCATAACTCGAAAACCATTCACTTTTCGTAAATGAAGGTCATATGTGAAATTAAAGAAGATAACATTGCCCACATTTTATGTCTGAAGGAGTTTTTTCTCCAACGTACCATTTAGCCGCTAGAGCAATGTGAATTTTGGCGTTTTTATGAAGAAAATTGTGAAAATGGGATTCATCCCATTTTATCACAATGCAACTCAGAAAATACGCATTTTTCGTAAATATTGACCTTATATGAAATGAAATATTATGCAATTGTGTACACTTTAGGACTTAGAGGTTCTTTGTCTGATAAACAGTTGCGCCGCCACTGCGCGTCGAACCCAAAGGCAAAAAATACTTGGATGTTACTGTGAGAATGGCACCTCACTTACCCTTGCAAGCAATATAGTTGCATGTTACTAAATATGACGGCTGTTGAATCACTCCAACTGAAAAAAGCAAAGTTAGTAATAAACAAGGTAAAACGAAAATTAAATACACTACTGTTTGTGGAAATTGCAATACCGCGAAGGAGCGGCATTGGACGCATCGTATTTCGTGGATAAGTTTTTGACATTGAGATCGCCAGGTGATTACATTTACAACGCCGCCAGTCACGTGGTTGCGACGTAGGGACGGCTTATTGCACCATGTTCGGGTATAAATAGAGGCGCCTTGGAGAGGCTACAAACAGTGACAGGTCGACCCTTGGCTCGCACAAGTTGTCTGTAAGTCACACCATGCCTCGTCGCCGACAGCGAGTGCAGTACGAACACTTGACGGACTTCGACCGGGGCAGGGTCGTTGGGATGCGAGAAGCTGGGTTGTCCTACCGCCAGATTGCCACACGTCTGGGACGAGCCGCCAGTACCATCATGCGAACATGGCGTCAGTGGTCTGCGGAAGGTCGTACCCACCGCCAGCGTGGGGCAGGGCCTTGCTATCACACTACGGCGAGGGAAGATCGACACCTCTACCGTATGGACATCACCGATCGCACAGCGACATCCACCACGTTAGCGCAGCAGTGGAATACAGTGACAAGTCACAACATGTCCGCCAGCAGTGTTCGGCGCCGTCTTGTGCAAAGGGGCTTGATTGCTCGCCGCCCCTTGTTGCGCCTTCCACTGACTCTCGACAACAGACGCCTCCGACATCTGTGGGGCGTCGAACATCGACATTGGCGGGCTGAGTGGCAGCAAGTCATCTTTTCCGATGAGTCCCCCGTCAATTTGTCCAATAACGACGGTCGTATACGTGTTCGACGACATCGCGGTGAACGCAAACTGGAGGGATGCATTCGCCAGCGTCATACCGGCCCAACACCCGGTGTAATGGTATGGGGTGCCATTGGCTACCACTCACGGACCCGCCTACTCCGCATTGAGGGAAAACTCAACGCCCACCGGTACATCGAGGAAGTCGTGAGGGCGGAGGTCGTGCCCTTCGTACAACTCTCGCCTGGAGCGATATTCCAGCAAGACAATGCGCGACCCCATATCGCTCGCATCGTGCAACGTGTGTTCAATGAACACCAGATACAGCTCCTTCCGTGGCCGGCTCGTTCACCTGACATGTCGCCAATTGAACATGTGTGGAGCATGCTTTCCCAGAGGCTGGTATGCCAGGCACCTCCGCCAGCTTCCACCGCCGAACTCTGGACGCGGCTTGAAGGAGCATGGCAGGACCTGCCACAAGAAGCGATACAGACTCTTATTAGCTCAATGCCGCGCCGTGTACAGGCTCTTGTGGATGCGCGTGGTGGCTTCACAACTTACTGACTTGGCATGTATCCATGTATTTGATGGTACTGCAAATAAAATAAAGCAGTGCCTGTGTCATGGGTGCACAGTACATTGAATATCATTTTCCTAGATCCATTCGTTCTTGGTGTTGCAATTTCCACAAACAGTAGTGTATTTTCTAACCTGATGCACCTTCATCAACGCATCTTTTTGTTTGACGGCCCTGGCTTTTCATCGTCATCTGTTACATAGAAATAGAGAAATGGAATTTTATTACTTTCGGCCTTATGTATTGCGTTATGTCTTAAGGTTTGGTATTAACTATTACCTTATGGAATGTCCAGCACCACTTCCACCCCCTTCGTCAGTTCCATAGGTTGGGAAATCTGGCTTAATGTCATTCTCCAATTCTAATTCATCCTCTAGGTCATCTTCAGTAACCCTTTCGTTTAATGAGAACTCTTCTCGCAATTGAGGTTCTAATTAGAGCATTTAAAGTTAGTCTTCTGGCAGCCACAATTTTTTTGACAGTTCTTGGTGCATTTGCATGAAACAAGTTTCAATAAAGCTGAAGGTTCGCATGGAAACAATGTTGTCACAGCCGCAAGGCCTGTTTAGTTCCTTTCCATCACCATTCTTCAGGGTTTTTTTCGACGCCTAGCCATAGCTGGACCAGATAGTAGACTCTTAAAGAGTGTTGTTGTGCTGCACCTGCTGATGGTGGTAGTGTAGCAATATTTGTTTGTACTTGAAGGCAGATTTGATGTAAAAATTATGTCTCAATTTGTTGAGTGAGCTTTCTTCCCGCTGTAGTCGTATAATGAAACAAAAAAACGTTCAGAAGCATCAGAAACCAGCTTCTGAGTCGCGTTGGAGTTCTTGAATATTTTTATTGTGTCAACATGATTAGAGTTCTAGGTTCTTCTTGTTTTCGGCAGTTTTTTCCAATTGCACTCACAGCATCAATTGGAGAAAACATAGCTGTAGAAACTTTGTCTTTCCCAGGTTTCAAAAAGAACACGTTTTCATGCTGGCAGAGGCCTATCAAAATGACCAATAGATCCACATCCTCACCAACTACCAATACCAACCAACATCCACAGTCTCATTAGTTGCAGCTAAGGACAATGCTGTGTTGACTATCAGGGTGTCTACGTCTTCTTTTGCTTGCTTGCATGTCATTCCCGCTGAAGAAAACATTGCAATAAGCATTGATATAAATCAACTTTTGCTGTGATGATTAGCAAGAAAATTTTATTTTGACGTCGTTGGCGCCATTGTTTCGTCAAACAGAATGTCAACTGAAGCAAGTTTTTAAACGATCTATTAATTCGCTCTGCACTTTTTGTACCCCCTTTCTCATCATCATGGTAGCAATAAAAAACAACCACGGGTTACAATTGATATTTTCATTTCACGTATTTAATGTAATTATCAAAAACACAAGACAATGATTGATTCTTACTCCAAGGAAGCCTATACAATAAAAATCCTTCGTCGATGCCATATTCAACTTGGCCTCTGTTGAATTTGGATTCTGTGGTTTGAATGCTTTAAAGAGAGTTGACTTTGTTCCTTTTCTTAAACCATTGTCGAATAATGACAAGGAATATGGGCCTAAATCGTAGCTCAAACACTCTTCAAGCTGGTCAGCCGTATTCTTAGCGCTGGTAATTCTTTGAAACAGAGCAGTTGGATTGACAGGAATCAACTCGTTGTCTATTCGTAGTACAGCAGTATTACATTGCGTAATTACAGTAAGAGGCTGTACTGTGTAACTCCGCTTGAATTTTACAGTTGCAAAGTCACCATCAATAATTCTATTGATGTCCTTGTTGCCCAAATCCCAAGCCGTATGGCTGTTAATTCTATCGTCGGCAACAATACCAGTGCTGGTTGAAAATAGGTCAGAGGTTTGTGGGAAGGGAAAATGCTGCAGTAACCATTTACACATTTTAGCTCCATCCTTGTTGTCTGTTGTCTCTGGAGTCCCTCAAACCTATGTGCTATTCAGAAGAGTGAAATGTAACATCAGAATAATTTTCAATCTGTTTACAGACATGTTGCACAGACGTCGTTCCCATTGTCCATCTTGCCAATACACCTTCCCCTACCTCATGACCATGTGTAAGTCCTACATGAAGTTTCATGTGCTTCATGAGAAATTGTTCAATGGCCACCATCTACCACATGTTCAGAAACAATAAATACACAATACCGAGAGTAATAACATTTCATTTCTCTATTTCTATGTAACAGATGACGATGAAAAGCCAGGGCCGTCAAACAAAAAGATGCGCTGATGAAGGTGAGGTGCATCGGGTTAGAAAATATTTAATTTTCGTTTTACCTTGTTTATTTCTAACTTTGCTTTTTCAGTTGGAGTGATTCAACTGCCGTCATTTTTAGAAACGTGCAACTATATTGCTTGCAAGGGTAAGGGAGGTGCCATTCTCACAGTAACATCCAAGTATTTTTTCCCTTTGGGTTCGACGCGCAGTGGCGGCGCAACTGTTTATCAGACAAAGAACCTCTAAGTTCTAAAGTGTACACAATTGTATAATATTTCATTTCATATAAGGTCAATATTTACGAAATATGCGTATTTTCTGAGTTGCATTGTGATAAAATGGGACGAATCCCATTTTCACAATTTTCTTCATAAAAACACCAAAATTCACATTGCTCTAGCGGCTAAATGGTACGTTGGAGAAAAAACTCCTTCAGACATAAAATGTGGGCAATGTTATCTTCTTTAATTTCACATAAGACCTTCATTTACGAAAAGTGAATGGTTTTTGAGTTATGGTGAAAAAACTGAAAAATGTCGGATTTTTAACCTGTTTTTTTTGCGAAAAAACGTGTTTCCGGGCAATTTTTTTTTTGACAAACATGATACCCGTGTTCAGCAACCCCGAAAACATATAGGACCCAAAAATCAAAACTACACCAAAACTTTCCGCTATTTGCCATTTTTGAGCCCCGTTTGACTGGACTACAAAGCGACTTTGTAAGATGCACAAATTGACAAATGACCCTGGACCTTCTGAAATGCAAATGATTATGTTACGAGTATTCTATTGTGATATATTCTGTCATTCTGTCTGTTTATTCCTAATTATTTTCAATGGATATTATTAGTAAGGTGTACTCAGATAGACGGGGTAATTATTGGATTATTTATATATGAAGTGATTTAAGTTCTAAAACATTAGGACTTGAGAAGAAAAATAAACTTTGAGGAACGCTGAACAATAGACTGGGCATTACATGACTTATATGTAATTATGCGTAAGACTTGATCATGCATGCATGCGACTAGAAAGAGTTAGTGAAATTGTGTGAAGGTCATAGACTCAACCGGTGTTTATATGGGAATAATTTCTAAAATCAGAAGTGCTTTTCGATTTCTCATGAGAAACTCCCTCTTATCGTCAGATTCCCACTACATTACAATCCATTGCTTCACTGAGAGAAATGGAGATTCGTTTTTGTAGTTAGGCACATGAGAAACCGTCGAATTGAGGCTGCATCCTCTATGAACAAAGTATCTACGACACTCTACGACTTACAGTTTCGAAATAGTGTTTAGTGTTAGAATAAGATAAAACATGGATCCTATATCTGGAGCGCGAAATTGTCAAAACCATAGAAAAAATGCGGCACAATCTCACAACTGCATTTTGATGCTGATGAAATAAGGGAATCATTAAAACGGTTGTTTTGACGAAAAGAAATGTGGAATGCAAGCAAAAAATTCCGCGCAGATACTAGACTACACTTGTTAAAATAGGAATGTGAAATAGAATGGTGTAAGGGTTGACGTCCGGTAACTCATAGCCAATACCCCAATTTGAAATTACCATAGTTACTGCTGTGTAACTATTCGTAATTACACATCTCGGCATTAACACTATATTTTACACCTCAATTCTTGCAAACAAGATTGCGAAGTTTTTTTAAACATTCTGGTCTCTGTCTCATTAGTCAAATGTTTTGCCAAGCACACGCTGTAGTATGGTTATTACCACACCATTAAATAGGAAAAATACTCTAAGTAAAATGTGCATAATCGAAACCATCGAAAATCATTCAATCTACTGCATGACTCTTCTCGTCGTCACCAAATGAGAAACCATTTGCGGAATTAATTTCCCATAATTTTAACTTCAAAACTGCCACTTGTTTCTATTTTCCAAAACTGATTTAAAAAAAAAAGTCAATTAGTTTGCCCGCGTGTCGAAGGCGCAGCAGAAGTAGAACATGTGAAATGTCCGTGAGTACTGCAGAGGATGTGGGCATTGCGATTTAGAATTGATGTAAACAAAAACACAATTCATTGTTAATCATGTGAAAACAAAATGTAAGATTTATTTCACGTAAGATATGACCCGAAATATAAAAAAATACCAAACTCTCGGAAATCACCCGCTATACTTACTACATTGGCTTAGGGACTTTTGATTACGATATAAGTTGAAGGAACCAGATGCCAACTCCAACTTTAATATCCCACGTAATGGAAGTATTGCAGTCAGGGAAGTTTCCTTGGATGGCGACTGGCATGCATGCATACAATTTACCTTTCGGCCAACTCCCCGTCTAGCGACAAAAACACGGCTTTGAGAACCTACGCGAGCGAGCTCGATTCCTCATTTCTTATTTATAAGCTATTACATTGCATTTCCAATGCGCGATTTGTTTCCGAGGGGAACTTATATTGTATATTGTGTGTGGCATTATCATCAGGATCTTGTAACACGAGAAACAACTCTCGTATTAAGCAGAAAATGTTGGTTTTAACGAGTGGGTAAAAACCTTCTGAAAGTACAATAGCGGAAAAAATTCTGGAAAAGAAATTAAACTTCCTGGGAGCAGCGTCATAGCGAAAGTGGCAAAAATTGTGAGGTGGTAAGCTATTAATGTCACAATATTATTGAGTTCTTATTGCATATCATTAGAATTAGACCATGATAACATGTCTATTGTCATAGTTACTTTTTCTTGCTATATTACAGAGACATCATACAGAGACATCATATTTTCTAATTCATATTGGTTTACACATACTTTCATACTTTGTGATAACTTATTAATTGTTCTTTTAATGTCAAGGAGTTTGTTGCCAAAAAGTCTTAGATTATGTTTGGCTTTAAAAAGATTTAAGTAATATGTAGGGAGAGATACAGTATGAATGGAAATGTTTAATGTGTGTGTTGGAAGTGTAATGTGTAAGCATCTAGAAATGTTTTAGTTAATCTTTCTGTTTCTATATAATATTTTAGTATTATCTATTTATTGTTTATTAATTGTTTTTAATTGAAATTAACATTTGAATTTATGTTTGTACATTACATATCCCAGTTTATACAAATGTTATGAAGGGAATAATCCATTTTTAATAGTGGAGAATTCAAACATATTTTAATCAGGAGATTATTAAAAACTAACTGAGGAAGTGAAGATTGAAAGCATTGCAGATTTACATTTTTTGTAATCGTTATACTTAAAATATATGGTAATATATTGTCATAATTAGACTAATGTTGGTTTGAAGGGTGTATGACTAAATTATTTTGTACAATATATTTGTTGTAAATCAATACCGTGAGGATTTGATGTGTTGCATCTCCAAGAAGTGTTTTTGCTGTTGAAATCTCCCAAGAGTATCATTGGATTAGAAGATTAAAAAATGAGATGTATTTATAGACAATACAAAGTGGAGGATGTTTTGAAATAAAGTCAGAATTTGTGGGATAATTTTAGCAATAATTTCTTGAATGATGTTGGAAATTAAAGATGTATAATTTGAAGTAGAAGAGTTTTGTTTTAATATATCAGAGTTAGAGAATGTAAATTATGTGTCATTATTTGTTGGAGATGTCATAGTATATTTGTGTTCAAAAAGAGATTTTGAATAGAATCGGTATGTTGAAAGGTTTGTGAGAAGGAGAATGCAAATTTGTATTTATTAATGTACATTTTTCCAAACTTTCTTTTGTTTTTTTCCTTTAAAGAACATTATTGGTTGGATGTTAATATTTGCTCAAATATTTTTGTTCTTGTAAAAAAATGCCTTTTTACTGAATTTATCATGAACTGAACATTAGATACTGCATCAATTTTTTCTTTGTTTCAGGAATACAGTATTTAATGGAATATTTTTCATTTTATAAAATTGGAATTATTTCTATATTATCAATATTGTGAAATTCTATATCTCCATTAGTTTGATATATGTTTCTGTATGCATGCAAGAAATTGCCCCTCATTCTTTATACAGATTGGGAGGATGGGTTACAATTAATTTATAGAGTCAGCCAAATCACTAGATGATTATTTTCAATGATCATTTTTAGAAAATTCAATTTAAGATTAATAAAATATATTTTCTTTTTTATATATGATAATGTTTTAATTGTAGCATACGTATTTCTTTGTTTTCCCTGAAGTTATCCAAACGCTTAAGATAAATGCAAGAAAGAAATGTATTGTTGTAAGCCCAGGGACAATTAGTATTGAAAATTCTTGTAAAAATTAAATGATAAAAGTGATGGTAATTGCTGTGGACCATTGTTTAAGAAACTTTATTGACTGCCCTTGCAATTTGTTATTAAAATCTAACCTACCTGTGGTGCATAAGTTATTCCTTTACTAAACCTTAAGTTAAATGAATTCAGATATCCGGTTCATTCAATTTGCACTAAATTTCAAACTTTTGTCAGTTCAATACTATGAATAAGATCATTCTTTTGATACGTTCTCATCATAGTCGTGTGTTAAAGTTGTATGTACCAAATCATTACGGTACAGAAATTTCTGGTTCGGTGAAGTATAATTTGATTTCATTACAGAGTGTATTGCTTGAAAATTAAAATTATTTTGAGACTTGCATTTAACTTCTTTATTCCATAAATCCTCTGATTATGAAATTTATATTAGTTTTTATTATAAATAAGATTCTACTATTTCATATATTCTTCAGTTTAAACAAGATTATGATAATTGTGAAGATTTTATTTTCATGTGAAAATTATAAATTAAATAATGTTACCGTATACCTGTTGCGATTTATAAGTCATAAAACAACATAAATATAATGATTTCAGCAAATCTGCATTTCTGAAGGACATTACGTACATTTAAACACGCCGCGTCGGTATCTTTTGCGTTTCCTTTCGATGAGGTTGGCAGTGCCGAAACTTCGCAATGTTGAATTTTTAGGGTCTTTTCTTACGTGGAAACACTTATAGGACATCATGAAAGGCTGCAGATAAATGGGGAAATAGAAATACAAATGATGTAGAATAGTTGATGAGCCAGGCAAACCGCTTTTGACACAATCGTAGTAAATAAATTAACTAACACAGTGGCTATAAACATACATAGAAATGTTATGAGTGTTATTACTGCCGAGGCCAAAAGTTAAAAATCGAGGCGGAGCGTAGCGGAGCCGAGATTTGTAATTTGGACGAGACAGTAATAACACTGTAACATTTCGTGGTATGTTCAGCGTTTTATCGATCACCATAAAATCTCAGGATTTTTGCAAACATTTACATTACTGCGATATGAAACAAATGAATTCTACTGCTGTGGCATGTTAATCGATATTGTTGGGTGTTGATTGCGATGTATCTATTTCAACAGTACATTCGCATACCGTGGCTTGAAGATGGAAGCGGAAAAATTCGTCTCTTCCGCAAGAAATTTTAGATCCCGCTGCGGTAGTCACACGGAAAATCCCAGAAAAATGTAAAGGACGATACGAAAAGTCATACCAAGAATTTAAGGCATGGAAAACGCAGCTTCGTGTCAACGTGGCATTCATAATATTGTAAGAGTGCCAAAAATTATAGCCACCTATCTTGGTCTTCCAGACCCCGAAAAATACACCGGTCGCTCTAGAAGAACTTCGGCTACCGCATTGGCCGATTTAGGAGCTTTGGTTATAGATTTGAAACGTTTTGGTGGGTGTCGGAGCTCTACCGTAGCCGAATTCTATTGTGAGGAGTCCGTGGTAAATACGGTGAAAATGGCAACAAATGACTATCGGCGAGGAAGGTGGCGCGTCGAATTTCAGTAGCGACACCACATAGTCAGTAAATATTATTGGAGAAGATATTCATTTCGTGGAATGACATAAAAATGATGCTAATTTACCCAATTTTCAAATTTCACAATTAATAATATTACAATTTACAATGAGCATCCCCAAAATAACGAGTTACTTTGATTCCTATTTGTCTTGTAAATTGTCGCGTTTTTTTTTCGTAATAATGTTGGCTTGCGATGAATCGCTGGTTGTTTATTTACGTTGTTAAGGATGTTAAATCGCGTTGCTAACGATTTTAAATTTCTTAGGTACAAGTGCACGTAACAACCGTGAAGGTTTGCATGTTAACAGGGGTTAAAGACGCTTGTGACCGATAAAATTAATTAATGAACTCGTAGTCACTTTAATTGGCATAATACAACTCTAATGAGCTTTAGCCTCGAAAGTTTATATTTTTATCTATTCCATTCGAATACCTGAAATTATAATTAATCAGCTCCTTAATATTTAACTTCCTCATTTTTTGCTTTATTGGGAGTGTTGAGGCAGTGGATTGTGAGACCAATTAGTGTTTGAATCAAGGATTGCAAGATTTGTTTCCTCGTAATTCGTTGGCGTTTTCATTATGCGGAAGGATCAATGGTAAGCATCTGCCATCAGTATTTACATATCATTCAACCGTGAGAGCCTTTTAATGCGGGAGCGAATCACTGGTTCACTCTTCAGTTAATTAGAAATTTCAAGTGAAAATTATTTGTTTTATTAATCTAAGAACAAATCATTAATACACTGTATCAGTCTTGCCGTCAAATCGTGCTCCTCTCGCAATCTTGTCTAGGTGAGTAAACACGTTCAATTTTAATTTGATTGGCACGACACATGAGTTTTAGCCTCGAAAGTTAATATGATTTATCTCCTCTCTACAAGGAGGCTGCCTTTTCAGCTATTTGATTTTCTTAGTTGTAACCAGGGACGGAGTTACCCACAAGCGAAATAAGCAGTTACTTAGGAGCCCCAACCCACGGGTTCGACCTGGAAAAACATCATAAAATAAGTAAAAGAAATATCTGCTTGTTAGTATCTATAAAATGATTGTTAAATAGTCTACTGTACTCAAAAGTATATTTTAATATTAAAATATAAGTACTAAATATGTAGTACTTTTACATTAGTCTAACATTAAGTACACATTATTTTTTATTAAATCTGGACTATTTGGGAACACGATTTTGTGCTTGGGGACCCGCAGTATCTAACTCAGATGGCTATTGTGATGATTCATTCACGAAATGGTAAGTACAATCTTTTATTAGAATTAGTCTCTACAACGAGTAAGCACTGTGGCAAAGTCCTGAGGTCCAACAATATCTTCGTCATTTAAGAAAGAGGAGAAAAGAGAATAAGAACAAAGATGGGAAGAGATAGGAAAATGAGAAGAAAAGGACAGGGTGAAGAAAAGAATAAAGAACAGTTGAAGAAAAGGAAGGAACGAAAGGAAGAAGGAACACGTTCGTATGGATGTTCCACCAGCTCCTCTTGCTAGTGATGCAACATCGGTAACAAAACATGGATGGTCAAAATTAAAACATTGCTGTTAGTAATACATCGACTAAAAACAATCGATGTTATAAACCATCAATGTTTTAAAGCTGATTTAATAACATCTAAATTAAATCCGTTAACAACAGAATTTAATTTAAAAACAAAGTTTATTTGACAAATTAAGTTGACAGTTTCTTTAGCAGGGTATTTGACAAATTAATTTGACAGTATATATTCATCAAATAAAATTAATATTTCAGTGGAGACAAAATTAAATTAGTGGTACAAACAGAATGACACAGACTTTCTCGTATTGGTTGTCTATTTTCTTTGGTCTGGGCTAGCTAATTCGGACTTGCGTCATACTTTTGCCAGCTGCATTCTATCGCCGACCAAAGTACATTTCTTTAAAATTCTCTCAATTGTTCGGTTCCTGATAGTAGAACCGAAATATTACTTTAAGAGTATTGAAGAACAGTAAAATCTCCCAATATATCGAAATTGTCATTAAAAAAAATTGGATCTTTTTTAAGAAAACGGTATTTAAGCTTTACTGTAAATGTGAAATTTGAATCTCTTTTCAACAGCAAATTTTTAACTTTTCGATAAACTTCATTAGTAGTCATTTGAAGCACTTTAACCCACAAATACAAAAGTGTTTACAAATTGCTGGAAATGTGCATATTAACGGCGTGAGAGATAATATTCGTAACTAGTGGTGCTACAGAATGGCACATACTTTCCCATATTAGATTTCTATTTCCTTTGGTCTCCGCTAGCTATTCGGACTTGTCACATACTCTTGCCGGTTGCCATCTATCGTAGCCAAAAGTACATTATTTTGACATTTTCTTATTTTTTCGGTTTCCTAATAGTAGAGCGGAAATATTAATTTTAGAATATTAAAGAACACAAAAATCTCGTCCTAAATGGTAATTTTCTTTTAAAAATTTGTATCTGTTTTTAAGAAAATGGTGTTTAAGCGCTAAATGTGAAATTTGAAACTTTTTGACGGGAAATTTTTGAGTTTTCCAAAACCCTTATTTTAAGTACGTACATTCACAAATTTAATAGTGATTACAAATTGCTGGTAATGAGCATATAAAAGGTGTGAGAGATCTTTCAAAAAATTACATTTGTGCAATTTTTGAAAAAACAAAATAATACCTCAAAATGAACTTAACGTCATATTAAAAAGTGCAATTAGCCCTCCGTTCGAAAAGTTTGAAGAAAATGGCGTTTGAACGTTTCTGAAAACGTGGAATTTTGTGCTGGATTTCACAGAAAACGGTTGGGTTTTCGAGAAACTTTACTTGACATTATTTAAAGCACGTGTGCTCATTAATGTAGTAATGTCAACAAATCGCCGCTATTGTAAATATTAACGACGTGAGACACAAGTCAAAAAAATTATATTTTTGCAATTTTGAAAAAACAAAAGAATAGAGCTATATGGCGTTTATGTCACCTCATAGAGTACATTTAGCACTATCCTTACCCAAAATTTAAAGAAAAAATTTGGAGCCGTTTTTGAAAAAATCTTGTTTTTGTAATTTTTTAAATGGCATATATTACGCGCAATATTGGGCGAAAACTACTAAAATTTTCAAAAAAATTTACATGATCTTAAAGAAAGAACTTATTATGAAGAACAAATTTTATTTGATTGCAATTTTGCAATTTGACTGCAATTTTGTAGTTGTAGGAAGAGGCCGAATTAAAAATTCAAACTTCAGCGGTTTTCGAGTTAACCGTGAAAATCGGATGTATGCCACCTTAATAATTGTATTTTACTCTATTCTCACAAGAAATCTAAAGAAAAATTAGGAGCCATTTTTGAGAAAATTTCGAAAATGTCCGGGGGGGTTTCACATAAAGTACCCCCAAAAATTAATTAATGTTTTTCGAAACCTCAGAGCGCCGACGAGGCCACATCGACAGGGGTTTCTTCAATTTGGAAAAAAATGTACGTATGGTTTAGGCGCTAGTGTTGTTCACATACAGCAGACGGACAGACGGACGGACGTTTTGCTTTAAATTGGTTTTTCGGTCTCAAGGAACCACAAAACACGGATTGTGGCTACACCACGTGTTACGGGATATTTTTCTTCTTAATTTAGCAACTGGATTTATCCAGTTTTTCGTTATCACAGCCCAGGAACGAATGTTTTTCTGCCGAAAATGCGCCATTTTTTCACGTAGTATTACATAACTTTCCCTATACTATGAAGATTACTCTGTATATACGTACGTATACGGGAAAGTGAAAATAAATACATTTGAGTAATTTTTGAAAAAAAAGAATAGAGCAATATGGCGTTTAGGTCATTTTATAGAATATATTTAGTCCTACCAAAAGTTAAAGAAAAAATTGGAGTCGTTTCCAGAAAAACTAGTTTTTGTAATTTTTTGAAATTGCACATATTGATCGTAATTTTGCGTCAAAACTTCTACACTTTCAAAAAATTATTTGACCTTAATGAAAGAACTAATTATGGAGAACAAATTTCATTTGAAGGAAAAATCTCCATATTAAATTTTCAAGTTGTAGGAAGACGCTGGAGAAGTTGAAACTTTTCAAATTTTCAAAAATTCAGTGTTAACAGAGAAACACGGACCTCTGCTCTACCTAAGAATGTCTCTTATTCCATTCTTTCAAAAACATTAAAGAAAAAAAATTGGATTCCATTGGGAAAATATTGAAAATGTCCGTGGGGCTTCATATAAAGTCTCCCCAAATTAAAAAAAAAAATCAAAATCGCATCACCTCGAGTCTAGTCAGCTCGACTGGGGAATATCTATTTTGGAAAACATCCTACGTATGACTTAGGCACCAGTGGTGTTTACAGACGGACAGAAAGACAAACGGACATTTTGAAAAAAACAAAACAAAAAAAATTGGGGTATCATGGGGCCTCAAAACGTGTATTTTCGTTGAAATCTCGAAATCGATGTTCCGTAGCGTTACATAACTTTCTCTATACAACGTATACGAGAGGTATCTCCCACCAGGTGGCACCGTTCCAGCCGGGACAAGCTCTGAGCCCCCGACCGGTCTCCCGACATGTACGGTTATGTAGTGCATGGAGTGTGTGTGTAAGGTGTGAGGAAAGAACAAGGAAGAGGAAGGAAAGATCGCGCGCGGCCTGTGTCCCGTTTTTAGAGAACTGCTCCGGCATTCACCTGATGTTGATCGGAAACACCATGGAAAATTACTGATCGCAGCAGCCAGCCGCGAGAATTCTCCTCCAGACAGAATTCGAGAATTGGACAGAGAGAATTCGACGTAGTTGACCAGCTAGTGTCGAAAATCCTGGCACCGTCGAAGCTCACACCTTGGACCTCCCGTCGGAGGCACTGCAGTGACATCAGTTTCTGTCCTGAGCCACCTCGCCCGGTGCGGGGCTCGAGCGCAACTGGCGGCCCGCGGTGCCATTTATTGTCCCCCCGAAAGGTTTTTAGTGAAAAGTTAAAGTCCCCTGCATCCATAACGAGCGAGAACCTTGCGCGCCCTATCGGAGTTACCTCCTCCCAATGTAAAAATGAGTTCATTTTTACATTTAAGAATATTTTTCTAGTAAATACAAAATCATCCCGTGTGTTATGCATGCTGCGTTATGCATGCTACGGCCTGATAGCACGCCTGCTTGAATTCGCACCTCCCCTGTTTCAGAACTATCTCGCCGGGCAAAGTGGCGAGATCAACAATAGGGGAAAACTTAGGTGTGGACGTCAGAGTAATGAAAGTATGGCCCGTAACCATGTTAAAGGTTTTAGTTGTGGCCCTTGAGGGCCGATCCGATGGCCGAGATCGATTAGGCAGTAGTGCCTTGGCGGCCTTGGACCGAAGGATCCCGCCTCGGGCATGGTTGTGTGTGTGTCGTGATTGTGTGCGTTGTCAATGTGTAATGTGCTTGTGCCTCCCTTGTGGTTGGCGTCAGGAAGGGCATCCGGCCGAAAAAATGTTGCCAAATCCGAATAGAAATGGAGTGTGTGAAAATTAATAAAAATGAGCCCACATCCTTTAGCGCTGACCCCGTAGAAACGGGAAAAGGCAAAAGAAGAAGAAGAAGAAGAAGAGTTTTGCTCCTTGAGGCCTTGTGTGTTGGACACCACTGCCTAGCCAACGACCAGGCGAATGCCGGAGCAGTACTCTGACAAACGGGACACGGACCGCGCGCGATCTTTCCTTCCTCTTCCGTCCTCTCCTCTCCTCTTACACACACACACACACACTTACACTAACATGCAGTACACACCACACATGCCGGGAGACCGGTCGGGAGCTTAGAGCTTGTCCCGGCTGGGGCGGTGCCCCGCTGGTGAGAGATACCTGGTTGAGGGGAAAACCTCGCTAGTGATGGTAGGTCGGCGCCGGATCTCGCCATCCAGCGGGGAAAAGATCATCGCCACCTCCCGAGAGAGAAAAACACGCACTACACTTACGGTACTAATGACCAAAGTAGTTGACGCGCCCGGAAACACGAATCAATCAATCAATCAATCGAAACTCCTGGCACCGTCGAAGCTCACACCTCGGACCTCCCGGTCAGAGGCACTGCAATGCTATCAGTTGCTGTCGTGAGCCAGCTCTCCCGGCGCGGGGCTCTGGCCAGCGCTCGCCGGCGCGAAAGGCTTCGCTCCGCGGTGGATTCCCGCTCGCCGCGCCAAGCGCAAGCACGCCGCACGCACGCCGCACGCGCTCGGAGCGTCCCCCGCGCCGCGCCGCTCCCCGAGCCTCGCTTGACGTCACCGGCTGTGCTTCCCTGCAGGGAAGCCCGCGCCCGCCCGCCCCGCCCCGCCCCACTTGCGCGCAGTGACGCTCGTCGCCGCGCCGCGCCGCGCCGCGCCGCGCCGCCCGGTCCTGTTATGGCACGAAGCTCCCATTGATGAGGCATCGGATGCACCGCACCCCCGGGGGGGGGAGGAAGTTGAAGGAATTCGCATTTATTTTGAGCTTCGGAATACAGACGGCTGCAAATGGAGTACTTCAACGCTTCGGTGCAGTGACGTCCGCACAGTTGCAAAACTCATGTAAAGTTTTCGATTGTAATATCTTTATGGAGGATATTTTTATGGATTGAAATATTTTAAGTAAAAGTGTAACGAGAAAAGTAAAAAACAAGAGCGAAAATAAAGGTACAGTAATGGACTTCTTGCGCTGAAGTCGCTGGCAAAATGGAGAAGTTGTACAGCCTATCTCTGTAATGTTAATTGTGTTGTGCTTATGTACCTAAAACTATTTTATGAAGCTCTGTGAAATTTTCCACACTATTTTATAAAAATATTCTTCACACAGTTTTTTTAAACGATTCAACATCATTTTCGTTGTTTAATATTTTTTTCTCAACATACTATTTAAAACTAGTGGTGCTACAGAATGGCACAGACTTTCCCGTATTAGTTTTCTATTTCCTTGGGTCTTCGCTAGCTATTCCGAATTGCCACAAACCCTTTCTTGCCAGCTGTCATCTATCACCGCCAAAAGTACATTTTTTTGTCATTTTCTTAATTTTTCGGTTTCCTATTCGTAGAACGGAAACATTAATTTTAGAATATTAAAGAACACAAAAACCTAGCCGTAAATGGCAATTTTCTTTTAAAAATTATGTGCCGTTTAAGAGAAAATGACGTTTAACCACTACTAAAAATGCTACTCAAAAAATTTACATTTATATAATTTTTGAAAAAACAAAAAAAATAACTCAAAAAAACTTTACGTCATATTAAAGAGTATAATTATCACTATCTGTTACAAAAGTTTCAACAAAAAATTTGCAGCCATATATGAGAAAATGGCGTTTGAGCATTTCTGAAAATGCCGAAATTTGAGCTACTTTTCACACAAAACGGTAGTGTTTTCCAGAAATTTTACTTGACATTATTTAAAGCATATATACTCGTAAATATAATAATGTGAAAAAATCGCCGATAGTGTAAATATTAACGACGTGAGAGACAAGTAAAAAAAAAATACATTTTTGTAATTTTTGAAAAAAACAACCGATAGAACGATATTGCTTTTATGTCATCTGATAGAGTAAATCTACCACTATCCCTATCAAAAGTTTAAAGAAAAAATTTGGAGCTGTTTTTGAGAAAATCTTGTTTTTGTAATTTTTAATGTTGCACATATTGCACGCAATATTGCACGAAAACTACTAAAATTTTGAAAAACATTTACATGACCTTTATGAATGAACTCAATATGCAGAAAAAAATTTATTCGAAGGAAAAATCTCTATCTTCACTTTTGTAGCTGGAGAAAGACGCCGAAAAGAATTCAAACTTTCACAATTTTCGAAAATTCAGAGTTATTCGTGAAAATCGGACCTATGCCGTGTTAAATAAGTGTATTTTACTCTATTCATACAAGAAATTTAAAGAAAAAAATTGTAGCCGTTTTTGAGAAACTTTTGAAAATCCCCGGGGGGCTTCATATAAAGTACCCAAATTTTGAAGAATCGTTTTCAAAACCTCAATGCTTCGACTAGAACCAGAGCGACCGGGGAATATCCATTTTGGAAGAAATCCTACTTATGGTTTAGGCGCTAGCAGTGTTCACAGACGGATAGACGGACGGACAGACAGACGGACGGACGTTTTCCTTTTAATTGTTTTTTCGGTATCAAGGACCTAGAAAACAGGGTTTCTGGCTACACCACGTGTTAGGGGATTTTTTTCCTTAATTTAGCAACTGGTTTTATCCACTTTTTCGTTATCACGACCCGACAATGAATTTTTTTCCGCCGAAAATTGGCCATTTTTTCGCGCAGCATTACATAACTTTCCCTATACTACGTATATCACTGTGTATATGTACGTATACGGGAAAGTAAAAATGTTGAGTAGTTTTTGAGAAATATTTATTGTACGAGTGGTAAAAGTGATATTCTATTTTGCGAGCAGGAAATGTTGCGACACAAGGCCATTAGGCCTAATGGCGCCATCCTACTTTTACTACGTGTGTCATACACTACCTTTTAGACAGCTTTAGTGGCTTTCATTTCGTTTTAATTCCAGTATACAGATCACTTACTGGTACATTATGACCGTCAGTGGATCATGCGTTCAGATGAAAGTATTTTGCTTTCACTGTTGCTTTCACAGATGTACCGGAACCCTACAATTATCACTCTTAGTACTGCAGCTAAAAATTGAACTTTTAGCATTGTATGCTTGCACTAAAAGAACCGATTTCACTCGTAGGTGTCTAAAAGAAATGAATTGCCTCTATTTAACGCAAAATTACGCGCCTACTGTATGTGCAGTTTTGATTGTCGGTCATCGCCAATGCTGCAGTTTTAGAAGTGCCTGGTGAAAGAAATGAATAATAGAGAAACAAACGAACGAACCAACGAACGAACAATAGAAACGAATCTCTATCAGGTAAACACCCTTCTATCGTGATGTGAGACCATATACACATCTAGGCGTCTTCAGCAATACTTGGTGTTCATCTGAACAAAGTGGGTGCGTGGGTGGTGGCAAAATTTAGTTTTCATATAATACAACAATAAATTAAATATTTTAACAAAATCAGTCTTTACCAATACTGTATTAATACAATAGTATAGTACCATAGCGCAACACCTATTTACATACCAAGAATAACAAAACTGTTCAACATCGCAACATCTAAATAGCAAATACTTAATAGCGAGAGGCCTTTGTCTTGGAGCCTTGCTGTCGCATGACGTAGACTGTGCCGTGTTCAGTATGTGAGAATTCGGTCGGAAAGCGCAATTTGAGAAAGGCGGTATAACACAATTAAATATTACATTTCTCACTCCAAATCGAAACATTTGTTGCTTTTGAATTTTCTCTTAGTTTCTGGATATCTAATGAAACCATGATCGGAGGCACAATAGTTTCCTTTCAATTTCTGCTCACATTCGAAATAGTTCTATAAACAACGACGAATGGAGTTAGAAATGCCGGTACATGGCATCATTTGCTACCTCAGTTTTCATTACTGGTTGGCATATTCGTCACTGCATGTACTGAAGTAGTTTTAAATATGTGGGAGTAGTCCTGCAAGAGGAAATGACGGACTATCCCAGCGTTGCAATTACAGCTATTCCTCTTCGTACATATACAGACATTCTAAGCCTTGTTTTATCTAAGATATTTCGAAGATAATCTGTTTCCTTTCGTGAACCTTCCTCCTCCTGTCCCAGTGAGAAAACTATGTAGCGAGAGATTCTTATCCGATCCTACAAAGAAACACTGTAGCACTCCGAACTACGTAGTATGTTTCTTGAAAGTACAGTGGTAGATGAACGTGATAGCCGGTCCGTGTTAAGTTTTAACTCTATATGGCTAATTTACAAAGTTTTTTTTTAATTTCCCAATTGATGTACCATTTCTAAAATACAGAAGTGAATCATGTGATTTCTTCTCTTTGTTTTGTTGTTTTTAATATGCTGTCCATAATATTTTCTCCTCTTCTTCTTCTTCATATTATTATTATTATTATTATTATTATTATTATTATTATTATTATTGTTATTATTGGAGTGTCGGCCATTTCTGACCACTAGAGTGCAACGATTAACGTGTGTAACTTTTAGGACCAGCTTTTCAGCTGTATCTCTCGGTACGACAAAGTTGTTACACCTTGAAGAGTAATTTATGAGGTGACCAGGATTATGATGAGGGGTGAAGGGACAATCACAAATACGACCATGCCTACGCACGGCTCGAACCTGCAGCCTCCTCGGCGCAGACGACCACAACCACAACCACAACCATCTGCGCAACGGGGCTGGCTAATAAATTATTATTATTATTATTATTATTATTATTATTATTATTATTATTATTGTTGTTGTTGTTGTTGTTGTACGTTCAAGATGTTCCCTGTAAAAATAATATTTATTTCAAATGATTTTCGTAACCAATCAATAGAGCATTTCTTCTCTCGAATATCTACTCCGTAGATTTATCCGTTTTTAATAGACACTCATCATTAAAAAGTGGGCCGAACTTTCCAGAGATTGCACTTTGGGTCACATCTGCGAGAGCTCAGGAGTACATCCTGGTATAAATGAGTCTGAAACAATGAGCGCGATGAAGAGCGAAATTGCGCCGCGAACAAAGCAGAGGTCGTTCCTCGGAGGAGATGGGTGCAGGCGATGGGACTCGCCACGCAAGGAGAGAAGGCAGGCGCGCGCTGTGCATCACGGGCCAAGGTCCTGGCGCTCGTTTTCTCGCGAGAGTTGGAGGAAACGCCCCTCCGTCGCACGGGGGCACTTGACTCACAGCCGCTCGCAGTTCCGAGACACGCGAGGCTCCAGGCACTGGAGGTGGTGGTGGTGGGGCACTTGCCGCAAGCCCGGCAGAGTCACGACTGCGTGCGTCAAATCAGATCAACGACGACGGCCGTGCCCATCCCCGGTGGCCTAGATCGCTAAGCCAGTCGTGTCGTAGCGATCTAGGACCGAAGGATCGCGAGTTCGAGTCCCGCCTCGGGCATGGTTGTATTCATAGTTACCATAACGTCATTCATAGTTACCATCATGTCATCTTCATAGTTACCATTACGTTAAACCCAATAGTGATGGCTAATGACCTAGACGTTGATGCGACCTTAAATAACAAAAAAAATGACCGTGATGAGGCGCGCCTGTTCGAAGGATTTCGCCCGATAAATGTTATTGGTAAGGAGCGGATTTTTATGCCCTAAAAAATCTTGAAATATGCATTTATGACCTAAAAAATTTCAAATATGCACTTTAATAGGCATTTATGACGTAAACATTCTTAAATATGCACTTTAAAATGCAATTAAAATTAACTATATTTCATTTTCTGAATAAAACGTTCTTGATAAAATTCAGGAGAAGCATGTTTGGTATGAAAAACATTTTTGTGCAAACCAAATATAACCTAACTTACTTCTCGGGAGAAATGATTCAAATAAATGTGCACTTGAGTGAAGTACCTACATTGTAGGCTTTCTTTCACTGTTTTTCCGGCTAGTTTAAAAAATATATCAAGAAATATCCTACATTTGCATAAGTATTTTATCATATATAGAAAAGGGGGAAAAAGAAAATTGTGACAAGCTTTGCTAACAATGAACGCTCACAAATAGATTCTATGAAAACACGAAACATTTTCGCTATTTCAACAAAATATCCAAAATATGCTCCCATAATTACAC
The DNA here is from genome assembly GCA_031308135.1 of Acheta domesticus. Classification (NCBI taxonomy): domain Eukaryota; kingdom Metazoa; phylum Arthropoda; class Insecta; order Orthoptera; family Gryllidae; genus Acheta; species Acheta domesticus. The sequence continues at coordinate 14,479,062 of JAHLJT010000631.1, read as the reverse complement.
GAATATACCCCAACAGTAAAAATCGATCAAATATGCACTAACAAATTAATCTACAAAGCATCCAATTATAACCAAATGTCAAGAAATTCATCTTAGCTATGCCTTGAGGCAATGGAGAAAAATATGCAAAATCACAGAAATCCGCTCCCTAGTTATTAGTCAAACGTGAAAGCCCCTTGCATCCACGTCGGGCGGGAACATTGCTCGCCTAGCGCATGCTTCCTGCCGGGGTTAACATCCCCTTAATGGAAAAGTAGGGGAAGTTTAGATGTAAGGATTTTTTCTAGCAAATGCAGAATTTCAAAATTATTCCAATGTGTTTCACCGCGTTGTGCATGGTACGGTCCAATATCACGCATGGTATCCTTCACCCCCCCTCTCAGAGCAGCATGGTAAACTGCAGAGATCAACAATATGGGGAAATCAGGTGTGGGTCGCCCCAGTAATGATAATATGGCCCGCAACCTTATTATTAAAGGTTTTAGTTGTGGCCCTTGAGGTCTTGTAAATTGCATTCCCCTCGCCTAGACCCTGTGGAGGCCACTGTATTTAGCTGTGCTACGCTGTGCTCTTTGGATGGGGAGCGGATTTATTCCCTTTTTCATTCAGAATGCTGTTTTAGAGTTCTGTCGTAATTTTTACTTTTTTTATTTTTGTTTTGTAGAAAGAACATAATTTTATTTTAATTTGGAATATCTGAAGGTGTAACTTTTTGATGTGTGTGTGTGTGTGTGTGTGTGTGTGTGTGTGTGTGTGTGTGTGTGTGTGTGTGTGAGTCTGGAGAGCGGGTGTTTAGGACTTCATACTTCTCCAATGATCAAAATTGAAAGATCATTATTAACGTTACATCGCTCGAAAACCTTCGATATTTTTAAAACTGGTTCATTTGCCTCTAACGTTTCCCCACTGATGATATAATTTAACCGTGGCCTTGTTTATTTATTACTTTTTAATTTATATTTAAGTAGCAAAAAAGTCAAATAATGCAAACATCCTGAAAGCAAAATAAAAAAACCGAATATTCTAGGGCAGATGATATAAATAAATGTAAGGAGCTTCCCATTGTTTGGTCTTTTCCCGGGTTTCCTCAACATTTGTCCAGGCTGTGACCTTCGCTGTCCGGGTGACGCCAGGTCGAAGGCTGCCAGATGATGATTCTGTCCGCGGAAGCCTACGACATAATTTCTCCAGGTTTCTGATTCCATTAAAGTATATTACAAGGAAATTGTAATCGCGTGACCATTCATGTATCACAGGGAATACTGACGGTGTTTCCCACTCGCACTTCAATAAACTGAATGTTATAGAATTGTCTGTAATTTCATTAAAAATTAAAATGCGTTTACGCATCATATTTGTAATGTTTAGAATACTTTAAATTTTGTTGTTGCCCGTAGTATCTAAATTATATTTCTGAGCAAATAATTTTAATTATTTTTTAAATAGAATGTAACTGAGAAGCGACTGCATAAACTACTGAAAAATTCTAACATGTGATATTTCATTGTATTCCTCTATTAATGATCTGTCCATTGCTAACGAGAAAAATAAATTGTTCCATTTAAAAAAATCAAAGTTAATTTAATTTATCGAAAACTAAAAGTATTTCAAACAATATCTTTACGACATATTACTTGTATGATTATTGAGCGAAAACTGCACTTCGATATCGTGAACCGTTTAGAAGATATAGGGGTGGCCCATAGTTGGTAGGACATTCTGTATAGTATCGTTGTGCACCCGAATATCAAAACAAGCATTTGATAGTTTACAGCTGCGTCATTATAACTCTCAAATGGCAATGAACTCCGCCTGGCTGTTTGCCACGTGATGCTGAATCATTCAAGTTCGTGAAGTTTGAAGTAATAAACACCGCATCAGAATTCCTACACTTCATCGAAGTTTGTGCATCCTCTCCCTGCTAAGGAAATAGTATTTTGCGGATACGTGATTAATTGCAATAAATGTTAGAATTTATTGAAAAAAGGCGTCTAAATCAGTTTCCCGCTGTCCGCAACACACCTTGCTTAATGGTTTGTTTTGACGTGAAAAACGTGTTTCTGTTAGTGGCACTGGTGGCCGGACGAACGTTGGCTGATAAAATGCAGTAAGACTTCAATCGCTTTTACCTACGAGACAAACATCACGAGAGCAATGGTTGAGCCTTTAACTGTTAGATAATGTCCGCACGAGTTTTCGCGCAGGATGTGGTTTGCCTGTGACGTCAGCGCAATTGTGTAGACGCACACGCGTGATAGTCACGCATTAGCTTTACCCGCTTTCCGTTAATGTAGCTCGGGAACGTGTTAAGTTACGACGTTGATTCTGGCGTTGATTTGTCGTGCCGTTGATTCTGGTGTTGATTTGTCGTGCCGTTGATTCTGGCGTTAATTTGTCGTGCCGTTGATTCTGGCGTTGATTTGTCGTGCCATTGATTCTGGCGTTGATTTGTCGTGACGTTGATTCTGATGTGAAGAGCTCGTGGAGCACTAGTAGAACCTAAGGCAAAATAATCTCCGGAATAAAAGATAAAAATTCGTATTCGGTCGAAAGTCTTAAAATATTTCACGATGTTCGATGGCGCCTCACGTACACCGAAATGCTCCCAATTAAAAAAAAGTCAGTCCTAGAAACATTCACTTCGGAAGGAATGCAATAAGCCTCAGAAGACTTATCCGAGCGCATCCGAGGGCGACAGCAGCGTCGAAAAGGAAACACGAGAAATGAGCAAACAAATGAGATGGACAATCAGGTGCAAGAAGGACACTCAGTCATCAGCGGATCAAGTGTAGACGTCGATCGAAGGTGATGCAGATGGAGTCAGTGATAACATGAAGATGATAGTGAAGTAGCGTAGGAGTATTGTAGACTGGTATGTCGCGATCACCAAATATCGTCGCGCCATCGGGCACCGTCACGTCGGGTAACAGGGCGCGAGCCTCTTTTTGTTGCGCATCAGAAATATGATTGCGTTACAGATATTTTAGCTCGCGATTTTCGACACAAAAACTCGTATTGTGGGGCTTTAATATTTAAAAGTCGGTGAATCTGGTTCTCATATATAGTAAATTACTTCCTGCAACACAGTGTGTAGTCAGATTCTACGTTATGTAGGTGCTACCAAAAGATAGATTGACGGCAAAACATGTATCCACCTGCCTTATCTGTCTTGTCTGTTCGCCTGTCCGCCTGTCCGCCTGTCCGCCTGTCCGTCTGTCCGTCTCTGGTGAACGCTAGCGCATAAATTTTCTCTGAAATAGATTTTCTCCGAAATTGATATTCCCCGATCGATGTGACCGAAGTCGAGGTCCTTTGAGTTTGAAACGGGTATTTTGATTGTGGAGGGTACATAAACCTTCAACACTTTCAAATGTTTCTATTAAAAACCTCCAAATTTTTTGATTAAATATCTTCTTCGGATAGTACAAAGAACATGTAACAAATGGACGAGTGTGGTTTTCATTGAACTCTAAATTTTCAAAAATTGCAAAAGTTGAGAATTTTTTTGTTTTCCTAAACTAGAATATTGAAAATACAGATTTTTTGCTCAGAAAATATGATTCATAGACAGATTTTATAAAGATACATACACATGTTTCATAGACAAGATTGTGTATCATTTTTTGAAAATGCTAGTTTTTGCATTTTTGCGTGAAATTATAGAAGTTAAAAAAATATTTTGTTAAAAACGATTTCGAATTTTTTATTAATTTTTTTTCGAACTTAGAAAAGTTCCTTGTAAAAACGGCGCAGGGTACATTTTCAATGACACCTCTGTATTTTGGAAAATTGCATAAAAATTAACATCGTAAAATTACAATGAGAGATATGATTTCCTTAATGTAATACGTTCTAAAAAATAGATCTGTAAATAGGTTCATGTAATATTTCTTGAAAAAACTAATTGTTTTCGTGTAATTTTTTTATTTGGAATGAACACAATTTTGAGAAGATTTTCTCAAAAAGTTGCAAATGACTTCTCTATTTTCTCTCCCCCCGTCGGGTAGAGGAAATGAAGCTTAAAAACGGGACAGGTCTCATCATTTTTTTAAATCTCTGAATTTTCGAACAAATAAGAGTGTTAGAAATAATGCGAGAAAGTGTGTGCTATAATCCTCTTCAGCTTCCTATCCGCAACATCGTGCATCGCATCGACGCGGTCTGCCGCTGACAGTCAAGGGCGCCGCGGCGTCGAAACCATCCTCGGGTGACGGAAAACGCGTGGCAGGCTGTGTGGCGTGGCGAGGCGGCGTGCCGGAGGCTGTGCGGGAGGGGGGCGTGGCAGTGAGCGTTTCCGCGAAGGCGAACGCCTCTCCGCGCCGCGCCGCGCCGGCGGTCAACTGCAGGCGCAGGTGCGCGAGCGGGCACGGGCAGGGCGGCGTGACGTAACGGGGAGCGCGCCCGCGGCAGTTACGACGACCACTTCGCGAACGCCTGCGAGAAAGAGAATGGAAGAGAAGGAAAAAGACCGAGAGGGTGCGTTCGGACAGGGCTACGACAAGAGAGAGCCGGGATCGGTATTACTGATAACAATTATGACGCTCGACATCCATAACGTAGTACTAATACATACGTATGTCTTGTTTTTGCCTTAAATACGAAGAATATTAACAGCGACCTTGGATGAGGCCATCAAGGTTCAATCCGCTTTCCCTGAGTGAGCCGTTTGGAACAAATAGCAGAACAACTAGGTTGAAATGTCCATGATGAGGAACAGTGATGTTGCGACAGTTGATGTCCCTGGGTGCTGCATTGATCCAGTCATCCCCTCGCTCTTATATAAAATTTAATCTTTGAAAGGTAGTTTTTATTAAAAGTGAAAATATTTTATTTAACCATGTTAACTTTACCTCTTACTTTTAATCATAAGGGGATTACGAAAAATCAGACGAAGTTATACAGAAATATTATTGAATCAGTCATTTGAGAAACACATCTCCATTTTTTTTCAAAATTGAGTTATACATCCAGATTTATTGGTTAGGGCTAATCTCATCCATTCCCCGTAAAACATCACATCTCCAATGGAGAGGTACCTAACAATATGTTAAAATTTGCAGTATTTTGAAGAAGAGCACATCTCCCGGAAATGTGTTGTTTCTCAAATGACTTTGTAGGAGTGGCAGCACTGGCGCAATAAGCAGTTGCATCTGTTGTTTTCTCCAACGTATTCTGTGCAAAATGAGTTTGAGTGAGAGTAATGTGAAATCGCGCCATTTAAACCGTAACAAGGGATTGAAATAATTTGAATATAAGTGTGAACAAGATGCAGAACTAACGCTTCATTCAATAGTAGTTCCCACAAATTTCAAGTAGAACTTGTGGAAAGTGAACTGGTGAAGGGTTTTAAATCATGGTGGCCACATTGCTTTAAAAAGAATGTTGTGTCAACTGAGACTCAAGCAAGAAGAATTTCAAGAGAAAACAAACAAAAATTTCGAATTTCATGGAGCTCACATGTTCTAACAAACAAGTGGGTAAAGTGTAAGTAAAACATTTCATTGATGGACTAAATGAACGCAGTTTTGACTTGAAAAAATCAGTTGCCGGCACTTCAGAACTTCCTAAAGCTTGTGTTTACCCACAGCATTGTGTACCAATAAACACAAACAAGTCAGTGATCTCAGAAAACTAAAAGACTGTGTTCCTGAAAATTTATGGCTTGCCAACTGTCGACAAGGATGCAAATGAAAAAATGTAGTGAAACATTTATGAAAACAATACCAAAATATTGTCAGTAATGTTGTAACATTATGTTTACATTAAAGGCACATCAAATATTTCTTACAATAAATCGGTTTTTCCTTCTTATATTATGTTTTACCGTTATTTTGTGAAACTTTTTAGTTTATTTTGACACGTCTAACTGTGTAAATACATTTGTTTCTCTTTAAACAAGTGGAAAAACCCAAATTACATATATTAAAATACAAAAATTATAAATATGAATTATATTAATGACTTAGGACAGTTTTTTCAGTTTACCGAAAGTTTATTTTTTTGGAGATGTAGTGTTTCTGAAATTACTGATTCAATATATGATGGAAGTGACTCCCTTAATTGTAATAACTTCATACATCTAAAAACCAATATCAGCACTTACCAGCTGATGAGGATCAGGGCATCAGCCGATGTCACTTCAGTGCCTCTGACTGGTAAGCCCCAGGGTTCAATTGGGAGGTCACATGGAGGCACGATTTTCAGCAGTAGTTAAGTAACTATAGGTCCAAAACAGCCGTTGTCTGGAAGTGAATGTGTGGAGGAAGGATGGAGGAGAATTTTAGAGGTCGATCACTCTCATCCATAGTTTTCCAAAGTTTCTTCTATCTATACCAGACGAATACCGTACAAGTGTCCTAAAAACTGGAGCACTTACCGGCGCGATTTTTCCTTCCTCTTCCTTGTCCTATCCTTGCCCTTCATTTACACACACACACACACACACATGCACATGCACATATACCTTGGCTACCACACCTGTCTGGAGACCAGTCGGGAGCCTGTCTCGGCTGGAGCGGTACCCCGCTGCTGAAAAATTCCTGGATGGGGGAAAAAACCCTCAAAGCGACGTGTAGGGCGGTGCTGAATCTCGTCGTCTAGTGGGGAAGAACACTACCACCTCCTGTAGTAAAAACGTGCACTACTGTTCCGAAACTAATGACTGTAGATGTTGGCGCTCCCGAAAGCACGAACAAATCAGTCAGTATTTAATATTTGAAAATAATCAAAAATAATAATTAAGCTGCGGATTTTTGCATATTTGCCTATTTTTCCCTTCTATGGAAAATGCAATATTTTAGGTTACTTATTCATTTTGAGGCATTAGGAGCATTATTTGCAAATTTTATATTGCCTATAAATGCCTATTTCACAAATAAATGCCTATTTTGTGTTTAAATGCCTGAAAGTTGCCTATTCTCGTATTTATTATTCAAAATTCAATTATCCTTAACAAAAAATTTAAAAACTTGTAGCTTTTTTGTTTTATCCTGCAAATTACAGAGAAATCGAACAACTATCGAAAAATCTATGTTCCGTTTTACTGCCCCCACAGTGCTGGTATTATCCGCGCACTTTTCTTAATCCCTCGCTTCACTAGTTGTGAGAGAAGTGGGGAGTTTGGTTAGTTTGACAAAAAGAATATTACATCAAATTTGTAGTTCGTTTTTCGATGTAAAATAGTTTCTATTACACGGGAGCGAACATTCTGATTATCAGGTTCTGTCGACAAGGCTGTTGCTATGATTTATTCTTAATTTCACTAATGTTAGCAAAGGAGTGGGTGTAGATATTCCGGGGCTCAAGAAAACGTGCGCATATATTTCATGTTAAGAAACACGATGTAAAATCGATGGTGGTAATCATTGATCATTTTTTACTTCGAATTTTCAAACAATTTTTTACTCACCAGGGGCTCCAAATGTTTTCTTAAATGTTCTCCTTGTACTATCAAAGGACGGTATAACAATTGGTGACGATTCCATTTTTACGAACATTGTATTTTTGAAAATTTCAAAAAGGTAACATTGCAAAAGTACAGTATGAATATAGAGCTTTCTATCTTAAATGAAATATGTTCTAAAAAATCATATCTTTAAAAAATACCTGTACTATTTTTTAAAAAACGAGTGGTTATTTTGGAATTTCTGCTTCTTGCAAATTATAAAAATAATTCTCAAAACAACTACAAATATTTGCTTCAATGTTTTCCATTGATATAACAATGGGCACTTAAAAGAATGGCGCAGATCTCATTTTTGCTGAACTCTCTTAATTTTTGAAAATTGCAAATTTTGAAATATATTTTAGATACTATAATGCGAGAAAATATGTGGTATTGTAACACCACTAGTTACAGTATTTGTGTATGCATGGCGTATAAAACAAATTGAACAATATTTTCACTTCTATTTAAATTAAATGTAAGAAAAAAGATCATACTGTGCATCATTTGTGAAATTAACAAAAAGCAAAAAGAGAGCTACTGCGATTCAGCCTTTTTTTTCGAATTGCCGAACAGTGAAAGAACTAGGAGTATTTGTCAGAACAATGACGAAAGCATACATTCCATGAAGGTAACTACAGAAACTCTTTACTCAAGAAAGTAAATAAAGATAAGAAAAATATATAATGACTTTTTAAATGTAATTCAACGTCATCTGATACGTAAGCAATGACGCAGTGAATGTGTAGTTGGTACGCGCAGTATGAGAATAAGAAAATACCACAAAAATATGTCAATTTTTCAGCCAAAATCGAAACTCATGTTTTCGGATTTTTCCCGATTTTCTGATTATGTAACAAAACCACGTGACGGGAAGCTGAATGCTTTCCTTTCAGTTTCTGCGCTCATTGGCAATTATTAAGGAAAACAGATTTTTAAATAAATTATTTAAATTGAGATTAAAAAGCCATCTCGAAACAATGCTACTCACACCTGATGTGGAGAAAGATGAGGTGTGAATTCTGTGGCTGATGCAACGTTATTTGTCGGGTTCAACCCCACCCTACCAGCCCAGTGGCCGGGATCGCTTAGGCAGTACGTACCGTAGCGATGTCAGACCGAAGGGTCGCGAGTTCGAGTCCAGCGTCCATGGTTCGATTGTATTCGTATTTTCACCCCATCATCACCAGGTCATTTCATTCTCATAGATACCATAACATTAAAAATTTTAGGTCATTAGCCACCACTGATGGATTTTAAGTTAAAATCCAACAGTGGTGGCTAATGACCTACAAGTTGATGCGACCTTAGAAGTTGATGCGACCTTCAATAACAACTAAAAAACAACAAACAAACAGAAAAACACTCTGGCCTGCCAACGTCTGAAGTGTTGTCTCTTGCTTCATGTACGCACGTTTCCCTAAGCGTGCAAAATGTGAAAATGTGTGCATGCTGATGAAAATTATATGATTTCAAGTGAAATGTTACCTGTTGTGTGTGTGTTCTTGCGTGCGTGTGTATGTGCGTATGTGCGTGCGTGCGTGTGTGCATGCACGTGTTTGTGCGCGTCTGTTTGGGAGTTATTTTGACCTCAAACGGTGGAGGTCCTTGGCAGCACCATATTTTAAAACGAATTTAATCCTTATTATTTTGTGAAATGTTAGTATTTAGTTGTTGATAGTTTTGAAATAAATGACGTTACAGAAATTTTACATTGTAATACACAGATTTGAAATAATGTTGCACGTGAGTGGGTGTGGCCAGTAGCAGGAAGGGAAGTCGCTTTCGTGTGTCTGAATTGCTGGGATGATACTCTCTGAGAATTGGTATTTGAAATTATATAACTCGAACATTTTCATTGAAGGTGACATTAATACATTTTGACGACAATTTTATAGTATTGTAATGTAATTTAAGATTTTTCAAAAATTGGAGTTATTATCAAGTTAATGGGGATTACTCAACGGAAAGAGATTGTATTATTATTGTACTACCATTAAATTTCCACAATCATCGTCATTTCTGGTAATTACCTTTTTATAACTCCGAAGTAATATTAACAATCATGATTACAACACATTCGTTTTAATAGAAGCGTTTGTAGTATATTATAGAATAGCATAAATGTTGTTAATTTGGCCCACCGTGTTAAGTGATGCCAGTTAACTATGATTTCATCTGTGCCATTTTTAGTGTTTGGTTTTGCAATGTGATACGGCTTGCTTAGTCATCCCGATCTTGTTCTTCTTGCATGGTTGCATTTAGACTGGCGGCTCCCAACTTAAAATCTTGCCCTACTGGTACACAAAGTTTTGTCTACTAATCTATGAGATAAGAACCGATAATATATTACGTGGCTACAGTTTTTTCCTTAATTACTCCCTCCTCCAAATAACCTTAATTTACCTCCCATTTTCTACGGAGACCCAAAAGGTGACGAAAGAATTTTAAAAAACCTTTAAGCATATGTTCTGTGGTACAGTTTTTACGAGCTGTTATTGATTTGAATTGGTGATTAATTGCTTAAGTTTTAATATAGGAGCACTTTAGATTAATAAGGAAAAGATACAGTAACCAAAACTTCAAATATGGATTTTTGTGGGTCACTTACTAATCAATACTAATTAGTTTTCCCATTGATTGTAGGGTATTGGGGCTATTGCGAAGCTCTGAAATCTCTCGAAACCATCCTCTTTGTTCGTTTGTGCCTCATTTCTGCAATGAGTGGCCAAAGCCCAGCGTGATCGGGTGTAGAGTCCCTATATACAGAGAGTAGTGCATTCCACTGTTCCGCCGATCCCGCTATTTTATATCTACTCAGGAGAATTGAAACTGCGGTATTCTGTGTGTTGAGAGCCATGAATTTATCCCAAACCAATATTAATATTCTTGAAAATCTTCACAATGTCACCGAATGTTATAATTTCCCTTCAGTTCTTGATTGGTGCCTGAAGGGTTGTCGGTTGGTTGGATATTAAATGGCGGCGGTTGCACTACTCTCTGTATCCAGGGACTCTATACTGCGATTTTCGTAACTTCGTCCCTGACAGGAATCAGCTGTTTCGTCCAACAGAGAGCTTGAACGTCACCATAGTGACGTCACTGTCGCGAAATATAAGCTCCCGATCGGACGGCAGCGAAACAGGTGATTCCTGTCAGGGACAAAGTTACGAAAATCGCAGTATAATCGGGTGCAGTGAGAGGCGGCGCTTCGCGCAGTTTTCCCGCCGGCTTCTCGGACGCCCGCGCCCACGGTCTCGCCGCCTTCGCGCGAACTGCTTCGCTACGCTCCGCCCCTTCCCCTCCACTCCACTCCACTCCGCCCGCGGAGGTTTCCATCCGCCTCTCAGCATTCTTGTTCCAACGCGAGACAAAGAAGCCGTTCTTGGAAGGTCGCTTCTATCCTACGGCTATTTATAAAAAAATCGAGGTCTACTAACGATTACAAATTTGTTTGCTAATTGATGATGCTACAGGTTGTTTCAATTCACGTAATTTTCTGCTCTTAATGATGTTATGAAAAAGTTAATTTTCGTTATGTAACGCATTGTTAGTTATTTTTAGATAATCAGGAAAATATTTTTATTTTCTTTCAAACGGATACGGTTGATACGAGTGTGTAACTACGGGGTCCAAAAAATTTGCAAACCTGAAAATATAAACGACACGCTGTGGTACATGGAGATCATTCTTTGGTTTTCAAATTTTAAGTTTCCCTACCGAGACGCGGGTGCCTTCGTAGATAATTAAAATCTTCAAATAAATGTCAGTGAAACAATTGGGGACGTTAAATATTTAGATAAATATGGAATGGATACAATATGCTTACCACAAAATCTTAGAATGATACATTTGTGTGGTACGTTAGTTGATCCATGGTTTCTCTCCTTGATTATTCTGTATTAGCTTCAGCACCCTCCGTTGCTGGAATATTTATTAATCATAATCATCCTAAATCGTTTTGGCCCACCCTGCCCCTCCCCACCTTTACCTGGTTTGCTACAACCATCGTTGCTAAGGGAGCTGTGAACAGATGCATTGCTACGTACTCCCATCAAACGTCCAGGTACAATTTCGGCCTTCAATTACTCTGAACCAAATTGCACTATTGAAATGAATAAGAATGAATTTAGTAGAAAATTCTACGCTTTCAGAAACGTCAAATTGGTGGAATTACTCAATGTTTCCGAGCTACTTGCAAAAACCAGGAAGAGTGAACACTTTGCTCAGGATACGAGAGCGTACTTTCCAGTATACGTACGTATAAACGGAGTAATATATTTAGCATAGGGAAAGTTATGTAATGCTGCGGAAATCGATTTCGAGATTTTAACGGAAACATACGTTTTGGGGTCCCCTGATACTGAAAAAAATGTTGTTTTTTTGCAAAACGTCCTTCCGTCCGTCTGTCTGTCCATCCGTTCGTCAGTCTGTGAACAACACTAGCGTTTAAACAATACGTGCGATTTTTTTAAAATGGATATTCCCTGGTCGATCTGCGTCCACTCAATGCGCCACGATTTTGAAAAACTTTCTTGAAAATTTGGGGGTACTTTACATGAAGTCCGAACATTTTCAAAATTTTCTCTCAAAACTCTTTCACGTTGTTAATAATTACACTAGTGGCTATTTGTTCACGTTATTATATTAATGAGTACACGTGATTTAAATAATGTCAAATTAAATTTCTCGAAAATTGAATAGTTTTCTGTGGAAATTCCATATTTTCAGAAACGCTCAAACGCCATTTTCTCAAAAATGGCGGCAAAGTTTTCGTTCAAACTTTTAGAATGGATAGTGCTAATTGTACTCTTTAATATGTCGTAAAGTTAATTTTGGGATTTTTTTGTTTTTTTCCAAAATTCCATAATTGTCTTTTTTTTTTAAAATTCTCTCATACCGTTAAAATACGTATTTCCAGCAATTTGTAAACATTATTGAATATGTGAGTGTAAGTGCTTGAAATGACTTTAAATGAAGTTTTCGAAAACTCAAAAACTTTCTGTGAAAAAGAGCTTCAAATTTCGCACTTGTAGTAGCGCTTAAACGCCATTTACTTATGCCAAAAGACTCCGAATTTGTCAACGAAATTTGCCATTTACGACAAAGTTTAACTGTTTTTTAATATTCTTAAAATAATAGTTTTGTTCTACTATTAGGAAACCGAAAAATTACTAAAATGTCCAAAAAAAATGTAGTTTTGGCGGTGATAGATGGCAGCTGTCGAGAGTATTGACACGTCCGAATAGCTAGCCGAGACCAAACGAAACAGAAAACTAGTACGGGAAAGTCTGTGCCATTCTGTAGCACCACTAGTATTTTGTATAAGATGATACTAAATTTATGAGAGAATAAAAGTGAATTTTTGTAAACAACGTAATTGTGACGTCACAGGTATTTGACATCTGTGGGAAGAAACAGTGGCCGGCTGATCGGTTTACTGCTACCCCCCACCACGATCCTCTTGCTGCGAGAGGCTAAATGCGAGATGGCGCAACTATTCATGCCGTAAACGGCAATTACATCATAATCTGTGCCATAAGATGTCATTTTATGAACAATTTCTTGTAACGAAAAAGGTCGTTTAATATGCTGGAATACAAAAAAAGTATTTGCATTACTACTGGCATGGTCATTTTTTCCTTGTAGTGAAGGGAAAATAGTTGAACTGGAATATAAAACAATAGATCAGTGGAAGTTTCCTACATAGAATGAAGTGAGAAACGCCTGTCATATTTAGAAACAACATAGCATTTTGTGAAACGTTCAGGCGGAGTAGTACTTCTTTTTTGTTTCTTCTCTCTTTTTAATTCTTCCTCTTCAATTAAGCCCTTTCCATGACTTCTTGTTGTGTAGTAGCCAAGTACTACCCTTCACCCACCTTTGCCCGCAGTAAACCACGGATACAGTGCTTGTTCATACCTCAAATGCAAAATAAAAATAAAAACAAATTAATTTTAAGAAGACATTAAAAACAAGCAATATTTGTATCACACATCCATGTTTTACGTGCGAAAAGTACATCTGAAATGGTATTTTTAAAATGGCTTCCTTTAAAATGACATTCCATCCCTATTGTTTATACAGATCCGTAAGGAAAAAATGATAATTTTATTGCATGCTAAAGAGGACATTATAGTTGCGGAGGTCATTGTTCGCCTTTTTGATATAAGTATTTTTCAGAAACAATGAAATTTTTCAAATCGCATGATTTTAACGACACATAATATTTAAATTACATTTTGTTTAACCGAAAAATCCATTATTAGATTGGTCTATATTAAAATATATTTTTCAAAACCCAAAGCTGTACTAGAAATTTACTAGAATTAGAATTACATAAATTATAAATTTATTGAAGATAGGTGAAGATTAAGGGAAGTGTTGTAACATTTTTGAGGAGAGCATCAATTGTTTTGTGGCACTAAATATTTGTTATTTATAATTCATAATGAAATAATCATTCAATACAGTGTATTTGCAAAGCATTCGATGTTACTTTGTTTTACAAAAAAAAAAAAGAAATTTCCTTTAAATATCGTAAATTCTTGCAGTTTAGATTGTTTCGATACACAGAAGTCGTGAATGATATATGTGAAGTAGGCCAACATTTTCCTTTCAGATGTATTGCAATCTTAATTACCCCGCCACATGCAGCTAACCTCTCTATCTTTCGAGGGACATTCACTCTTTTCCTCAACTACGTCGCTGTCGTTTATTCCATGGTCATCAAAAGAAGAATCAAAGGAAGCACTTGCTGGGAAGGAAGTAATGATCAACACTTGATACATGTGTATATTTTTATTTTGAGCCTGGCTCTGTAAAAAAAATATTTTACACTGCAAAAATGATGAACATATTTTTCTATTGTTTCACATGTTTTGCAAGTTTTGTCATTGTTCTATAACTTTCTTTAAAGTCAACGTGAAAGGATAGTCAGTAAACTAAAAGATAACCTATTCTCCTGGTTTAGATGAATTTCGGGATTGTTCATTAAAAATTTGTGCACCTCCAACAGTCCATTCACATTTTCAATGCTGCTTTATGCACAGGAATAGTTCCTAATGTTTTCACAACAGCAAAAAATTAAGCCACTTTTTTAAAGAATACAACAATGTTGAAACTCAAAAATATAGGTCAATTTTTCTTTTGTCAATTTTCTCTAAAATATTAGTCTTTTCCATATGCGACTACTTTTCGGGAAAAACGAAGCTATCCGAGATTCTCAACATGGATTTAGAAAATCAAAATTTACAGTGACTGTCATTTTCTTCTTAAATATTTTGGTTCATCACTGGAATAAAATGAAGCACCTGTATGAATTTTTTTAGATTGCTTTTGAAAGCCTTTGGTAGAATTAACAATAACATTTTGCTGTCAAAATTACCTTAATATGGAAATCATGGTATGGCCCTAGATTAAATATAAACGCATGGGTTATAATAAAACGTTGAATGTCAACTTATATTATACAAATCATTTATTCTACAGTCTGTGACTTACACAGAGTATCTTTGAGAAGGCACTGGCTCTAGAAATAATTCAGAAGTATTTATGAAATATCTAATGCCTTGCAGTTTATTTCTAAAGCGAAAATTCCGAGAGAGAACGAAATATCCGCCTGTATAATCCGCCTTTACTCGAACTCGTTTCGAAAATAGTCAATCAGTATTTCCTAAACCAACGCATCTCTCCCAGTTCCAGTACCTTCTGTCTAGGACGAATAGTGGTATGCCCAAGCATTCAAAGTTCACATCAAAGAACTGTCAAGTAGCATTAGCAACTCGCAATTGTAATCTCCTTAGCCGCCCTTCAACCTTGCTTCAGTTATCAAAATTTTTTTAAAACAAAAATGACTAAGTGAAAAATCACTGCTTATGAATTGCCATTCTCAAAAACAAGTGGCATGTAAATATCCGTAATAACAGTGTAGTAGGAAATGGTGTGGCATTTACGATGCTATCATCGAAATCAATATTAGATGTAGGCTCCCCATCGTAACAGTTTATTGTGGCATAAAGCTTTTTCGGCCGCATTGCGGCCATCTTCAGTGCTACAAAAATAATAATAGTAATAATAATAATAATATATCTAAATTACAAAAAATTTTAAAAATTTTAAAGAATCAAAAACTTTTTACAGAATATTGTCAAGAATTGGTTTTTAAGAAAATGTAAAATGTGAAATGGACATATAATTTTTTTAAAAAATGACAAATGAAAATTAAATTAAATAAATGGAATCTATTACAAATAATATTATGAAGCAAACTGGAGTGAAAGAAAACTGGAAAAGTATAATAAATGGAAACATAGTTTTGAATAAAAATGTACATTTTGAAGAGAGGTGAAAATAGAAAATGAATAAGTATGTAACTAAATAAATAAATGAATTAATAAATTAATAAATTTAGGTGAGCAAACTGACATACCTATCAGAGGCGGCTGTGAGCCTCAGTCCAGACAAGACAGCGAAGGGCGAAGGCATTGTACGCTATTTAAAGGAAACGTTCAATGGAGGGAGGGGGAGAACACAGGGTTTTTTCTAGGAAATGGCCATTGCGGGAAAGGCCCAGGCGGGTGGCGGAAAAGAGGCAGGCAGAGGGGTTAATGTGCTTTGGAAGCGGCCAGTTTCAGAAGAGGGGAGAGAGAAGGAATCTGTTGATTCAAAATAGCGTGTTGGGGATTGTTTAATAAATTATTAATGTGTATTGCTTCTAGTTTAAGTCTATGTGTGTATCCGTTTTCAATTTCTAAAATTTTGACGTCAGTGTCTGCATTGAACGAGTGTCCTTGTTCTAATAGATGGTTGGCAAAGTGTGAATGTGTGTTTTTTTGTGTGAGAGCTTGTCTATGTTCTTTGATCTTTTGTTTAAAGGATCTTCCGGTTTGGCCAATATATTTAGCATTGCAACTACCACAGGAAATGGAGTACACCCCACATGATAGAGGCTTGGGGATCGGATCTTTGTTGTGGGAGAGTGTGGTGTGGAGACAGGTTGGTGTGCTGAATGTGACGTGTATGTCGAATTGACTGAGCTTTTTGGCAATTTTGAGTGACAATGCGTACAATGCCTTCGCCCTTCGCTGTCTTGTCTGGACTGAGGCCCACAGCCGCCTCTGATAGGTATGTCAGTTTGCTCACCTAAATTTATTAATTTATTAATTCATTTACTTATTTAGTTACATACTTATTCATTTTCTATTTTCACCTCTCTTCAAAATGTACATTTTTATTCAAAATTATGTTTCCATTTATTATACTTTTCCAGTTTTCTTTCACTCCAGTTTGCTTCATAATATTATTTGCAATAGATTCCATTTATTTAATTTAATTTTCATTTGTCATTTTTTAAAAAAATTATATGTCCATTTCACATTTTACATTTTCTTAAAAACTAATTCTTGACAATATTCTGTAAAAAGTTTTTAATTCTTTAAAATTTTTAAAATTTTTTGTAATTTAGATATATTATTATTATTATTATTACTATTATTATTTTTGTAGCACTGAAGATGGCCGCAATGCGGCCGAAAAAGCTTTATGCCACAATAAACTGTTACGATGGGGAGCCTACATCTAATATTGATTTCGATCCGTAATAACGTTCGCGAAGAGGCAAAATTGCTCAACGATATAGATTATAAATAGCTTTTAAGCACTATTCCTAGTCAATTGACCGGGAGAGACGGCTGGTGCATCAACTTATGTCACTACTCTGACCGGGAGGTCTTAGGATCGAGTCCCGGCGGTGGCAGGATTTTCTATACTAGCAAGATAGCTAGGTTAAATTCAGTCACTGTCAGGAGGAGAATTCTAGCGCCCGGCTACTCTGGTCGGTAGTTTTCCGTGATTTCTCCGATCAACACCAGGCGAATGCTGGAGCAGAATCGTAACAAGCGGAACAGACCGCGCGCGATGTTTCCTTCCTCTTCCTTGTCCTATTCTCACTCCTTACACACACTAACATGCACTACACTACCACACATGCCGGGAGACCGGTCGGGAGCTTACAGCTTGTCCCCGCTGGGGCGGTGCCCCCCTGGTGGGAGATACCTGTTTGAGGGGAAAACCCGCTGGTCGACGGTAGGTCGGCGCCAGATCTCGCCATTCAGCGGGAAAAGATCACCGCCACCTCCCGAGGGAAAAAACTCGCACTACACGTACGGGACTAATAACCTAAGTAGTTGACGCGTCCGGAATCTCGAACAATCATTCAATCTTAGTCAATTGACTCTGACATTCCCTTTCTGCATCGTGTGTAGCTTACGAGCTTACTTTTCAAACAAATTTATACGAATGAAAATTATGTTTGGCGACTGGGTAATGTCCATCAAAGCAGGCGGCCAGTGCTAGTAAATATTTAAATCACCGTGATAACAACTGTACGCATTCAAATGCACTTTTGCCTCATTTTCAGTCCACTTTTCCCAATCAATGATTTGATATAACGCGACTAATCTCACTAGATCTATACAAAATGTCAAAAATAAAGTTAAAATTGAACTCAAAAGGTTTAAATAGATGCGGAGTCAAGTGCGTACATAGAAAAATACTTTTCCCGTCTCTGAGAACGGAGCCACTCGTGATATGAGGCGCACGCATAACGTCAGGCATAATGCAGTGAATCACTTTGGGATGATTTTGAACTTCTGTGTTTACAAGCGAAAATCCTTCAGTCTAAAGTGAACCTATTTTTACCTTGAAAGGGTGTTGGCCCCGGCAGGCCGCGTGCGCTACGATGTTATCGCGCGACGTGGATGCAAGGGACTTTGACTTTTGACAAATAACTTTTCGCGGGCCACAATAGATGGCACTGCGAGCCGCATGCGGTCCGCGGGCTGGCAGTTGCACAACCCTGCTTTTCACGAGACGACACTTATGAAGAACACTTATGAAGAACATTATGAGGGTTAAGAGTACAAATTTATAGCTAATTTACCTTTGAAAATATATTTTATCATATAGGAGCGAATATTTTGTCAACAAAACTTGAAGAAAAAAAACGCTCTTTTTCTGTATTCAAAATTCGACTAGAATATGGTTTAGGATAGAGTTCACAGAATTATGAAACGTGCACAAATTTCATTTCTCCCCATAGCTCGTCACACACAGTTTTTAACTGTTTTTGACGTAAGTAAATAAATAAATAGACTAATAATCTCGCTCACGAATTGCACGAGAGAGCGCTTGTAAGCAGTTCTTAATGTGTCAATGTCCAGTGCTTACCGTCATGAGAAGTATATGCCAACGACATGAACCTTTATTTCTGAGAACCATATATTAAACAATTCATATGATATTTTGAAATAAAGTTAACTATGCTAATTAAAAGCAAACGTGATAAATTAGAAACATTTGTTATTTTTTTCGTACAAAAAATTATTTAGAATTGATTAATTTAATATGTCACTGTCAAGGGCATTCACTGATTATATTTTTCAGTAAATACTTATTACAGCAATTAAACATTGTCTACGATTTGCATTTCAACTTGAGAAGCAAATGAGTACCTGAATATTGATGTGGGCACCTGATATTCAGACTGGACAACAGTTCGCCTGCTGAATCTCGAAAAAAACGTGTATTATAATTTGAGTGGGCGTAGCCATCCGATTGTATCTTATCTCCGTTGTTTCCTTTAGCTCGACGCAATTTCCCTCTTAAGAAAAATGAGGTCCACATCGCTTAGAGGGGAAAGCAAGTAGCGGGAATCTGGAGCTACCTTGCAAGAAGATGCAACGTTTGGAAACCTTAACTTCAGACAACTGTAAATGCGTATCCTCTGGTAGATCGAATCTTTATTCAAATAAACGCCTAAAATGATTTTTTATGTAAAAATTATAACACAAGAACATTATTAGATTAATTTTGATAAATGTCATTCCTTTTGCGAAAATCGTTAAAATGTGACAGAGAATGCATTGAAGAATATATTTAAATACGAAGTAATTTTAAAAAGCTATTTTAACATGTAGACAGAGTTTTGCCATCGATCGATTTTTGGTATCAAGGATCCATGGAAACATGGATTCTGGCTAAGCCACTTGTTAGATTAATATTTTTGCTATAGCAAATTTCAATAGCAAAAATATTATGTTTAGCAACAGGATTAGCTATATTTAGCAACAGGATTTGTCTACTTTTCCGTTACCAGGGCCAGCAAAAAATTTTTTTTGCCGAAATTTCTCCGTTTTCCGGTGCACGATTACATAACTTGCTCTTCTTTCGAAGTATTTCGTAAGGAGAGAAAATAAAAATACACAAATGTAATTTTTTCAATTTCTTGCTTTGTTTATTTATACATTACAGGCATTTTAATACAGTACTGGATTTGCTAGTACAAATACTTCAAATGATTTTATTTATTTATTTATTTACGTAAAAAACAGTTAAAAACTGCGTGTGACGAGCTATGGGGAGAAGTGAATTTTGTGCACGTTTTCATAATTCTGTGGTCTAATTCTCAAACCATATTCTAGTCGAATTTTGAATACAGAAAAGAGGGTTTTTTTTCGAGTTTTGTTGACAAAATATTCGCTCCTATATAATAATTTTTCATTTTATTTCATAATATTTCATTCGAAGGTTCTCGAAAACTCAAAAGATCTCTCTAGAGAGGGCCCTAGAGGAAATCATAGAGGAAATAAATAATTTTTAGATTATTTCCTAGAGGAAATAATCTAAAAATTGTGCACTTTCAGAAGCGTTCTTATGTTTCAAACGTTCATACTTCCAGTTACCGAATGCCATGTCTCAGTGTAAGAAATGCCCAAACAGGTTGACTACCCCCAAAGATAAGCACAACATTCAGCTCAATCATTTTGCAGAGGCACTCAGATCTTTGTAATGAAATAAAGCTTTCTTAAAAATATTTTTAAATAAAGGCAATAAAATAGAACTCAAGAGTGTCATTATCAAAAACGTTTGATCAAAAGCATATTTTTACAAAATCAGTGACATTTCAGCAGTTCCCGTAGCCAGGAAAAACTCGAGTAATGGATAAGTATCTAATCCGTTGTTGGAAACCCTGACATTCCCTCATAGCAAATTTCAAAGTTAACATATATAGACGGACGGACAGCCACGTGCTGCCGTCAATCGATTTTTCGGTAACAAGGATTCACAAAACATGTATTCCAGCTGCACCACGTATTAGCATCCACTTTTTCGTTACCTAGGCCCTGTAATAAGAGTTTTTCTGTCGAAAATTTGCTTGTTTTCGACGCGCACCCTTACTATAGTTTCTCTTCTTACAGTGGTAAGAGCTAGAAAGTGAGAAGACGCCCGTGAGGAAGCAGTTCGCAGAGGAAATGCGATCTGCGTTTGTGCGTAAAACAAGTACAGGCGCTAGACATGAGCAGACTAGGCGATCGCTAGGGGCCCCGCAAGTCAAGTGTGCGATGATGGGACGGATGGGGAAAACTAGTAAAAAATTGAAAATAGTAGTTTATGCAATTAGCTTATATGTTAAGCTTTATTGCATGAGTACGTGTTTTGAAAACGAGCGACGTTAGGAACGAGTTTTCAAATTTGTACGAATGCAATAAAGCAGCATTATAAACGCATTGCATACGCTATTTTTTTGTATGACAGCATTATAAATTTATAAGAGAATGAAACTTAATTTTGCGAAGAACTTTCCTGTGCTGTCTCGGGTATTTGACATCTGCGCGAGAAAACTATGGTCGGCTGTTCTGTTTACCTCTACCTCCCCCTAATTCTCTCGCTGCCATTGGCTGAATGTGTGATGACGCAATCATTCGTGCCGTAAAATCTAATACGTCATTATTTGTGCCATAAAACGCCTGATTATGAACGATTTCTTGCAACGGAAAAGGTCGTTTATAATGCTGGAATGCAAAAAACGAATTTAGAACTCCAGGAAACCATTATCGTAATTTTATAAGTCGCGGTACAGTAGACAGATTTTTTAAAAAATCAGTTAATTCTTTACTTAAGACGGAAAAACTGTCCGTCTGTCTATTTTGATTATTTTTTTGTTGGATAGTATGAATTAATTTTTATTGTTGGGTAGTGTGAAGTTAGTTTAAAAGAATGGTGCAGATCTCATGTTCGTTAAAAACTCTGATTTTTCGCAAATTACAAAATTTTAAAATTTTTTCGGCGTCTTCCTACGAGTGAAGTATTATATAAAGAGATTTTTCCCTTAATGAAATCTGTTCCTTATAGATAGAGTTTGGAATACGGTCATGTATAATTTTTCGAAAGTTCGAGTACTTTTCGTAATTTTGCGTGAAAATATGGGCGAGAAAGTTTTAGTAGCACTAGATGCATTGGTGTTTGCCAGGAACACGAAAACTCTTTTGCGACAGAACGTGTACCATGCGAAATGCCAGTGCATTAGGAGTTGCTTACCAATCAGGGGCAAGTATTACATGTGTAATTTACTTATATTAGATTTCTCATCACATGTTGATTTTTCAAAAGTGATAAACTTCCACCTAACTGCGTGGCCTACAATTTATTCTGAGCTATCAAGTTTGTTTCCAGCTTTACCAGTATCTTAACACGATATCAGTTAGAGTTTTATTTATTCCTCACATGCACTGCATCATGGCGTAGCAAATGTCGGATTTGATCATGATAGGAACATTTAATTCTTAGTTAGTGCCTTATTTTACCTTGTGAGACTCGGGCCAAAAGGCCCGTTCTTCCACGCAAATTTCGCTAAGCTCCTGTCACCAGCTAGTGGAAAAAGAAGGTATTACTCGGGCGACGAAACAGGGGATCTTTTACATGCAATGAATCTACAACATTGCCGGCTTTATTTCCCCTCCGAAGGAGGGCGTACGAAGGGATTTTTTGTCCTTAAAAATCTATGGCTTCGATCGAGTTTGAGCCCGACATGCTAAGAGCACCCGCGATTCTCCTTCGAATATTCACGCTTCTCAGGCAAGATTGCACTCCCAGTCTGGGAGTTGCCCGTTCACGTAGGCTAATCTTTCTCACCCGGCGTTGCGTGCAACAGTTACGTGGGTTTCCATCACCTACACCTGGAGTCGAGGCCAAAAGAAATGTCTTAATGACACGAACACCAAGGTCACACATGGAGACTGTTGCACGACGGCGTCACTTTTAACTTCATGTGTATTGGTGCACTCGAGACGTACGATGGTAATAAACAAGTTAATTTAGCTAATCTCTGATTGGTTTATTTTTTGAACATTGGTTATTTCACCTGTCATTACTTTAATGTCTGAACTTGAGGCTTTGTAAACAGAACTTCGCAATTTGTATAGTTATGATAATAAATAAAATTGCCCGTAATGTGTGTACATACAAATACATGAACAAATATGTGTGTATGTATATATTAGTTCGAGTTTTATTTATTCCTCACATGTGGTGTGTGTGTATACAGGGCGAGTCACGTACCTCTGGCACCTTCTATATCGTCTGAAACGGTTGAAGATATTGCAATGCAGTTTTCACGGAAGTAAATGAGGGAATGGGGATAATTGATATCTGTATTCATTTCTATTTTATGACTTGTATTTTACGAGATATTTGAGGTAACTTTGTTTTTTCAAATGGAACTAAACATATTTTTTTCAGTCTACAAGGACGAGCGTAAAAGAACGAATCCAACGATATATTTATTGTCATATGTTACATAAACATTTTTTGAGTAATTTTGATATTTTTGCGACTAGTGTTTAATGTTTATATACAGGGTGAGTCACGTAACTTTAGCACCTTCTGTAACTTTTGAATGGTTGAAGTTATTGCAATGCAGTTTTCACGGAAGTGCATGAGGCGAAGGGGCTAATAGATACGTGCATTAATTTCTATTTTATCACTTGTATTTTACGAGATTTTTTAGGTTCTTTGTTTTTTCATTTTCAAATTAACTATACATATTTTTTCAGTCCACCCTGATGAGCGTAAAAAGACGAATCCAATGATGTACATATTGCCATATGATAGATACGCATTTTTTTTATTAATTTTGATTTTTGCGACTGGGGTTAAACGCACATTTTGAATAGTCCACCACACAAGGTCACGCAGCGCTCCACCAGCAACGCGCGCCCGGGCAAGGGAAGGGAGATTTGAAGATACGAAACATATTCCAAATATTCACAAAACCATTGCAGTTTTTCCTGAACTGTGCTTTCCATCCTTCCGCATTTTCAGATTTTCGACTTTCTTTGATTGAAGGAAATAAAGAATGGAAAATAAGGATTTGTCATAAGTTTGTATCGTAATAAAATTGTTTATAACTTCAACTCCATTTAATGGGGTTTCTTAAGATACGTATTAATGGGATCTTGAAACAAAGCACAATAAGAATAAATAATTAAAACTGTACAAAAAATATTGCGTATTTTGAGCAAACAATGTCAATGTTAATAAGAATATAATATTAACTTACGGATAGAAATAATCTTATTTCAATAAATACTACTTAAGGCAAATCCGTATTTTCAATCCCTAAGAAACACAAAATATCTGAAAATGGATCAGGATGGAAAGGAGAGTTCAGGAAAAAATGCAACAGTTTGTGAATATTTTTCGTATCCTCAAGTACTAAAATCCCTTCCCTTTCCCGACCCCGCGTTTGCTGCAGGGAGCGCTGCGTGACCTTATGGGGCTGACAGTTACAATGAAAATATCCGTTAAAGTCGCAAAAAAATCACAATTACTCAAAAAAATGCTTATCTAACATATGACAATATTTATATCTTTGGATTTGTCTTTTTACGCTTGTCATGATAGACTGAAAAAATATGTATAGTCCCATTTGAAAAAACAAAGTTACCTCAAATATCTCTTAAAATACAAGTGATAAAAGAGAAATCAATACACATATCAATTAGCCTCATTCCCTCATTCACTTCCGTGAAAACTGCATTGCAATATCTTCAAACGTTCAAAATTTACAGAAGGTGCTAAAGTTACGTGACTCACCCTGTATGTGTGTGTGTGTGTGTGTATATATATATATATATATATATATATATATATATATATATATATATACATACATACACACATTCATACATACATACATATACAGAGTGTTCGGGGAGGAAACGGTGAAACTTGGAAAATAAGCTCTTAAGACAATTCTAAGCATACTTTGTCTAATAAACTACGAGGATATTCTGAATGGTTGGGCTGCAATGAGCACTCAAAATTTGGTTTGAAAAAAAGATTTCTAGGCAAAAATTTGCATTATGGAAGCATAGAAACACTTGTAATATAAATACTTTACTTTCAAAGTCGAGAACTACTCTTCTGAGGTTATTATCAATAATATCTAAAGAAATAGCTGAGGCATGTCCAGATCCTTCAAGGGACAAGTATACACTAGCGGCAAACTAAAATTATCGATAAAGTTGGGAATGCTTGTGAAGTGGAAAAGGGGAATAAGGTTATGTTGTAACCTTTGAGTAACGCTTTAAATCGGGCTTCAGCGTATACTGGAGCTAGTATTTCCACATTACGTAGAATAAAGACAAACAGAGTCAATGACCCTTCACAATCCCCCGAAACACCCGGTGAAGGTAACATTCAAGGAAATCAATTCATCATTCTCTTTGTAATTATGTTTTACATACTATTTGCACAGACTTTACTCAGATCTTCGAATGGAAGGCTAATTCATAGTATTTTCGGTCTTTAAAAATGTTTACCTTATTAGTTACTCTTTAGACTGTCACAATTGATAAGAAGAAATTATTGTATTAAAATAAGATTCATCACTTCAGGCAAACACACTGTCAAGAAATTAACCAGTCATGCATTTCAAAATGTGAGGGGAAATTTTAAACACACATCTGAGATACTAGAATATTTCTAATAAAGTACTGAGAGCAAAAATCAATGAAGCTATAATGAAAACGTAATGGATACATAGAGCATAAATCTTGGAAATGAATTTTTTCATGAACTGAATATTCATTTGTTCTTAATAATGAATTGAATAGTTGTCATTGATTTTCCCGAGGTTGGCATTACTTAAAATAATCTAGTGGCCGACATTGTAACTAATACCCCCCCCCGCTCACACTTCTTCAATACATTGGTCAAGAAAAGTTGCGCGGTTATTACCTGTCATTGCCTTTGCAGACCTAATTTAATGAGTCATAAAACATCCACAAAACGTTATCGCCGAACATATGAAATAAAACAATTGTTTATTACTACCGTAATGAAATTGTTGTCAAGGAGACAAAAAAGGATTGACATTTCGATGCACATAAATTGTACTGTCAGTGAAATAATATTCGCAGCAGTGAATGTTTATTGAATACGCTGTGGAAAAAATGTTAATGATCCGAAGAACAAAATAAATAAATTATAGATTACATATCTGTAGTAGATAAACATATAAACTAGAGACTTAGGTCATGGAATAACATGATAGCGACTGCTTTCTCCTTGTTTGCGCCTAGCGTGTGGCGGTGGGCAGTTTGCGTGTTATGTGGTTGGCAGAGCGGGACGTTGACTCCCTGTCATGATTTGATGGTTTTCGTAACCTACATTCTGACACGCTTGTTGCCAGCAATTTCCGCTGTAAAATTTGCTGCTGTCGCACAGTTATTGCTATCCATAAAGTGGAAGGATCATGCTCCGAGGTAAATATTTATCACAACCTAAATGGTATATTGACCTACACGCGTACGTCCTGAAAAAAGAAAACATTTCAAAAGATGTGGCACGTCCCGTCAGGACGAAGATTATCATCACGGTTGACGAAATCATAATCGCATCGTAGCAAACTTTATTGATCGTTGGCAGCATCATCTATTCTAACAACGCAATGAGCCATGTTGATATTTCATTTTTTGTTTGAAGATAAACTTTTCGGAAGAATTATTTAACAGGATCAGGTCTATGTTGAATGAGTCATCATACCAGCACATGTTGCATAGTATGTGGTGAATTTTGTTACAATGTATGTATAATATCCCTTATCCTAGTAAGGTATGTTTCTTCTGTGTATTTTGTTTAATTGTAAAAAATGTGTATGTGTGTGTGTGTGTGTTTCCATTGTATTTGGTCATATTTATTGTGTTATAGATTGTTCTAACCGTGCTGTTGATGAATACAACCCTGATGATGGAGAAACAAATTTCCGAAATGTCAGCAAACTGATATAATTGTTTAATTTACGGACCAAACCCCATAAATAATAATATGGAATCTACTAATGATGGTCGTGAAATTCAGAATATTCGGAAGAATGTTAATCAGAAATCCTTTAAAAAGGGAGGCAGACCAAGTTGGTCCCATTAGCTGATTTCGTTGCCAGGCCACTACGTTCCTTTTCCTATTTGCGGGGGCACCTGCGCCATCGCAGAGCAATCGCGATGGCATTACTTCTGTTTCGGCTGAGATGGCTCTGGGCATTAACTGATGTCACTGTCCCCGGAGGTCCTAGGTTTCGAGTCCTGAAGGTGGCAAGATTTTCGATACTCGCTACAAAGCAGATCGCGTTCAGCCGCTGTCTTGAGAATTCCAGCGGCCGGCTGTTCTTTTTTAAAAAATTATTAATCCTGATTCGGCCAGTTACGCCTTTCAAGGTTTTGAATCATACAAATACAGTAGCATAAGGCATTTTTACATATTTTTTAACTTACAATTAATATTAATTAATTACAGAGGAATGTCCAGGAGGGATCCAGGAGGAGAAGTTGTTGTGATTGTTGTTGTTATTAATGCTTTCGTTTCGGCTGCTCTTGATCGATGGTTTTCCGCGGTTTCTCCAGGCGAATGTCGGGGCAGTACCTTAACGAACGGGCCACGGCTGCGCGACCTTTCCTTTCTCTTGCGTGACCTATCCTCACGTCTTATTTACACACACGTGCATGCACTACACTACCACACATGTCGGGAGACCAGTCGGAAGCTGCGAACTCGTTCCGGCTGCGGCGGTGCCCCGCTGGTGGGATTCACCTGGGTGGGAAAACCCCACGAGTCGACGTGTAGGTTGGGATCGGTGCTCCCCATCCAGCGGGGGAAAAATAACCGTGACCTCCTGAAAAAATTATTCACTTCACTTTCCATGCCAAGATACTTTTATAAAAATCGCGCATGCCCCGATTCGGCTGTCTCTGTATTTTCGAAAATTGTAAAAAATTCGAAATTTTATTGATGATTTTTCCTTAATGAAATCAAAGTTTTTATTGATCTTGAAATAAGGTTCGGTACAGTTTTTCAGACTTATTTTTTGTTTTCGCATTTTTTTTCGAAATAAAGGCATTTTATATTTTTTCCTCAAAAACGGCTCTAATTTTTGCTTTAAAGTTTTTCTCAGTGAGAGTAAAGTACACTTACATATGTCACGTAGGTCTCATTGTCGTTGGACGGTGAATTTTCGAACATTGCAAAAGTTACATATAATTCCAGACAAACGAGAAAACAACGTATGAAACGTTGTTTGAAAGAAAACAACGTTGAAGCACCACAAGTTTTATTGAGAAAAGTTATTCTTTTGAGTGTTAGAGTATAAAACAATATTCCTATAATTTCGTGTTGAACAAGCAGAATATTTTTTTTAGTTTTTCTAAAATATTCACATAATCCCTTGAAATTACGTTCGTATTTCTTTTAGTGTCCGGTTTTTATTATGTTTACATTTAATCATTTTGTTATATAATTAATGATATATGTTAAGTTTGCATTAATGTGGATATATTTACACGTAATGGAGTCTCCCTTATTGTGTAATTTCCAACGAAATACTAAATAGGAAGAGTCATTTCTGTTGGGAAAATACACTCCACCATGTTCTTTTCAATAAGAAGAACAATGTTTTTGTCATTTTGCTCAGAAAATATGCTTCGTTACTGCACAGAAGATTCTTAACGGTTAATTTTTTTCTATAATGTCCAAAAGATTGAGCTGAAGTGAGTTTATATTTCCAAATTATGCATTTTTCGGATACAAATGACAAAAAACGAAAACTTGTGAATTGACAGGCGTGTGGTGCATTTTCGACAGTCCTGTATTGCGTGCGGCTCAGGAATCGTGCTGGACCTTAGGCGCAATCGCCATCCCAAATTACTCCAATGACATTCCGAGTCTACAACAACGTTTGGAAGTTTGGAAAAGTCTGAAGTTTCAATGATATACAGACTGCATCAAGATTCGAAAATTATAAAAAAAAATACTTTCTGCGTTAATCTGTGCTTCTAAGTTTATTACGGTGAAGGAATTTTTATTGTTCAAATTACGAGAAACACCCTGTTCCTCCCTGAATTGACACATTTTTATTGTAATAAATTCTACAATAATTATTTCTTAAATTGTCCAATTGTGTATACTGAAATCGAAAGTAATGCTGAAAGCACATGAAATGTTTTGGACTTGCACAACAACACTGGTATCGATTCTTCTTGCTATGATCTGTAACTCGTAGGGAGATTGTGGTAACGTTGATTTAAACGAGACAGAGAACTTGGACTACGATACCCGAAGCACTTTCGTGAGGCTCAGTGCGACCCTGAATGCTGACTGGTACCGTTCCCATTTAAAGTGCTTGAGTTCCTCTTTAAGATCAAGCACCACTTCGCTGGCATTTCTCAGACCTTGAAACGCTCGGGCGCCACTGATTTTCTTTTCTCGACGCTTGACACTAGTTAAGTGCTTTCTATTGCACGCAGCACCTTCGGGGACAGATTGATGTGAATGTTAAGTGGTTCGTCTAGTCTCAGGGATTTGATGTAGCCACGAATGATTGAGATATGTAGATGAATAAGTGAAAAAAGTACGTACAAATGTTTCCCATACTGTTATTATGTTTTATTTAAGAATGGCCATTGTAAGAAGGTACAGAATTCTTGCAAGGCTTCTTCACAATTGCAGGTTTCGTGCAAGGCACTTCTATGTGTTGTTTGAAATAATTATATTCTTGACTTAATTTAAAGAGCGATGTGAATGTAATAAACTGAGTGTTCAAAAGTTTTCAAAATTCTTCTTGTAGAAAGAGGTATATAGGTTAAAAAGTATACGAGACTCTATTTTTAATTTTTCTATTGCGTTTTTCTTTATCTTGCTTTTGTCGCCTATAATTTGTTGCGTTAATATGTGTTTATATGTAGTTAAAACAATTCCTTCCCCACGATTCATACCAGTTCTCTTTGTCGAATGTTAGTTCAATATAAAATTAAATAACTGTCGTAATTGCTTCTTAAAGGAAAGCATTTTTTTATTATTTTCAATTTTTATTGGAATGTTTTCATTCATTTCTTCTGTAAAAGAAGTATTATTTAGTTTCAAAAATAGTTTGGGATAGAACACGAACGAACATTTTTGATTGTGACTACATGATTCTTCCGCACTACAACCACCACTCACATTTATAATATATGATATACTTTTTCACTTGCTTTTTATTTGTCCTGGAATACGTTGGTGTTGCGTGCGTACAGGAGGTACAGTTCGAACACTTGTTATTCAACAAAGAAGCAACAAGTCTTCTACAGTCGTCCAAAAACATCACATATGATAACTAACTTTAATTTAATGAGAATACAAAAGAAGATTCCCGTTGTCCTCACTTTTCTGATAGGGTGAATTATTTATAGCCTCCAGAAATGTCATTGTCTTGATCTAATTATTACTATGCTTGTGTCAATTTAGACATTGTTTGATGAATCTACTATCTGCTGATGCAATATTTTGAGTCTGGAATATCACTTGAGTCGTGTTGATTTTTTTCCTTGATTGACTTCTTTTCGTGATCCAGGATCACTCCACCTGCTTTTTAATGAGTACCGGAACTTTTATTAAAGCTTCCGCAATTCAGACTCCATGTCTTAAAGGTGCCAAGCTTCGGACCGACTAACTCCAAGGTCTGTTGTTGCATAATTTATTTCCGGTGTCCTCATATTTTAATGAATGTTTTGTTGCTAAGCCAAACCCACCTTCGTCTAAAAAATCTAAAAATGTTAAGAAGCATCATTCTTCCGTATGGGTAAAACTATGGTTGTACGTGTTCTCGCATTGATGCTTCAGTCCAGTCCTAACCATAGCTTGACTTCCGTGTATTACCAATTCGACCGGAGTCTTCACCTTTCGTGAAGTATAGGCCATAGGGGAATGGCGGGTCGGCCTACCGCCAGACCCAAAGAATGAGGATGAGAATAAGTTGAAGTAATGATGGCTCACGGTTCGTGGCCTTTGATTTTAAGACTGCTCTGGCAGCGGATTGTAATTGATTGAAGAACAAAAAAAGTACCGATTAGAGTAGTCAATCACAAGTATTCGCATCCACGTAGAGACAGTGACTGGATAGGTCGAAAATTCGCACTGGTCGAGTGTCGAATTGGTCAGAAATGATTTCTCAAGTTTGTTATCGTGGTAAATTATGTAAATTAGGAGTGTCACTGTATCGAGCAACATGCTCTGCATTGGCTGTGCTCCTGGTGGCCGTGGATGTATGAGTAAACCTTGCTTCAGACAAAATTCAAGGAAACAGGTTGGACCTGATCTCCAGGAAGTATTTATGTAACTTCTTACGGAACCGTCTCCGATACGATTCACGTATGATTAGAATTGCACAAAGGCGTTGTTCACTTTTTTCTAAATCAGCTTTATTTGTAACTTCTTATGCCTAGGATGTTCGATAATACAGTTGAACATTCACAGAATCAACTTCCAAAGTTGACTGCAATAAAATCTTGAAAACGGTTTGTAGTATTGGAATGCTGCTTGAGCATTTTTGTTGTAGTTGGTAGGGGAAATAACATTTTGTATTCTTGTTTGTAAAACTGATAATTTTGTCAGGATCTCCAAAATTTTGATTTTTTAAAGCAAATTATTTATTTTTCTATTATTATTTTTTGTAAGTTCTCGAAGAGAGGAATACAATGGTAAGAAAATTTTAAAAGTAATAGAAACTGTAGACAAAATTCACTTTACTTACCTCAGAGACCACTCCCACGTCTTTTGTGACGGTGTTTCGGCAAGTAGAAAGAGAGTTAGTCCTTAAAAATTAACTTCGAATTTTCACTACGACTATATTAAAATGTATTGTTTTCGGGCATTGACCTCTTTGTTTATATAAATTCATCTCTGTATTAGCTTGAAATACATGTATATTAATTCTTACAAGTCAGCTAGCAATAGGATGTATTTTGCGTTCGTGTTTCATTGTAGAATGCATTTAATGTTCAATTAAAAATAATCCAAAAGCGTTCAATTTACACAATCTTAAACTCGAATGGCTTAAAATTAAATTCGGTATTTTGTATCACTTGTTGGGTTCACGCATTCTTCACTACTCTTCCTTTGTTAATTCATACTTTGTTTTTTATTAAAATAACCGCAAGTTTGTAGAGCCTTTAAGCACAGCGTAGCGTTTAATAATCGACAGCAATATCGACCTTCCGCGTATTTGTTTCGCATGTTCAGATGCTCAAGCGAGGTACAGAGTGGACAGTGGAGAATCGAGGGGGGAGCAAGAGTATTTGTTTGTTACCTTCTTTTATTTGGCAAAATTTATTTAAATATTTACGTTATAATTATGTAATTATTTAAAAAATAATATTGAATAGTATCATATATACACTACAGAAATAATATACAATATAATAACAAATGTTTATTATTTAACAAAAATCTTCGTGCCCCCCCCCCCAAATGATCGTCTGGATCCGCTCCTGAGAGTGGACGAGATATTATGCTGTGCTGAAGTCCCTTATATAAGCACGTTCCCATCTCAATAATTACTTTACAATTAATAAGGGCGTTCAGAGCAGCCGGCCGCTAGAATTCTCCTCCAGACAGCACCTGAATTCGACCTCGCTGACAAGCTAGTGTCGAAAATCCTGCCGCCGTCGGGACTCGAACCTAGGACCTCCCGGTCCGAAGGACTGCAGTGACATCAGGTTGATGCACTGAGCCATCTCTCCCGGTCCATTTCTGGAAAATGAGTAGTTTTTTAGATCATGTACCGAAGGTTACTCTCTACAGCTTACAATTTGTCCCGGCTGGGGCGGAACTCCGCTGGTGGGAGATACCTGGTTGAGGGGAAACCCCGCTAGTCAACGGTAGGTCGACGCCAGATTCGCCATCCAGCGGGGAAAAGATCATCGCCACCTCCCGAGAAAAACACGCGCTACACTTACGGGACTAATGACCAACCAAGGTAGTTGACGCGCCCGGAAATACGAATCAATCAATCCAGAAATGGATCTTCGTTGACCCATTATCACCCATAGTCTTCATTCGAGAACACACATTTCTGGTCAACTTAAATATGTTTTCTTCGCACTGTTCGGTGAATTTTATGTCTTCAGTGTAAATGTTCATAGCCAGACTAAGCAATACACATATAAGCAAGAGCTGGGCTGTCCGGGTTTCTCGGACAGCCTAGCTCATGACTGTGGCCGGCTGCGGAAGCCTACGACATCACAAATAAGCAAGTTTTGGAATTAGTGAGCACTAGACGTAGTACTTGATATCGCTAAAACATAGTGCGCACCTGGCCAGAAAGTTTCCATGACTTTCGATACTTAACATCTGAGCACTGTTTTAGAAGATTCTAATTACCTGTAGTTAAATTAGAACGAGAGGCTGACGAATAGCTAACGTAGGTATGTCCGCACCAAAGTTTGTTTTTTTAACATCCTGTCACTTTCGTTCTGTGACAAGTTATTTCCACAATAGGTATTTCCACAATGAAAGAAAATGGTTTCTAATATTAGGTGGAAAATATTTTACAAATGAACAATATTGTGTGAATTATTTCCTAGGATAAGAAATGTGAAGCAAGTGAAGTGTAATACTCGGACGTTTTCAATTCAAGGAACCCTAGTGGCATTAAGTGTCCTTTCATATCCTTGATTTACCAATGCAAACAAGGAAATGAAATAAAATTTAACCGGTTTTCGTAGAATGTAAACCTGGTAGTACTGGCTAAACAAGACATTCTAAATCACGTAGAGCATGAACTTCATTACAAATTATTGTATTACTACGATACATCAGTAAAAAAGTCAAATTAAAGGGAACATCAATAAAGTGCCGTCCTTAATAATCTAATTTCAAATAACCACTTGAAATCACAAAGAACAATAAAGGTATGTAAGGCAAAAACGGCAAAATGAAAATCTTCTAAAGCATCTCCAGAAGTACAGTTAAGTGTTTTGTTTCGTCAAAAGTCTTAAAATCGTAACAAGAATAAAATGACATTTTGCCAAATTTCCGGACTTAAGTGATGATCTTCGGAAACCTGGACAAAAAAAACTCCAATCGAAATGAGATCATTGATCCATATCTAATAAATTTACAAAAATAATTAGGTATAATAATAATAATAATAATAATAATAATAATAATAAGTAGAAACCATTGATCATATTGTCTCAGCTTGTCCAACCCTAGCAAAGACCGAATACCTGAAAAGACATGACAGGGTGTGTAGCTACCTCCACTGGCAGATCTGTACCGCCCTCCAAGTTCCAAACACACGCCCCAAGTGGTACGAACACTCACCGAAACCAGGGACGTCTGTTGGATTGTGTACGATATTGTACGACCAACAAATTCAAACTGATCGACGATAGCGGAAAACAAACCGGATGTAATTATCCGGGATTTGGCGAAAAAATCGTGTTTAGTTATCGATGTTGCTGTACCTTGCGATCAAAACGTCGTTACCAAGGAGGCAGAAAAACGTCTTAAATACAAGAGTTTGGAAATCGAGATCAGCCGAATGTGGGGCGTAAAAGCACAGGCCGTCCCGATAGTTGTTGGAGCTCTGGGATTTGTTCCGCAAAATTTGAGTAAGAACTTGTCTAAACTCCCTGGTAATTCAAAAGACTGGGAAGTGCAAAAAATTGCTTTATTTGGAACAGCCCACATTTTGCGTAAAGTATTGGAGGCACTGATGCGTACGTATTTGCACATTTTGCGTAAAGTATTGCGTAAAGAGGCACTGATAGTCACCGGATCTGCTCCTTAGGTAGCTGGTTGCAACCTGGAGTAGATTTTATATTCAGCCGACTCATGACATCTTTAGTCGTGATGTAATGGAATAATAATAATAATAATAATAATAATAATAATAATAATAATAATAATAATAATAATAATAATAGTTTCCTACTTCATCAGATAAATTTTATTTCATAAGGAGCTAGTTTACATCATCAGGGCTTATAGCCAAGTAACACATCGAAAAAAAAATCCTTTTGTAGGAGAATGGTTTTATCCTCACTAAAGCCGTGTGTTTTGCGCCCGAGACAAACTGTGATACTGTCTTATACTTTATCATTTTAGAATTTTACTAGAAAAAATCTATTTTCTAAACCAATTTCTTCACTTGAATGAAAATTGACGATTTTTGAAAAGTGATACTTTTCTTGCGAACTGACAATGTGCAATGTGGTTGGAAAACACTTTATATTACTTTACTCATGTTGAAGATATGATGTCTCTTTACCTGCCTTTTTCTTGCGATTTTGGTTTTAGATGTTAATCCTTCTGTTCAGTTGAGATTCAGAGAGCTTGAATTTAATAGTGGCGAATTTTGGCCTCGTTAGTTATCACAGATAACGAATTATCAAGCTCTCCAGGCCTCGCTGAGTGTGAATGTGCGTAGCCAAACGACCTTGAATATTAACCGTGGATCATATAACGAACTGGAAAACAAGCTGGATACTTCGAATATCAAGAACACCAGTGTCAAATCAATCAATAGTCTGATTGATTGTTTCTTGTATCTCCGGAACTATTTGATATTATAACAAATGCATTTTTCAGTTGAGCAGCGTTTAATGGAAAACATTGTTGACACTTTTTCCTACGTAATCGTGCAAAGATTGTGTTGTAGTTTTCTCCCTTTTTTAGTTCACAAAACGTTTCAAGGGCGCCGCGCTAAACTACTAAACATTTAAGCAAATTTAAGATTCAACAGATGGAGATTCTTTTACTCAATATTTCTCAAAACTCAGTACAATTTTGATACATTTGGACTTCAAAGACGAGGAAATAATTAATTTATTCTCATTTCAAGACTTTAAATGTAAAATGTAATACCTGTAACAGGCAAATGAACTACTAAGTGGTGCCACAAACTTAAGTGAGTTTGTTTTTTTTTATTTTCGGAAAGGCTTTATCCCTCCAATCCTCCTACAGTTTGTTATACAAAATAAATAAAAAGATGTTTATCTTGTTTACTTCAAAACATAGGTGTAATCTTGAATTAATTTGGAGAATAACGTAATTTGAAAGTATTTGGAGTTGAAATCATTGCTATGTTTAATAATGTAAACATTGCTGATCTCTGATTGTTGTTTCTGCCTTATCTGAACAACATTTTTTTATCTAATAATTGTGAAACAACAGTAGAAACTGCATGTGATTTAAGGAGAGAATAATATATTATGCGCACGCGTTTGTGAGCTGCAGAATCAGTATCCCACTCTTTAAACCAGGGGTCCTCAAACTACGGCCCGCGAGCCACATGCGGTCCGCCGAGGACATTTATACGGCTCGCCGGGTTTTCATGGTTTAAAGAATTTTTTTCTTAAAATACGCACATTTTTTTATTATGTGTTAGGGTGTCTAGCGATGGCAAAAAATCGATGGTTTTTAAACAACGATGTCTTCCACCAGAAACATCGGTGTTTTTTATTAATTATTTTTTAAATATTGTATTTGTTCCTGTTTTGATTCTTCACTTCAAAATAAGATATATGCAGTGTGTATAAGAATTTGTTGATAGTTTTTGTTTTACTATAGTGCGATTTTTCTAAGTCTGCCTCTCAAAGCCTGTCTTCACGATGGAATATGTCACGGTACCTCGAGTCTTTCTCAGTCATGCCGTTAGATATCGCATGATGGCGACAGTATCAAGCAGTGCTTGCGACCATGCGACATCTAGCGGCAGGACCGAGAAAGACGCGAAATGCCGTGTGATCGGCCGAAGGAGCTTGAGAGGCAGAGTTAGAAAAATCCCACTATATAATCCGGCCCTCCGACGGCCTGAGGGACAGTGAACTGTCCCCCCGTTTCAAAAGTTTGAGGACCCCTGCTTTAAACATTCCCGGTTCAATGATGAATAAGAAATCTAATATTAATCGGTAAATGAACTCCAGAATTGATTTTATAGTATTGCTAACAAAATACCAACCCACCGTCAACCATTGCAGCTTCTTATTAAACTGTACGTCAAATGAGACAATACCGAATTCTAATGTCAGTGACTAAATGAAATTGAAATACCTTTTTCCTCAAGTTAGTGCCCATAATCTAGAAAATGGAAAAGGACATTTTAAATGACCGCTCAAAACTCGCAGGTCACAGAAGGAAACGACTTACTGTGGGAAAGGCTGTCATAAAAATTCATCCATTTTTTTCTCTCTTTTCGTTTTGTCAGCCTCAAGCTTTTACATCATAAACACTGAGTAGCAAAAGACTTTTAAAGCAACTACAACGCACTCCACGCCTCGCAGAAAGATTCCATCACTTACTTCTTCACTGTGACACAACCTCATACAAAAAATCTCCTGCGCCCACGATATTCACGCGGGAAACGGTCACTCATTAAGACAAAACTCGATAAAAAAATTTCTAATTGCAGCCCGTCGTGCGGTAAGTGTCTTTAAATTGCCCTACGAAGCCAAGGCGCAGAGACGGGGCGAATTAATTAGCGGCAATTTTTGCATTAGATGCGTGTTTGTTAAACGCGCGGTGGAAGGGTCAGCTAATCACGGAGATCCAGCAAGCGAAAGCTTGCCGTTATTGAGTTAATGGGCGCCTGGCAGGGGGGGCTGGTCGGAGAGGGACCAGAGTGGGGGGGGGGAGGAGGCGCGGCGGAAGCGGGGCGGGGCGGGGGCGGGAGGGAAACGGGGCTGTGGTGGGCGGGGCGGGGGAGGGACGAAGGCGCGGCGAGGTGAAGGTGGAGTAGGAGTGGGTAGGATAAGGAGAGGGGTGGGACGGGGAGGGGCGAAGTGGGGGCAGGGCGGGCGTGGGCGGGTAGGGGCCGGGGCAGCGGAGGCGAGGGTGTAGGGCGGGGGTGGAGACGGGACGGTGGCGCGGCGGGGTGGAGGCGAAGTAGGAGTGGGCGAGGTAGGGTGGTGTTGGGCGGGGAAGGGCGGAACGGGGGCAGGGCGGGGGTGGGCGGGTAGGGGCGGGGCGGCGAAGGCGAGGGTGGCGGGACGGTGACGCGGCGGGGTGGAGGCGGGGTTGGAGTGAGTGGGTCAGGGAGAGGGGGCGGGGAAGGGTGGTGGCGGGCGGGGAAGGGCGGAACGGGGGCAGGGCGGGGGTGGGCGGGTAGGGGGCGGGGAGGCGGAGGCGAGGGTGTAGGGCGGGGGCGGGACGGTGGCGCGGCGGGGTGGAGGCGGAGTAGGAGTGGGCGAGGCAAGGAGAGGGGGTGGGGCGGGGAGGATCGGAGCGGGGGCAGGGCGGGGGTGGGCGGGTGGGTGGCGGGGGCGGCGGAGGCGAGGGTATGGGGGGCGGCGACTTCATCAGCGCGTCCGCTTCCCGGGCGAGCGAGCGAGCGGACGGCGGCGCGGCGGGGAAGTTGCGCAGCGCCGCCAATCGCGGCGCCCCGTCCTCAGCGGCCGACCTCGCGCGTCCTCCCGCGCGCGCCGGCTGTCGGAAACGCCGCGCGCCGCTTGTTCGGCGCTGCGGTTTCCAAGCAACGCGAGCCGGCGCGCGGCCAGTTGCTCTACAAAGTGCGCTTCCCCCGGATGCCCTCCCCCCCTCCAGCCCCTCGCCAACCCACCCCCCAGCGGCCGCGATCTTCATCGCCGTCGGCCATCTTGCTGTTCGCCGTGTTCGACATCGAAATGAGATTTTTGCGTATGTTCTGGGAATTCAACATTGCTGGTGTGAAATATGTTAAAGAGATATTTGCGCAGGATAAGGTAGCGAAATGTTGATGGATTAGTGTGGGAGCGTCAACTGGTAAGGTAATTAGTCCCGTAAGTGTAGTGCGAATCTTTTATTGCGTGTTGTGGAGGTGATCCGGCGCCGACCTCCGCTCCGGCTAACAAAGATGTGTGTGGTAGTGTAGCGTATGTTAGTGTGTGTGTATGAGTGTGTGTGTGTGTGTGTGTGTGTGTGTGTGTGTGTGTGTGTGTGTGCAAGGGGTGATGATAGGACAAGAAAGAAGAAGGAAAGATCCCGCGCGGTCTCTGTTCCGCTTGTTAGGATTCTGCTCCAGCATTCGCCTGGTATTCATCGGAGAAACCACGGAAAACTACCGATCAGAGCAGCTGGGCGCTGGAATTCTCCTCCAAACAGCGGCTGAATTTAACCTAGCTATCTTGCTAGCAGACACGTAGCCAGGGGAGGGTCTCGAGGGACTGAAGCCCTCCCCGAAATTCTAATCTTTTTTTTCTTCATTCATTAATTATTAATTTATTAGTTGAAATTGATCCAAATATATCGACATGTATAAAAGTACAGAAAAATAGATTGACTTCAAATGAAGACATTCTTCCTAGTTTCCAGGTACTTCTTCCAAGCTTCTCTTCCATCCATGAAATGAACAAGTTAGAAAATTTAGCTCCATACTTTGATAACAGAACATCACTCTCTGCAGTAAAAGAAGAGTATGAACTATGGTGTAAAAAACCTAAACCATAGACGCTGAACTCGAGGTACTGAAAGTCTTAAAGAGCGGCGATCCAGTATATTTACGTACTATCTTAGCTACCTTGCCAGTAACAACTGCTAGTGTGAAGAGGTCAATTTCTACAATGAAGGGAGTAAAAAGGTTTATGTAATGCGTGATAACAGACTCAGTGCATTAGCCATTATTTCAATTCATAGGGATATCATAGTGGACAAAATGATTGACATTTTGGCTGGAAAGATGAGAAAATTGCTTTTGTAGTTGACGCCTCTTGTAGTTTGGATTATTAGAATATAAAATAATAAATTAAATATTGAGTTTAAACTTTCGAAATAATGTTATGTGGAAATAATGTTTAAATATGTCATTTTTTAAGAGCATCTCTTTTAAACAAGCCCGATAAAGCTATTATAATAATTCTCGTATTATCCATTTTTTAAATTTTGGAAGCCCCTCCCGAGAAATAATCCTGGCTACGGCCCTGCTTGCTAGTATCGAAAATCCTGCCATCGCCGGGACTCGAACCCTGATACCTTCCGGGCAGACCACAGCAGTGTCATCAGTTGATGATCTGAGCCATCTAAGACGGTGTGAAAGGTTGCTTTTCAGTAGTTTAACCTTTCGTCTATAGGTGATCAGAAATAAGACTCTTCATTTTCTGGATGTTTCTTTAAAATTTTCAACGTAAATGTTGCGCTGAAAAGTCAATGTAAACGTTTTATTATATGAAAATTATTTACATTTTTCAATACACAATACAAGGCATTTTTTGAGTTTTCTAAACTTTTTTTTTTAAAATATGCAATTTTAAAAAATTTTGTAACTTGCCTCTTCTTTTTGAAATGAAATTCACCTTGTAAGTCTCTAGATTTAAAACAATTTTATGACTAAGTCTTTTCCTTGCAGGGGCAGTGCCCAGGTGTCTCCGGCCGTTACCCTGCCCGGCTGCCGCTTGCAAGCTTCTTGTATTAGAGATTTTCAAAATAAACAATAATATAAGCGTACTCCTTACTTTTACGCGAAATATGTCATCCGTTGTATTGGTAATAAAACATACTCCGTACGTTTGTATCAAATATTCGTCCACGAACGTGGTTTCCAAACAATGGGTACAAGAACTTGTTTTGTGAATATCTTGTGTTTCGTAATATTTATCCGCAATCGTGCCTGTTTTTTCTTCATTTATTATCTTGTTGAATATTACATATGTACTATTCAGGTGGTTTTGTTGCTTACTACTGACTTGCATGCTATGCTTAAACACGGCTGAGGTTGAGGAGAAAATCTAATAGATGTTGAGGAAGCCTCTATATCACTTGTCAATTTCGGCAGTTTTTTTATGAATACCTAAATGGGTAATGTGTTTTTAATTCGGATTGGGTGCATTGCGTTTCGGCCAAGGTTGACTAAATTAGATGTGGGGATAGGTGGAATGGAGAACAGATAATTGATTTTGTTGTCTTTGTGTTCGATGATTAGTTCTTGATCGATGTTGGCAACGAACAATGATAAGTTGGTTATTTTCATTAGGTACTGGTATTGGAAAATCTGTAATTTTTGAGGGTTAGTTTTGGCTGCATTAATCCAGATGGGACACACGTATATTACGTGCGAGTTTTCAGATGGTTTTGTATGTTATTATTGCAGTAAGATATGGTGGTGGGTCTCTAGAATTGCTCGGGGACAGCGTAATAGCGTCCCGTGGTGCGGTCCGGGGTTCGAT
This sequence comes from Acheta domesticus, assembly GCA_031308135.1. Lineage (NCBI taxonomy): Eukaryota > Metazoa > Arthropoda > Insecta > Orthoptera > Gryllidae > Acheta > Acheta domesticus. Next base: position 14,438,328 of record JAHLJT010000631.1, on the reverse strand, counting down.
TCCCGGTTCAGGAAAAAATAGTAGTAGCTTCCCTTTCATCCCTTCGTCCCAGTTTCTGTAGTTGTGTGTTGAAGAAAAGCTCAGGCAGGCGGACTTTATTAGCTGCAGCGAAGGGAATACGTCATGTTCGCCACATATCGCTCTTACCCCCAAGCAGGGAAATTTTAACTAGGCCCAACCATCGGGTATACTGTATTCTTGGCTGTCCGGGATGAGCCGCTTCTGTGTCGATGAATCTGACGTTTCGGCCATCTTGCTGTGGGCTTCTTCAGAACTAAACAAGAATTTAGCCAGATTTAGCCCAATAAACAGAAGAATTTAGCTCTGAAGAAGGCGACAGCAAGATGGCCGAAACGTCAGATCCATCGAGTCAGACGCGGATCATCTCGGACAGCCCAGAATACAATGACTCCGGCCGCGGAAGCCTACGAACTCATCGGATATGCTGGTCGTCAAAGTGTGACTACCGACACAAAATGTCAAATCTATATCTACACATAAATTAAAAGGGAATGTGCGTATGTGTGTCGCAAATAAACGCAAAAACTACTCAACCGATTTCGATGAAATTTTCACACAATGTTCTTTTACTAACAGGCTTGCTTAAAGAGTGGTTTGAATGAAATCGAACATATGGAAGCGTTGTTGTTGTTGATGATGATGATGATGATGATGATGATGATTTATTCGTTTATGACGACGCAAGCGCCCCTGATCTCTACGCAACCCGCCGCCTTACAGTCAAGGATTAAGCGCGTCCTCACTGCATGCAAGTATTCTGCTCCTTCCATTGTAAATTTTTGGCCGGAATTATTACTTAAATCTCGGACAAATTTCTCCAAAATAGAGTCATAGTGAATTCATGCCCGAATTGGAGAGAGAACGTTTAAACAATAGAATACTGACAACCATATCGAAACCAGGACATAGAACAAACCCACACTTGCGGGAAGTCTTTCATCTATTAAAATGTGTGCACAGAGTAGCGTAAAACGTGATTAACTATCACTTGGCGGGTAGTATCTGTTGTGCAATGCACTGCAATACCGAATCACAGCCGGTTCCACTAATACATGAAATGTCATCTGATGAAACTAGGTTTTAGTTGTAATTTTATTTTTGCTTGATTAAATTTTACTGTACGTTCTTTCCAGTGTGCGGAACCATGTCAAATAAAAGGACATTCGGGAAGCCTGCCTATGTATACTTCGGTTTTTCTTTCTTGGCGCACGGGGGTGTGTCAACAAAATGGAATATCTCATGATATTTCCCGTCGTTCTCTTGCCGCCAGGAGTCGCATGATCGCCAGCACTGCTCGATACAGTCGCGATCAAGCGACCGCTAGTGGCACAACCGAGAACGACGCTAAATATCGTGAGATATTCCCTTTCATTGACACACTCCCGTGCGCCAAGAAAGAAAAACCGAAGTACAGATGCAAGCGTTTTGTACGGAAGCGTTGCGCTGGAAGTGGGGCCCTGGAGCCTTGGTCTGCACAAAGCCCGCTGGGAGAGGCCGGGAGGGGAGAGCGAACACCGGGCGAGGGCTGCGGAACGCGCGTCCGGCGGCCTTGCCTCCGCGCGGCGGGGGTTCTGCGCCTTCCTCTGCTCCACCCACCCTGCTTTGCCCGTGGTCAGGGCTCTTTCAGTCACCCTACCGGTTTTTTTTTTACTTTAGCGTATACGTACGTATAACGGAGTAACATACGTAGTATAGGGAAAGTTGTGTAATGCTGCGCGAAAAAACAGCGGATTTCGGCAGAAAAAATTCATTGCCGGGGCGTCATAACGAAAAAGTGCATAAAACCAGTTGATAAATTAAGGAAAAAAAATCCCCTAACACGTGGTGCAGCCAGAAACCCTGTTTTGTGGGTCCTTGATACCGAAAAACCAATTGAAAGCAAAACGTCTGTCCGTCCGTGTATGTGAACACCACTAGCGCCTAAACCACAGGGAGGTTTTTTTTCAAATTCAAGAAACACCTGTCCATCTGGCTCTAGTCGAAGCTTTGAGATTTTGTAAAACTTTCTTGAAAATTTGGGGGTATTTTACATGAAGCCCCAAGTACAATTTCAAAATTTTCTCAAAAACCGCACCAATTTTTTTCTTTAAATTTCTTGTAAGAATAAAGTGAAATACACTTATTAAGGTGGCTTTGGATGCTATTTTCACGGTTTACTCTGAATTTTCAAAAATTGTAAATGTTTCAATTTTTTCGGCATTTTCTTCTAACTATAAAATTGAAGAAATAGGTTTTTCCTTCAAATAAAATTTGTTCACCAAAGTCAGTTCTTTCCTCATGTTCACGCACATTTTTTCGAAAATTTCAGTAGTTTTCGCGCAATATTGTATGTCATAAGTGCAATTTTTAAAAAAATACAAAAACCATATTTTCTCAAAAATTGCTCCAAATTTTTCCCTTAAACTTTTGGTGGGGATAGCGCTAAATGTACTCTATGAGATGATGTAAACGTCATATTGCTATATTATTTTGTTTTTTTCAAAAATTGCAAAAGTGTAATTTTTTGACTTGTCTCTCACGTCTTTAATATTTACACTAGCGACGATTTGTTTACATTATTATATTTATGAGTACATGTTCTTTAAATAATGTCAGGTAATTTTATTCGAAAACTCAGCCCTTTCCTGTGAAAACTTGCTCAAAATTCCGCATTTTCAGAAAAACTCAAATGCCATTTTCTCAAAAATGTCTGCAATTTTTTTCTTCAAACTTTTCAAACGGAGAGTGCTAACTGCACTCTTCAATATGACGCAAATTTCATTTTGAACTATTTTTTCGTTTTTTTAAATTCCACAAATATATATTTTTTGAAATATTTCTCACATCATTAATATGCACATTTCCAGAAATTTGTAAACATTATTGTATTTGTGAGTTAAAGTGCTTCAAATGACTTAATTTTTCTTTTCGAAATCACAAAAGATTCCTGTGAAAAAGAGCTTCAATTTTCGCATTTACGCTATTTTCTTAAAAATGGATTCAAATTTTTCAACGAAAATTTCCATTTAGGACGAGGTTTTACTGTTCTTTAATATTTTAAAATTAATATTTCCGTTCTACCATTAGGAAACAGAAAAACTAAGAAAATGTCAAAAAATGTCCTTTGGGCGGCGATAGATGGCAGCTGGCAAGAGTATGTGGCAAGTCGGAATAGCCAGCCGAGACCAAAGGAAACAGAAAATTAATACGGGAAAGTCTGTGCCATTCTGTAGCACCACTAGTTCTCTAATTACAAGTTAATCGTCGTCATCCCTGACGGAACTTTCGCCAACTACAGGGAATTTACTCTGGTGTGTACCGGGCATTTACGAAAAAGAAATGATGAAGTAGATTAGATTATTAGATTTGATTCATGGAGGTGTGCCTTTGCCTTCCAAGTGCTGCGGCAAAGTGAAAGCATAAATGCCTTATGTAAGATTCGAACCGACAACCTTTGCATCTCCAGTCTAAGGTTTTTACGTGGGTTAGTCTTTTTATATTAGGTATCTAAAGTAGTTCTTAGCATTTCAGATGGCTTCCCAACAGTACAAACATTTATTCGAACTCGCAAGGAAAGTTTGGATACCCATTGTGTCCGTACCAACTCAGCGTCTGCGGTCCTATTAGGTAGTTCGCATCGTTAAGTCTGTGCGCGTAACTTTTTTTTCCAAGTACGGCCCTCTATTGAGTAGGTAGCGATGCTACTGCGCCCATACAAAATACTCTGCGGGGGCTGGGAAGGCACAGTCATACGGCCGCTGAGCAGGGAGCACGAAACCCGATAATACCGGACGGGCAAACCTGGGCGTTTGGGGACTCCGTTGGAATTAACCTGGCACGCCCCTTTTGGGCCGCTTCAGGAGACGGCAAACAATCGTACTCGTATATTGCCGTTGCACGAGAAAATGATCTCAAAAATCACAATTTTGCAGAACGTTCTTAACGTGAGCGGAGCCTTTAACTTCGCGACTAGAAACGGTGTTTTGTTCTATCTATGGCGATTGCTCTGTAAACCATCTTCATGAAATTTTTACTAGCAAAAATATACTACAGTGCGCCTACTCAACGACAGTTCGGAACCGAACGGTGGCTCAGGACATGAACTGATGTGCCACTGATCACATGATCATGATGTGCACATGATCACTGTAGTGCCTCTGACCGGGAGGTCGTAGGTTCGAGGGTGGCAGGATTTTCGACACAAGCTTGTCAGCTAGGTCGAATTCAGTCGCTTTCTGGAGGAGAATTCTAGCGGCCGGCTGCTCTGATCGGTAGTTTTCCGTGGTTTCTCCTATCAACACCAGGAGATTGCAGGAGTAGTACCCTAGCAAACGGGCCACAAACCTCGCGAGATCCTTCTTTGCCTTATCCTCCCCCCTTATTTACACACATTTATCCCTACACGCACTACACTACCACGCACGTCGGGAGATCATCCGGGAGCTTAGATCTTGCCCGGCAGGGGCAGTGCCCCGGTGGTGGAAGATACCTTGTTGGGGAAAACTCCGGTAGCCGACGTGTAGGGCCGGATGTCACTGCGATGCAGCAGGGAAAGATCAGAGTGAACTTCCACAATGAAAATACACTACTTTAACGGGACTAATGACTTTGCAGTTGACGTGCCCGGAATTACAAATTAACCAAGGAATGAACCAACTGTTCGCAGTTGCCTCCGCCGTCGATCGCCCAGGAGCGGCCAAACGCTCTCCCCGACCCGATGGAGCGGATTGTTCCCGTGGGAGAGTTTATCGAAACAGAAACGACCTATAGCTCGACAACTTAGAAAAAAATCCTGGACTGCGCATGTGCGCAAAGTGGCGGAGAGGAAAGGCTTCATCTCTTACAGGGGAATGGTAAACTTTGTCGTGTGGAAAGCGCACCTGACATTTTTTTTACTTCAAGTAAATATTATTTAAAGGCTATTCGTACATTTTTAGTTGCCAAAGTTGTCTGGAAACATTATTTTAAATACGAAAACTGATGAATGTTTGTTTAGCACATGAGTCAAAATACTGGGCAACCCTTTGCACGGATGTGTCAGCGCCCAGTTGAACAACGGCCTCCGCGCCGCGCCTCGCCACGGCTCGCCGCCACGGGCCGAGGGTCGCCCTCCTCCCCCTCACTTTGCGGACGACTGAAATGCGATCGACAGAGCGCGAAATATCGAATGCAGAAGCGATTGGCAGACTTTTCTTACGAACGGCCGCAGTGTGTAAGTTACTAACTTCTGACAATGCAAATCTCTTCATCGCAAAATTACAGAGAAAATAATCATTTCGCGGCAAGCAGATTTTTATGTATATCAAAGGGGTAGTATCTTAAAAATACAATCATTCATCCATTACCAATATTCATCCCCAAGATTTAGGAACCTCATTAGATTTGCATGGTACGCCTCTCAGTGTAATAATGAAAGACCTGGATCCTTTGCGATGCCTGCATAATACTCGTACGGCTGCCATATCACAGAACCATTATGTGAAATTGATTTATGCGAATCATCTTCTTTTAATGTATGTTCGTGGTGCAAGAAAAATGTATGTTTCAATGACTACATTATTCACTCACATTTTTGTAGAACATACAAAGAACGAAGTTTAAATTTTGAAATGAATGTGATGAGGACATAATTGTCGTGCTCAAAGCATACGACGCCTACTGTGAAGTGTGTGCATTGCGGTGAACAGCAGTGCAGTGCACTGTGGTCAGCGCGTGGACTGTGCGACAGTACAAAAGAAGTGAACAGTGAAAATAAATAATCAAGAGAAGTGAGCCGTGTGAAAAGAAATAACCAAGTGAAGAACACAAAGACTGTGAAGGCTATCTGTAGATAAATCAAGTATTTTTAATGTATCATTATGAAACAAAAAATGAACGTCTTTCTTAAAATAATTTCTGTATTTTAATTCATTAAGAAACGTTACAATATATTGAAAGAAATGTCTCGCATAGAACGATTTTAATAACTGAGTCTTGAAGTGTTGTGTAGACACCTTAATTGAGTGCGTAGGCGGAGAGCATTTTCGACATCGCCTGCGAGGAAGCGCCGAACGTTCAGGTCGTCGCGCGGGCAGTTCCCGCGGACTCGGGGTCCAAATGATGTAGCTAGAGATGGGGGAGGAAGGGGGAGGGCGCGCCCCGGGTGACACCATTCTAGGGGTGGCACCAATTAAATTATTTTATGGTTGAAATTATATAATCATTTACTTAAAAATTTTATATATTAATAGTTAGTTTTCTTAGTTTTAGTAGTTTGAACATTTTATTGTTGGAATTATATAATTATGGTTTAATTAAAAATTATTTATATTAATTTAATTAGTATACATTTAAATCATAAGCATAGATTATGATTTACTATTTACATAGAAGAATTACATAGATTTTTTTAATATATTTTAAATAACTATCATGTGCAAATATGTTTGTATTTTTAATAAAATAATGTACAATCAATGTAGCAATAGATATTTTTTTATACTTAATTTATTGGGGGGGTGACACCATTAGCTTCGCCCCAGCTGACACCAACTGAAGCTACGCCACTGCGGGGCTCCATCAGCCTAGAGGCCGATGCGCCGTGACTATTGATGGCAAATTTTACCAAAACATCGATACATCTACTTTTCGATACATGGCTAAAGAGTTTTCGATGTCGATGAAAACATCGACAATAAAACAACGATATTTAAAACATCGATGTTTTAAATATAGACTAATAAACATGCTATTTTCCTATCCATTTTTTTATGTTGAAACTCGTGCCTGTTTGGAAAGCAATGGTTGGTCACACATCACATGTTACTGTGACACTTCTCTGGATTCGGAGTGAGTCTGATTCTGGTTCACGACTTGTCAAAACGTTTGATGGATATTTCTAACACTACTGTCGATTCAGGCAATGACACGCCTGGCGATAACATGCACTCATATCATAAGAAACTCCCAAAGTTCCTCAGATTGCACAGGCGAAATGTGAAGCGTGATAGAAACAATGACACAAAACATCGATATTGCTGGGGATTGGTGTATGCCGTGCGTTTTTATAAAAATCAAAAAAATTGATGTTTTTGCAACAAAATATCGATGTGAAGAAAACATCGAAGGTAAAATATCGATGTTAATACATCGATGTTTCTGGTGGAAAACAAAGATGTTTTAAAAACATCGATATTTTAAAAACAACGATTTTTTTTGCCACCCCTATCCGTGACCGCTCAGTGCTTGAGTGAATATCCTCCTCCAGGCATGTCAAGGTTGCGGGGAGGGAAAAAGCTTGCTAGATTTCGCGGGCACTGCGACCAGAGAAATTGGCGTGAGATTTAAAAGGAAGGGTTGTACAAAAACATATAACCAGTGGCGGTACATCACTGGATTCCTGGCCCATGACTGCCTTTGGGAAAAGTTACTTCACAGTTCTTGTCAAAAATTTAGCTATTTTAATTTCTATTTTCTCTGTAAGGCAAAGAAATGGTCCATTAAAATGAAATAATATATCAGGCCCATTTCAATTTCTCCATTGAGAGTAAAATTTTAAAAAAAAATTCAGAATCAAAAGAATCTTGATTTTGTAATCCTGAACTTCCTACATTAAGGTTAGGTTTAAGAGACAAATATTCTTCTCTGTTAAAAGCGCTGTCCTTAAGCGAGAATTTTTAACTTATAGAGGCGTTAATTTATATCACATTACTGCTAAATGCAATAAATAACAATGATTTAATAATACAACATAAAAAGAAAACAAGGCAAGAATTCGCCATTCAAACATATTCCTGTCACTTAGCGAAGATGTTAATGTAAGGGAGAATTTAGTAAGAATATAAACATGAAATAGTAATAAGTAGTGAAGAATATAAACATTCAATTCTCTCTATTTGATAGAAAAAAACTGACAACCATATTTTCATACGAAGCCACTATTCATCGCCTCGGGCCGCTTCAGCTTGCGCATGTACACCCCTTTGTGGATTTTAATGGGAAATGAGTGCGGAGTGAGGGGAAGTTGCCCGTGCCCCTATACTGCGATTTTCCTAACTTTGCCCCTGATAGGAATCAGCTGTTGTCGGTTTTATCCAATCGGGAGCTTGAACGTCACCATAATAACGTCACTTTAGTGAAATATAAGCTCCCGATCGGATGGCAGCAAAACAGCTGATTTCTGTCAGGGGCGAAGTTTAAAAAAATCGCAGTATAGGAGCGTCGGGCTCTGCAGGCTGGCGCGGTTTGACGTGCTTGCTCTGAACTTATTTCTTTCCGACAATTGGACGGTGTTGTGCATCAACCGGCTATGCGACATCATACAAGTTTTGAGATAATCTTTTTCAAAGGTTTTATTACGTTTTCAGCTCTAAACACTGAATTTAATTATTTAATTCGTTGAAGCACCAAACTACACAAACATGAGTGGAATATCTGGCGCTTACCTGCATAATGTGAAATTAGGAACAGCAGATTTGAAGATCTAGGTTTATTGACGGTTGTTGCGAAACATAAAGTTCCTGATGTGTGTGTACATTTTTCATTAATTATAAGGCTATTCTTACAGATTTGGAGCGAAAATTTTGCGTACACTTAGAACATTTTCCAGTGCAACTGATGGTGTCCATATCTCATTTTTTTCAAAAATGGCGCTTGGCCGACTGATGCATAACACCGTCTAATTTAGATGTCCCTTTTCTTGGCGTGGCGGATATATTTATATTAATTTTTTTAACTATGCTTTGCAAGAACGTAATTAGAAGACATTTAAAACATAAAACAATTGAGAGCGCAGGCTTCCGCGACCTGAGGCAGAAACTACTTGGCTGTCCGCGCCGCGTCCTCGGCGTAAGTGCGAACGTCTCGGCCGCCATTTTGCGATCTTCCTCAGTGACGAATTCCCCGATAAATCGCGTTTACCGACGGTGTACCTAGTAATTCGAAGGGTATAAAGGCCGGTATACACGGTACAGTTTTCGTGCAGATTCTCATACAATTTCTGTATAGAAACGTCAAGATCTCAAACTGAACGTATAAAAGCCCAAAAGTCGCGCATACACTGTCTATACGCTTTCTGCATGAATCGCCACAAGCCGCCGCTAGGGGGCTACCGGAAAACAATTGAATTGCGCCGTCCGTGTACTTTCAGCGGTGGTATTTCTTTGCGTGCGTTCTGGCTGTGATCTTGATTTAGTATTAATTAACCATGAGGAGCATAGATAATGAAAATTGGAAGGCAGGAATAAGCAAAGAGGTAGTCTATCACAATACATCACTTTGTACAATCGCACCTTGGCACACCTAACCACCAAATCGACATGGCCGATTACCGTTAGTAAACGTTTCTGCCGCTAGAGGCGCTGGAGTCAAACTGTATGCTTTCTACAAGAAAAATTACGAACATTCATATAACACATAATTTTCTCATGCAGAAAGCACAAAGTCTGGACTACATGAAGAATCTGCACGAAAACTGTACCGTGTATATCGACCTTAAGAAACGTTTCATGAGAATGGTAGTCCCATAAGAAGTTATTGATATTTTGAACATCTTTAAAACAGATGCCCAAAAATAAGAGTCTTGCCGCTAGAAACCAGTCTTCCGCATCCGTAAATTTCAGCGCTATGTAGTGCGTCAGAGGGAGAAGTTTCAAACAGTTCGTAATGCCGCCCGGAGAATTCGCTGGCGCAGGAGAGGCACCGCATGCCAACTGCGATAACCTTCGGCTCCTCATGTTTCAAGGATGCGTGACTGGACGGTAGATGGTCAAAAGAAGGATTCGACAAAATAGTTTCCCTTGCTTCATGTGCGATACGTAGGTTTCACTTTTAAGAAAAACTATGACAGAGGTAGCTTCCGTTAGGTGCGGTGTACTAAAAATAATGTTCAGGATTCGCCACTGCTTGAAATACGTAACTTTCGACAATTCTCTCGTAATGGTATTGAAGGATTTAAGTCGAGACGCTTCAAATAGCGTCTCACTTCCCCAAACGGCGGTTTTGTACTGCAGCATTACATGACTTTCTCTATACCACATGACTTCTTTTATGCATGCATTCGTTTTATTTACAATCTAAAAAAATACGATCACATATCGAACATGTTTGAATTAATCAAATATTGCGGCTAAGCGACAGGCGGATGCTTCATCTCTTCTATTCAAATTACTAAAAACAAAACATCTACTACATATAACAAGTCGGTTCAGGCATCTTATATCCGCTAGACTCTATTAATCATTATTACAAATACCAAAACATAATTGTAATTATTATAACAAGTCATTTACCGTAGGCATAACGAGAGCTTGGAACTGTCTCCCAAAGAACATTAAACACAGTCCTTCTGTCAATTCTTTTAAGAAGCAATTAAAAGCTCTATTATTTTTCAAGTCATGTAAGCTTAGCCTCTAATATTTTTGCCACACAATTTACAAAACTCAGACTTACTAAGTACTGATTATAATGTAATATTATTCCAAATTATTGATGAAAACTATTTTTACCTAGCTGTATTAGTAATTAATTTCACTTTTACTGTCTCTTTTATATTTTTGTCGATTTCTTGGTAAAGAGTGCTCAAGTCCGCTTTTCCTGGAAAACATTATAAAGTAAATGACAAAGAATCAAAACAATGTTAATAAAGAACCATATTGAATATGTGCACACAGATAAGAAATTGTTTAGCATCTAAACAAAGATTTATATTGATTGGCGGGAAATCACTAAGCCTTTAAAAGCCCCCTTCAAAAACACGATTTATAATTTAATTTCTACTCAACGGTTTTTGAACTTAACTGAACTCTCATTCCCAAGAAATCGACGATTAGTTTTATTTTTAATCATCAAAAAGTGTGTAATGCTTATCTGTTACTATCTATTTGTCTTAAAATTAAATTTCTTTCGTCTGTGATATCTGTAAACTTAAAATTTTCTTTTCGCTAGACATCTTATAAAATAACATTTATTTGATTGTTACTGGTACAGAAATTGAAAATATTTTAATCTTTGTTCTTACAATTATCAATTTGATTATGTTACCATAATGTTGTAGCTACTGTGCCACTACTTAACATTACACAATATTTATTCTTATTGTATAAGTTTTGTTACTTATTTTTGCCATTTGTGTATTACCATTGATTATTTTTCTTGTAATTAATTTATATTGTAATTTATTATTTTTTCCAATTAATGTATTAAGTAAATTTAGATTTACTATTTTTGTCAATGTCCTCGGCCTTCAGCCGCCACCCTGATTGAGGTTTTCTGGGTTTACTCAATCGCTTAAGGCGTATGCCGGGATGGTCCCTAGTTTTCTCTCCCAGAAGTCAAAGTATCCTGCCCCCTAGATCTTCTTCATAGTTTATGAAATAATGTATATTTGATGTGTTTAGGCGGAAGAGCAGGCCAAATGGCCTGAGCCTCGCCACTAATAAAGACAAAATTATTATTATTATTATTATTATTATTATTATTATTATTATTATTATTATTATTATTATACCACGTATGTAGTATCAGGGTCGGATTTAAGAGTATGCCTCCTGTAGGCTAAAGTCCATTTGCCGCCCCCTTTATTGTTCATAGTTGAATAATACATTTGTTTTATACAACAAACGGTAGAGTTCATTCTTTTTTTCATCTTTATATCTACATTAGAGCACAAAAGCTTTCACTTAGGTTAGATAAAATTACAATTTTAATGGTTTTGAATTTATTCGTACCATCAACACCTCCAATATTAATGGTTTACACAATAAATTACATAATAACATTAGTTCTGCTACTTCTTTTTCACTAAAGTCTTTCAAGATTCGTTGAAAAAATAAAATGGGTTTCGAACTGAATTAAATAGTTCTTGGAGGTCAGAGGTCACTTTTTTAAAAATATTTTTATACTCTAATGCTAATGACTAAGTTTTGCGTAATTGAAGATCCGGGCTCGATTCGAATAAATTTCCAAACTGCCGCCACTAAAACTTTGCTGCTCTAGGCTGCAGCCTACTCAGCCTACTTAAAAATCCGGCCCTGTGTAGTATGTGAGAAATTAAAATAATATAGGAAATACTTTTTTGGGGGGGGGGAGGAGTTCTCAGCCGCTCTCTTTTTCTAGAACTTTTGTTTCGAATGTTCTTTACGGACGACGATCGGAAAGGCCTACGAGCGATGCGTTGACGCGCGTAATATATTAATACTGTATCTTATGCGGAACGGCCAAAGCGTTCGTGTGCCGTTTCGCATAAGTTACAGTTTTATTCTACGACGCGCATTATTTAACGCGCGTCAACGCAACGCTCGTGTGCAGGAGCCTTTGGAATGGTTCGATTGCGTTAAGATGTTATGACAGTATTCGTTGGTTACCTGTAAAAGAGAAAAATTAATTTTAAGGCATAATGAGTTCATGAGTTGTTTGAATTGAGACTGGTGATATCTTTGAGAAACATGGTAGGTATACGTATAATACAACACCGTTAAACTTTTATTGGAAATAACGATACCCCTCTTTTACCATATTTGGTCAGAGAAATGAGTTGTAAGTATAGACTAAGTCTTTCAATGTTTTATTTCACTTATATCACCTTTTTCTCGGTATAATCAAGCGCAAATTTTGGTATTCTAAGAACATATTTTAAAATGGGAAATTTTAGAGCTTAAAAATTCAAAGTCTATAGCCATTTGTCAGACCAGGAGAACCTGAAGAAGGCATGTGATGTTGGATATTGATGTTTTGGTTCACTGTATTACACCATTCATCGGTAACTCGGCATTATTCGTAATTTATCTTAGACAAATATTTTGGGTTATCTCCACAATTTTAGCCAGGGTCTTGCGAGATAGTGTACTTGAGACCATGTTTTCTGTTTAGAGGTCCCTGTTGTCTACTCACCTTGGCCTTTTGAAAATAAATTATTATTATTAACAACGAATATTTTTCTGATGCAAGAATGTAATTCAACAATATCATTTATGTTTTGCAATTTCAGGTTTGGGGAACACATTTTATTATTAGATTTACGTCAATTTTATTGATTATAAAATTGGTATAAAATTTAATTATTTGTTATGTGCAGTTGTTTCTGTTACTATAATAAATCACAGAGTTATATTTTTTATTCACATACATTATTAAGTATAAAAGGAGGTTTGATTTCGAATTAATGATTTTCTTTTCCCACTGATCGTTGTTTACTTTCAAATATACTTGAGATTCTTTTAACTGATTTAATCCAAAAGAATTTTCCTTTTCTTAGTCTGTCATGTTTTTGTTCGATTATAATGAGCTGTATGCTCAGCAAGTGAGGTTATATGGCACTACAATTTACTATATTTTCACGATTTGCGGATTTAACAGCGAGGAGAATGCTTTATCATTTAGGTCTTGGCCTTCTAACCACAGAGGTCGCTTAGAGCAGTTTTACATAATATCATGTTGCAAGAGGCAGGAAGCTGCAAGAAAGATTCGTAAGAAAACATCCAGCGACAGGATCAAGATTTTCTGAGGTTTAGGAAAGGGAGCAATAAAACTTACATGTCTTACATGAACAATATCAATTAAATGCACATGTATACACAAAAATATATATTCTCTCATGTACACAAACATTATTTCTTCCCCTAAATTAATAAAGATTAAAGATTAATATGTGTAAGGAATGAGGCATGTAAACCGTAAAAGAAGCAGAAGCGATTTAAAAGATAAATATACCGTAGTTATTTGTCAGTAATAATGAATATATATTAAATAATATAATAAATATTATTAAATAAAATAATATATACTATTAAATAATAAACATATTTGTAAATATGTAAATATTGTAATTCAAATCCTGATATATCTTTGAACCGTAACTTCCCATAGAAAAAAAAATTATTAGAATAATATTTATTTAATCTTTCAATATTATGGACCGATTATTGAGTGTAGGTTATATGACCTACTCTCAATAATCAGTCCATAATATATCAACAGAGGTCAAGATATCAAGCACGTTTAATTTTTCAATATTTTATTAATATTTTGATTAATTTATATGATTACAGAGTATGATTAAATATTAATTTCACCGTAATTACCACTTCGTTTCCCTAGTAATTAAACCACTAATTAAATAACTGAACGATTAAATTTCTTGCGAATATAAAAGCGTCTTACATGTTGGTAATTGCGTTGAATATTGTCATCGCTAATGTGAATTTACCTTTGCCGATTATGAGGGAGAAAGGACGGGACAAATTCTCCTTCGACAAGGCGTAGCAATCTGAACGGGATGAAGCGGATAGGAGGAAAAGATGGCAGGCGGTCCGTGGCCTGTTATTGTTGATGGTGCTGCACCGATCTGACATTCGGGTAGATGAGTTTAGGGCAGTGTTGTCAAGATCGATGTCACGAGCGGGAGTCCGTGGCACGAGTGTCACGACAAAATCGCCCCTCCACGCAGTTCATTACCTCTCCCACCAGAAACAACGCCATCCCTATTGTAAAACGGCGGGGTTACTACTACTCGTAATAGTTCCCTTTCCCGACGCTAGTTGCGCAGAGAAGCTCGTGGCATGCTACGGTGCCACGGCGCGTGCCACTGCCACCAGTAGAAGACCTTGACACCAGTGGTTTAGGGTAAGGGAATCGACGATAAGGAGCACTCCACCTACGAACTCAGTCCCGGCGAATGCCAGTTGCTCACTGATGTTGAACTCAAGTGAATTTTCGACTCAAACGAACCTTTTTTTTTCATTAAAAAAACGATCAATTCAATCGAATATCCAAAGCTTATTTTGTCGTTTTACCAAAAGATCCATCAAATAAATTTGTTTCTAATAGATAATTTAATAAACACAAAAGGAAATCAGGTACCGTCAAACCTTATCGTAATATTTACATCATCTTGACGTTTATTCCTAGCAAAACGGCCCTTCATTTATTTAAAAAACGTGTGACAATAATATCTTCTTCTGAAATCTAAAGAACTTGTTATCGCTGAATAGCTGAACATTATCTCATTCATTCTTGAAAGTTAGAACGTCATAATTATCAAACCGATTGCACGTACGATGAATTTTAAGTGCCCAGCTTCTTTTAAACATACCGGAGCACTGAGTAACTAAAATTGTTTTGTCGGTAAAATTAATTTAGAAATAAAATTAACAAATGGTACACGATTTTCCGACGGATTTATACAAAAAAAAATAATCGATGTATCCAAAAATAGTAATGTACGATTGTATTTCATAATATTGATTTCACTACATTGCTCAATCACTATAGAAAATTATTTACTGTTTTCGCACCAAAATATCTATGAACACAATATCTAAATAAAAGTCGAGTTGTTGAGCAAGTTGATTTAAGTGCAAGAAATAAAAAAATGAGGGAAACAAAAAACTAGTGGTGCTTCAAAAGCACATATTTCTTTGCATAAATTGTAACAGCTAGGCAATGTTATTACTACACGAATCTGCAAAAGTGTTTCCCAACAGCAACAAATTTCTCTCCAGTCTGGGATTCGAACTCAGTTCCTTAGAGTTAACTCGCGAATCACCTTAGGAGTTCACAACCTCACTACACATAATCGTATATACTCAGCCTTTGTGATGATTAAAAAACTTAAAATATGCATTAGCAATATTCCAAAATTCAGATTTTTCATTTACATTATTTCAAGAGTTGGTTTTTAAGAAAAGATTTTATTAAGGAAAATAAATTTTATCAGCAACACTGGAACACTTACATTTTGCAACGTAATTTTTTTCTTTGAAATTTTCAAAAATACAAAATTTACGAAAATTTCAATCTTTTAAGATACTGTGATAAGCCAGAAAGTTCCCATCGTTATTATTAATATGAACGGTTTCGAGATATTTTGCAAAAGTATGTCTATACATGTAGCTTTCGCATATTGAATGCAAATAGAATAGAGACGAAGTCAAGGAACACAGGTTGCCAGGGCGACGAGAAAGTAACCAAGCCCGGATACATGTCGGAACTAGTGGTGCTACAGAATGGCACAGACTTTCCCGTATTAGCTTTCTATATCCTTGGATCTGGGCTAGCTATTTCGAATTACCACATACTCTTGCCAGCTGCCATCTATCGCTGCCCAAAGTACATTTTTTGACATTTTCTTAATTTGTCTGTTGCCTCATGGCAGAACGGAAATATTAATTTGAAATTATTAAAAAACACAAAAACCTCGTCCTAAATGGCAATTTTCTTTTAAAAATTTGTAGCTGTTTTTAAGAAAATGGCGTTTAAGCGCCTCTGTAAATGCGAAATTTGAAGCTATTTTTCACAGAAAATGTTTGAGATTTCAAAACACTTCATTTGAAGTCATTTGAAGCACTTACACTAACAAATATAATGTTTACAAATTGCTTATAATATGCATAATAAAGATGTATTTTTTTTAAAATATCTCTCACATTTGTGTAATTTTTTAAAAAACAAAAAAATACCCCAAAATGAACTTAACGTCATATTAAAGAGTGCAATTAAAACTGTCCGTTCCAAAAGTTTGAAAAAAATTGGTGCCATTTATGAGAAAATAGCGTTTGAGCGTTTCTGAAAATGCGGAATTTTGAGCTAGATTTCACAAAAAATGGTTGAGTTCTCGAAAAACTTTACTGAATATTATTTTAAGCACATGTACTCGTAAATATAATAATGTGAACAAATCGCCGCTTAAGTAAATATTAACGACGTGAGAGACCAGCCGAAAAAATTAAATTTTTGTAATTTTTGAATAAACAAAAGAATAGAGCAATATGGCGTTTACGCCATCTCGAAGAGTGCGCTAGGCACTATCCGTCCCAAAAGTTTAAAGAAAAAATTTGGAGTAGTTTTTGAGAAAATCTTATATTTGTAATTTTTTAAAATTGCACATATTGCACGCAATGTTGCGCGAAAACTATTAAAATTTTCAAGAAAATATAAATGACCATAATGAAAGAACTCTGCAGAACAAATTTTATTTGAAGAAAAAAAATCCGCATCTTTAATTTTGTAGTTGTTGGAAGAGGCCGAAAAAATTCAAATTTGTTCAATTTTCGAAAATCCAGAGCTAACCGTGAAATTCGGACCTATGCCACCTACATAGAGTTTTCAGAGTTTTCATGTAATGCACTTGTGGTATATTGTTCCACGGAGATTTTTGTATACTTTCACAGACATCATCTACTTCGTCTGGTAAAATCAAGGGCATTCGGTTACTGGTTTTGCAGGATATCCGGTTACGAGACGTATTCCATTGTGCAGTATTTAATTACTGCTGCATGTCGCAATAACATTTTATTATTAGCATTGACGAATTGTCCAATGACACGCGATGCTTCAGGATACAAGTAACCTGATGAGATTCTTAGATACTTAGTTACCTTTCGAATAATGAGTGATTTTACTTTAAAATTGTATTAAACGATTTTTCGATTCGTTCTTTTCCGATGCTTCTTTGCGACATTTCTACAATCATTCAACTCTACAATCTCTGACTTTCAAAAGTAGATTACCTCCGTAGAGTGATCGGTTCATGGTTGAAAATTAATTATGAATGACTTGACTGTGGTTTCGTAGACCTTATTCCATGCTTCCGCTTTCCTAAATTGATTCGAGATTAGGCAAGTCGTAGGTCGACGAAATAACGCTAATAGTATTGTAAAATACTCGTAACCACACGTATTGTGCAGTTTCTAAGAAAACTGACGGTCAGACAGGCATGTTATAAGATCTGGGACACGTTACACCAATGCTTTTTTTTGTCCTCATCTCTGTGAATAAGGACTCGCAAAGCTTTACTACAATTATTTACTTCCGCTGACCGTATGATTGAAACGCACCTTCAGAGTATTGACCTCCACGTTCTTCCCGCGGTTTTTTGTTTCAAATTCTCTTTGGAACAACTGCCGCGGTGAACGGCGCAACAAAACAAAATCGAGTGGCACCTGTTAAAGCGTAGCAGAGGCGAGGTTACTGCTTTCGCTGTCCTCTAGGAGTCGATGCCTGGAGACACCTCTGAGCACACCTTCCCCCCACTAGTAGCAACTTCAGTTACACGCTGAAGCAGTGCTACTACTACACTAACTCGTTTTTCTTCTCTTCCGTATACTTTTTAGTATTGGAATCAGCTCAACGATACGATCTCAACTTTTCGCTCGTTAAGTCCTTTTGTGCTGTCACTTTGCACGTTGCTAAATTTTAAGAACTTTTGGTGCTAAATCAAATATGGCTCAGATTAGAGGCGCTTATGGCAAGGAGATACACAAAGTTTTGTGCCCTGGGATATTTGGATGGACGTGAGTGTCACGCAAAACTGTCAAATTACAAGGCCTTGAGCTCAAACTTGGTCGACACTTCAGGGGCAAGTCCTAGTTATGCCATTCCGAGGTTCATTAAGTTCTTTTTTTCGAGGGGGGGGGGCTTTTCACCAAGGATCTGTGATATTTTCAATTATTTTTAATGGCTGCGCATTTTTTCTTTCCTTTTTTGTTCGAAAAGAGAAAAGTACGTTTATAAATATAGTTTATCGCCTTCAACGGCTTCTATCCCTAAGAGTTTGCCGTTTCCGATTACCATATATTTCGGTCCTTCTTGACCTTCTAATCCTTTCCCCTCCGTTACTTCCTGCTTATAGACCTTCCAGGTCAAAACAGGTCTGCCTCTTCTACGCCTTCTTTCAGGTATCCAATTTAAAATTTGATTTGGCCATCTCTCATTTTGCATCCTCTGGACATGTCTGTACCATTGAAGATCTTTATTTTTAGTCTTCTGATTATGGTTGTTTGAACCCCAGATCTTTCCTATACTACTTCGTTCCTTATTGTGTCCAGCCTTGTTATCTTCAAATATATTTTTATAAAGTCGAGCTCAACTGACCGTATTCTGTCTCTACGGCGTTTATATACAGTTTATTTTCGTCTTTAAACCCTTTGAAAATTGCGAAAGTTTAAATATTTTTCTAACATGTCGCACACCTAATATTAAATGCAGATATTTATTTTTCATTGCAATTTAACCATCAATTAAAGATCTTTAAAGTATACTATGCATTTTTTAACATAACGAGACATTGTTGAGGAATAATACAAAGAAGAAGAAAAGTTTCAGCATGCTACGCATTCGCTCTAGGTTTTACAGTTCGCAATACATTTAGATATCTGAAGTGAAGTTTTATATTAGTAATCGTAGTTTACTATAATCTAAACATTATTTTGAACATGAATGTAAGTACAGTTTTTTAACGAAACTAACATGTTTAACCCTTTTTAGGATTGTGGTTCTCTCCGCGACCACATGCTGTTCCGCCGTTTTTGCTCAACTATATCAACACCACCTAGACTTACAAGGCCTGAGCAGTCATTCAAAATGGCCGCCTAAGAAGGCCATACAAACTGAAATGCTATGTAAAATTGTGATTACCAGACGAATATATATCATAAAATACACTACCGAATAAGGAGAAAAAAGGGTCTACTTTCTTCAGCTGGAAGATTGAACATCAATATAAGTTATTTTTCAGTCGAAGAAAATTGCGTACATTTTCAATTAAAGCTATTATTATCATTTACAACGCCCAGTACATAAAATCATATCTGTTCTAATCCCAATATCCTTCTTTTTAAAAATATTTTGAAAATCCTGATTTTAAATGTATCTCCTTCATCATGAGAGTCACTAATTTATCATCACTATCACTTAATTTACGTAAGTATTTGTTTCTTGCATGCTTTAAAAATATCAATATGTTTCATTTGAGGTTCTAAACAAAATAAAGAACACCATCTCCTAATTTCAATAGGTTGAGGAAACATTATTAACCAAAAATGTTTGAAATATTTATAAGAAAATTGCTATATGGTAAATAGCATACAAGACAAAATGAAAAACCATGAACTGTACTGATATGAATTTCTTTCTTAATAAGGAGTTTTATTTGTTTCAGCATAAAACCAACAGACTTCTCAAATTGTTAATTTGTGGTATTGATTTGAAGTAAGAAGTCTGAAATTGAAGCAAAACCATCTTGACGACTGTTACTACTACTTGTATTAAAATATAACTTAACCTAACCTTTTCTAAAACATTACTAATTTAATTTGTATTACATACACCATCTGATATTGTAGTGCCTCCAAATTTTTTAATACCAAAACTCTATTGATAATTTTAGGGGCATAATTACAATCAACATGTTGAAAAAGAATAATGCCTTCCTTATTAATAATCGACCAATAATCGTCCACAATAAGCGATTCCAGTTTGCTTTTTAGTGCATCAAATGTACTGAAAAACATTTCATTTAATTTTGCAATGTTTTCTTTTGCACTTTCTTCAATAGCGACAAACTAATACTCGTTTTCTAAATGCAATTTCTTTTTTTGAGGACTTTCTCCGTATGAAGTAATTGGACGTTTCAAGTAAGCAGGACAATTAGGTAACAAAGAAGACATACTAGCTCCACGAGACAGTCGTGTATGTTTTAAAGAAACACTGAATTTTAGTCTATTATCGCAATAAAACACTGAATTCTTATCAATTTTCCGCGTTCTCAAATGCAATTCACAAAACTGAAAGTAAACACTGAACTTATCAATTACTATTTTTACTTTTTATCTTAATTCCCTCACCCGGGGACACAACCCTTATTTACCATGATTCTCATTATTGTCAACAACAGACTACAACCACATATACACAACTCAAAAGCTTCCCGTGCTATTCAACGTATATAACTGGATCGCCTCAACTTGAACAAGTCAGCTTTTCTAGCCGCCATATTGGCTTTGAAAAACTGTACTGCGCAGGCCTTGTGTCTAGATGGTGTTGACTATACCAAGCAATTTTCATCCTTATCGATAATTTTACGTTGTAGAGTCTTTTTCAATGAAATGCGATTGTTGCAGATAGTGCGATCACATTTATTTCAACACCATACCCCATCAAAGCAGGAGTTCCGCAGGGTTCGAACCTCTCTCCAACCTTATTCAATATCTACATAGCTGACGTACCCACCACACCATCAACATCAACTTTTGCAGATGACACAGCAATCTACTCCACAAACCGAGACATAGAAACAACAATAGATGATCTGCAAAACCATCTCACTGTATTTTCCGATTGGGCACAGAAATGGCACATTCTGATAAACGCAAGCAAGAGCCAAGGGAAAATATTCACTCTTCGAAGACCACTTGACTCGCCCACACTCACCTATCAAAACCATAACATACCATCGATTCCTGCGAACGCCACGGCAAAATACCTTGGAGTATTACTCGACAGACGACTCACATGGAGACCCAATATCATGCATAGAATAGCACTAGCAACTAAGCGAACACATCAGTTATATCCCCTACTCAAAAAATCATCCCCACTCCATCTACACACATCCATTCATCTTTACCAAACAATGATACGACCTATATTAAGTTATGCATCTCCTGTCTGGGCAGCAGCATCCAAAACAAATATTCAGAAAATCCAAACATTCCAAAATAAATTCCTAAGAATAATCACAAAAGCACCCTGGTTCATCCCAAACTCTCAAATCCATCAAGAACTCGGTATCACACCTATCACTGTACATTTTTCCCTTCTATCCGAAAAATTCTATAACAAAATTTCTCGAATACCTTCAGCTACCCATTTCAAACTTGGCAAACAGAACCCTCATCGTAAACGATTGAAAAGGAAATTACCAGAGAAATTTTTGACCCTCCTTAAGCAGACTGGAAGAGATTAGCCTTTCCGTATAATATACAATGCTTCTGAAAATGTAATAATCACGAAAAAAGAAAATATCTTGCAAACTTGCTGTATCTAATAAAATCAACTACTGTACCAGTCGTTCACGGCTGCTGAGGGCCTCAGGCCAAGCAAGAATAAATTTTAAAAAAATCTTTCTGTTGGGCCATGCATGTGGTCGTCGTCGCGACCACAATGCATACAGGCACTATCGCGGAGTGTTCATTTGAGCATTTTGTTGAGAAGTGATTTTTCGCGTTTCGAGTTTCCGGAATTTTTCGAGAACAGAGGATTATTACTTATTTATTATTGTTTAGTAAGATATTTTTTAGTATTACAATAGATTTATTCATAAAATACTCCATTTTTACATCAATAAGGTTAATTTATATTTTCAAGGGTGTAGTCAGGAGTAAGTACACAATCGTAACTTTTTTTTTGTTCTGTGAAAATATGAATTTTAAAAAAGGTTTTGAACAATTAAATTTATTGTCTAATAATGTAAGATATTCGCTAAATATATTTAGTTTTCCCGAATATTTGTGACTTACAAAATATTTCAATATTTTTACATTTCTTCAGTGATTACATATATTTGCGTAGTATAATGTAACTCCCATACTTGTTACTAGTGGTGTGCTATCTTACAGAATGGCTAAAATTTGGAGTTTCCAGAGTTGTGATCCCATGGTCTAATAAGAATTTAACTGTTTCTTGGGAATATTGTCGAGAATGATGATGCGGCGTTAGATTCAGTGTACGGAGGGGATTCCAATGCAAATGACGTGACGCTAATAACGCAGCTTATGAACTCTAGCAGCCCACGTTTCTTTCAATATTGTTTTCTTTAGTCAATGATTTATTATTTTAGATTTTTGTTTGTAAATGTATATCATATTGATTTTCACTACTTATTTATTTGGGCTATTTATTTTCAATTTTCTTGCTTTTTGTATTTCACGTCTGTTCATACGTGTTTCTTCTATTTTGTAAAGAACATGCACACGTTTATTTATGACTGGATATTAGATTTTTATTCAGGAATTATACGAGATGGTTCTATACGCAACCACAATCAGTGTAATGCGTAGCCCTAAATGGATTGTGGTCGTTTATATGACCACATCATTTTCGCAATTATCTCACTTTATATTTAAACAAATCACAAATTAATATTTTTCTCATGTTACTAAGATCAAAATTAAACAATTAAAAGATAAATTCAAATAATTCCGGAGAAAAAGTTACCCGACCTATAAAGTTAGAAACCAAAATAATCACGACAGTGAGAATTAATCCTTCGGAAATCTATGGCGAATTAGTGGTACTTGCGGTTACCATTTTTAATTTAATCCTAACAATAAATTATCCTAGGCAAAAAAGCGAAGTTTGGAAGTCTTGATTTGAATATTTCAGTGTGTGTAAACGGAGTGTGCGACACCTCATTTCAATTATTCGAATCCCTGATGATAATAAATTAATTAATTTAAAGCAAGGGACATCAAAGTCTCTATGAAGCAACCTCTCGTTAACGCGCGCCCTGTCTAGTATTCCGCGCAAGTAACAAACTATGATATCGTAATTTACAGACATTGCTTCAATACATTTCGGGTGAATCGATATAATATATTCGGTACTTCAATTCATCCGATAAAAATTCTATTCAATTAAAAGTGTATTTACGGTCAAAAAAGAATGGTACTAGAACAGGTCGTAATTTCTCATATTATTTTAACGAAAAGATTATACTTTTACATTGCAAATTGTATCTTATTAATTCTTCAGCTATATCATTAACTCTCTTCAGCAAAAGAAGCGCTATAGACTCGAATTTGCAATTTTCGTGGATTTCCAAGTTTCAAATGTTCAAAAATTTTAACGATAATTCCCCTGTGAGTAGAACTCCATCCATGGCATTTCTCGCACCCAATCTTCCATCTTTTTCTGTCTTGCCAATCATCTTCTTCGATGTGGCGATCTCTCATTGTCGGTCGCACACCATCATACCGTGTAAGTCGTGGTCTACCTCTCTTTCTGTGTTCTGGCACTTGCTTCCTCCAAGTTTTTAATGGACATATTTCTTCCAGTATTCTTCTGAGATGCCCGTACCATTTTACCTTCTCCCTTGTACTGTATCCACTGTATCCGAAATGACACCCATTTGCTGCCTTATATTTTCAAATCTAAATGTATACTTTAACGTTACACTACAACGGCCGTCTCCAAAACTCCAATTTCCTTAGCCTTGTACTTCGTCTCGTTTCTTTTTTTATCTCCTACAACTCAGCACCGTACAGTGATAAGCTTTCCACAATTGCTTTATAAATTGTAATTTTCACTTTATTAGCAAAATTATTATTCCATATTATTGAATTCAATTGTTGGATAGCAGATTTTCCTTGTCTAATGAGGTATTATTTAATTTTCTCTTCTCTGCCCCGTTGGTCTGTTAAAATTGTTCCTAAAAACTTACACGTCTGACAGCACTTAACAATCGAGACATCTTCCATTACTAAATCTTTTGCTGTCCCTTCTATCACCATTTACTCTGGTTTGAAATAGATTTTCAAATCCCATTTTCCATATTCCTCATTTAATTTCCTTAAAATATAATGCTTATTATTTTCATCCTCTGCAAATATCGCATGATCAATTGCAAAATTTAATGAATATAACATATTGTCATTTAATTTCATTCCCATCTTTTCACATTTGTTCTTACAAATTTTTAGAGCTTCTCTTAGATAGGTTTTCAGCCGATTTGGTGCAATACAACACCCGTCTTAGTCCTTTACTTATCTTTATTTCTTTTGACATGTTATTTCCTAACTTCGCGTAAGCGATATTGTCCTATATAACTCTCTAATAGCCTTAATATGTATGCCATTAATTTGCTGATTTTCTATGATTTTGAGAGGGGACAGTTGTACGTCTATTACGAGTCAATACAGACTAGATGTGTCTCAAGGTTATGCGCCAAACTCTTATCCATAACTTATCGAAGGGTAAATATATTACCTATGCAGGATCTATTGCTCAAAAACCACTTTGTTCTTTCATTTCATTTATTTCATTTTCCCAAGGGAAATAATTTTACCAAGGGAACTCAGCATGATTATATCACGGTAAATAGAGCAGGTAAATAGTATCTCCAGAATATTTTGATTGTTGGGGGGAACTTCAAATGAAGCTTCAAGAATCATCTTCAACGTTGTCTCAAAAATGGCAACCATTTTTTTCATCAAACTTTGTATTATGATAGCGAAAATGTCACTTTAAAGAATGGCACAGGTCTGATGTTCGTTAAAACTTCAGATTTTTTTGAATTGCGAATGTGCAATATGTTGGGGCACCTTCCTACTAAAATATTGAAAATAGAAATTATTCCTTAAAAAAACTGTTTCTTAAAGATGGATCTTTCAATAAGTTCACATAGAATTTTTCGAAATTATGAGTCGCTTTCGTATAATTTGCCGTAAAATAGTCAAGAAGGGATGCTTAAAAGAATGTCGCGGGTCTCATTTTCGTTGAACTCTCTCTAAATTTTCGAAAATTGCAAATTTCGAAGTAATGCGAAATAGCATGTGCTGTTGTATCACAGAGTTTTATACCATTTTAAAACTTTGAAAATGGCTGTGGATACTCCTTTCACTACGGAGTAGAGAGAAAGTTATGAAATGCTGCGCGAAAAAACAGCAAATTTTCGGCAGAAAAACTCTTATTACATAGCCCTGGTATCGAAAAAGTGGGAATATCCAGTTTCTAAATTTAGAAAAAATCATGTAACGCGTGGTGTAGCCATAATCCGTGTTTTATGGGTCCTTCATACCGAAAAATTGAATGATGGCAAAACGTCTTTCTATCTGTCCGTCCGTCCGTCTGTGAACAACGCTAGCGGCTAAACCTTTCAGCCGATTTTCTCCCAAATTGGTATCCCACAATCGATTTGGCTGAGGTCACGTCCCCTTAAATTTGAAATCGATATTTTGATTTTAGGGGTAACTATACATGTAGCCCTTGGGATATTTTCAAAGTTTTCAAAAAAATGGCAGCATCGTTTTTTTTGGTGGAATGAAGTGACGTCATACACAATTTTTCGAAAATTTGAGTGCATATCGCGTAATTTTGTGTGAAATACGGATGAGAAAGTACGTACTATTTTAGCACTAGCTCTTAACGTATTTACTCCGCTGTGTGAACGTGATTTTGCATTTCTTCCCAATGCTTCCTTTTCTTTTAGGTTTCAGATAGGGCAGCAACATCAACAAATTAATCTAATTTTTTAAACATCTCGGATGGATTCCTTTGTTGCTATGCCTTGCACATTCCACGTTTATATATATATATATATATATATATATATATATATATATATATATATATACGTATTTCGAACGCCTAGTCTTCGTCGTACCAATAGCCTGATAAATACCAAATATGTGTTTGTTGATCCTAACAAAATTATCTCTAATTAATTGAAAATTACTCCAGAACTTCATTTATATTAGGAAAAAGATGTAGTACGTGGATGATTTACTTAATACTGAGAATTAGTATGTATTAAACACAAATAATCTAGCTTCAATATTGACAGTCTAAGATAGGTTCCAAAAAATTGAACTTTTGCAATTTTTCAAATTTATTAGAACATCTCGAATCAGGGGTTAGATGATTTCACTTGTTCTGGAAGTAAGAAAGTCAATACACCTCTTGCATGGTCTTCAAGTGTCTATCTTTCCAAAAAGGTTGTACTCAAATATTTGTTTTGGGCATCGTCCTGATATTTAACGAAGCATTTCTGTCGGAATTTATTTTATCAATTACAAAAAAAAAGAGATATCGTATATTTTTGTTTATGACCTTTTCTTCTCATGTACATACATTTCCGTATCTTAACAACAGGTGCTATAAAATGGCACAGACTTCCCCGTACTTGTTGCTCCAGTTAGTTACGAAACATGGCAGCTTTTTCCGTTTCACCCTAGCCCCTTCCTGGCTCCCATCTCTCTGCGTCTAGGAGACTTGCCAGGGCACCTCGCGGTAGCTAGAGCTCTCCTGGAAACAATTCCCAGTGAAAAGCTTCCTAGTTCTCCCCGAACGTAACTGAGACTTATTATTTGAAACAGTAACAGTAATAATAATAATAAATGTAATAATAAGTGTAATAATAATAATAATAATAATAATAATAACTCCACCTGGGGAGTACACGACCTTGCAGTTGGTGCTGGAGCTTGAGCATCCCCATGAGCCTTAAAGTTATGTCAGTGGTAGCCTATCTACCGGTAGGGCCTCCCTTGCTGAATAGGTTGAAGGTGAGGGGTCCGGCGAAGAAGTACTCCATTTTGAGGAGAGTGGGAAGTAAGTAGAGAGGGAAGGGTCATGAACCTTTGGACTTCCTTTTGTCGGCCCATAGAGGGTACAGGAGAGAAACTGGTTTGGCACACCAGGCCACTGATTAGAGTGGAGGCCCGAACCTTGCATTAGCCAGCGAAGGAGGCTGCCTTCAGCAGTCAGTGAAAATCCCGTAGGGTTTAGTAATGCCGACAGGCTATCGGAGGGACCCCTTGCTGGGCCCTGCGGGGGGATGCCCCGAGGCCACTGTGGGTCGCAGTAACGGATGGCAGGAAACAACCCGAGGGTTAAGTATGATCTGTGAACTCGAACTTGCGTCCTGCGAATCTTCAATTCAAACCAATGAGCAAAATGGATAGAACAAGAAATGTAATGAATCTTAACGTGCCTTGTCCCATACCTGCTCAGAAACCGAGCTAATGTCACTTTGTCGACGTCTGGCCATCCCACGGATGTTAGTCCCAGGGACCCAGAGCCGGCAGTAGCTCAAAGCCATCGTTAGAGATGGACCCGGGATGAATTAAAGGAGGTGATGAGGTGCTTTTACTATGCAAAAGCGAAAAATGGGGGCTCAGAAATAGAAGTTTTCAAGGTATGGAGAGAGCGGAACCCAGATATGAGACCTAGTCTAGACTCAAAGATGCTCGCCAGTCAACGACGATACACACTCAGAAGTGGAAAATTCACAGCAGAACAACTTGCTGACATTGAGAGAAATGCGGAATATGTACTTCGCTCGAACTATCCACATGATGAATATGTAGAACTTGAAAATGATGACCCCGTGGAAGGTTCATCTCTTTCCAGTGAAACACACGTCAGTGGTGAAAATTCATCTGGCAATGAATTACACGATAAGGACATGATGCGAAATCTCCTTCGGCGCGAGATAGAAAGAGTTAGTCAACTTCCGTTTGAATCTCGCGAACCGTTGAGGAGAATATTCGAAAATGCCAAAGCTAAAAGAGTGATAGAAACAGTGAATTCTGTCTTAAATGAGGTGGTAGAGACCCCAGGTAGAGATATAGATATTACTGAAATTAATCACATCATATATGCAATTGGATAACTAGTATAGTATCAGATAATTTTGGCGCCAGCCAAGAACACCGACGGCCGACAGCAAAACAGAGTAAACAGCTCTGTACCCCCATGGATGAAGAGAATTATGAAACGGATAGCCGACACCCGACGCGAAATACCACTCTTAGCTGAGGCATCTTCTAATTCAACGCACACCTCTAAAGTTCAACGAAAAATATTCAATGTTGAACAAAAATACCAAATTGAAAATGACACCAGCAGGCTAATGGTAGTTGAGAAGCTAAAAGAGAAAATTCAAGCATGGGCTCAAGGAATTAGATGTTACAAACGCAGAATAGATTTCCGTGTGCAGAATCGGTTGTTTGAAACAGACGCGAAGAAATTCTATCGCAATCTGACTCAGAAACCGAATGGCAATGCTGTCACTCCTTCAAAAGATGATGTCGAGGCATTTTGGGCAGCAATATGAGAAGAGAGCAGAACCTACAACAAAGATGCATCTCCCTGGCAGGCCGTGACGCCTGCCAGGGAGATTCCGGCGGCCCGCTGGTGGTGAGCGGCGGGAAGCAGGTGGGCATCGTGTCCTGGGGGCGTGGCTGTGCCCGCAGCGCCTCGCCCGGCGTCTACGCGCGGGTGGCAGCCCTGCGCGACTGGATCGCACAGAAGTCCGGCGTCTAACAACAACCACGCTCATCAAACAACCACGCACATCCGTCCAAGACCTCATTGAAGATTCAACTTGCTGCTTTTCATAACGGAAAAGGCTTAAAGTTTTGTTCCATATGATTATTTGTTTCTAATGAAACATTTCTCTGTCTTGATAATAAGCAGTAATGTATTAATTTCCTTTATTCCTAATTTCTTGAAATCATTACTGCAAAATTAAGCTTTTACTTTTACTAAATAACTGAACTAAATGCCAGCAATGTCGGGATCATCCAAATAAGCGATCCGATTAGAATACATCTTCCTAGCTGTCATTAAAAAGTAAGATCCTGAAACGAGAATAAGAGTAAGAATAATATAAAATGATTTTAAAAAAGATGTAAAATTGACGTAAGGATATATGTATATTACCCTATGAAAATAGGTTAACAATTAAATTGTTTGGAAGAACGTGATATCCGAAATTTCTATTTACTAGTTGTTAAATTGTCAAATCAACCAATAACATTGCATTGAGAATTATTTTCGGGTAAATGACGATTTTGAGTAGTACTATTCAGTTATTAACAATCATGTAATTTTCTACTTTTTTATTAAAATTGGCTAATTCGTTAAATGAAGTCGACTTGACTTATTGATATAATATATAATATAGAAATAATAAATAATTATAATAAAAAATATTAAATAATAAATAATGGAATGATTCTTGAGATTAGGTCATTGATATAAAAACTTTTCAATCTGCCAACGTTTCGGCCTTTATTCAGCCTTCATCAGGGCTACAAACAGACGGATTATTTACCATATAGATACACATTACGTACCAAGATTATTTCACAATTTGACTGATACATACAATATATAAAGATTGTGTTATTACATACCACATATTTTCCGCATTTTCCCCATTTTCCGGTTCCACCACAATCCATCCCCCATCCTCTTCATTCACTTATAGCCTCTACCACACACATTCCTTCCGCCGCGCCATATTACACACACCACCCTCACACCTAATCCTTGCAAGTCTCCTCCCTCTTACATCATGTATGTACATCATGTATAACAGTCAAATTTGTGTTTATATCCGGTCTATTTTGAACAACAACCAACCTATATACCCAATCATCCCTGTTCATACTTACATTAATTAACTCACTACATTTCCCCCCCCTTTTTTTTCCCATACATAATAATAATATATTATACAGGGTGAGTCACGTAACTTTAGCACTTTCTGTAACTTTTGAACGGTTGAAGATATTGCAATGCAGTTTTCACGGAAGTGAATGAGGGAATGGGGCTAATTGATATGTGTATTGATTTCTCTTTTATCACTTGTATTTTACGAGATATTTGAGGTAACTTTGTTTTTTCAAATGGGACTATACATATTTTTTCAGTCTATCATGACAAGCGTAAAAAGACGAATCCCAAGATATAAATATTGTCATATGTTAGATAAGCATTTTTTTGAGTAATTGTGATTTTTTTGCGACTAGTGTTTAACGGATATTTTCATTGTAACTGTCAGACCCACAAGGTCACGCAGCGCTCCCCCAGCAAACGCGGGGTCGGGAAAGGGAAGGGATTTTAGTAGTTGAGGATACGAAAAATATTCACAAAACTGTTGCATTTTTTCCTGAACTCTCCTTTCCATCCTGATCCATTTTCAGATATTTTGTGTTTCTTAGGGCTTGAAAATACGAATTTGTCTTAAGTAGTATTTATTGAAATAAGATTATTTCTATCCCTAAGTTATTATTATATTCTTATTAACATTGAAATTGTTTGCTCAAAATACGCAATATTTTTTGTACAGTTTTAAGTATTTATTCTTATTGTGCTTTGTTTCAGGATCCCATTAATACGTATCTTATGAAACCCCATTAAATGGAGTTGAAGTTATAAACAATTTTAATACGATACAAACTAATGACAAATCCTTATTTTCCATCTTTTAATTCCTTCAATCAAAGAAAGTCGAAAATCTGAAAATGCGGAAGGACGGAAAGCACAGTTCAGGAAAAAACTGTAATGGTTTTGTGAATATTTGGAATATGTTTCGTATCTTCAAACCTCCCTTCCTTTGCCCGGGCGCACGTTGCTGGTGGAGCGCTACGTGACCTTGTGTGGTGCACTACTCAAAATGTCCGTTAAACCGCACTCGCAAAAATCAAAATAACTCAAAAAAATGCTTATCTAACATATGAAAATATGTATATCATTGAATTCGTCTTTTTACGATCGTCAAAGTGGACTGAAAAAATATGTATAGTTCCATTTAAAAAAACAAAGTTACCTCAAAAATCTCGTAAAATGCAAGTGATAAAATAGAAATTAATGCACAAATCAATTAGCCCCTTTTCCTAATGCAATTCCGTGAAAACTGCATTGCAATAACTTCAACCGTTCAAAAGTTACAGAAGATGCTAAAGTTACGTGACTCACCCTGTATATAATTATTTATACATATGTAAAGTATACATTATTCTTATTATACCAATTATACATTGCAAAAAAGAAAGAAGAAACACAACCCAATTATAACAATTACAGTACAATTAATTATTACATTATTAAATATATTACATTTTTTTCATGAACTTGTTGTGTCTGCACATACATTCATCTTACCGATACACACAATTACATACAACACCATTTAGTACACTCATATTAACACTGATATATAATTATACACATAAACATTTTTAAATACTTGTTCCCATACCATACAACATCTGGCCAAGAATGGTTATTGTAGTCAATTCTTTATCAGGTTGGCATATATTGCACTTAACCCATCCACATCTGTTCTATAATTGCATGTGTTCTCTGCTTTTTTTATATGTATCATTTCTTTCAGAAGCCTTTTTTTATAGTTATTTTCTGTGTCTATTATTTTGGCATTGGTGAAATTGAACCCATGTTTGTAGTCTATTGCATGTTTGGCTAAAGCACACTGCGAAGTACTGTTTTTTATGTCATTTCTATGTTGTCCTATTCTTTTCTTCAGTTTTTGAGAGGTTTGCCCTATATATACTGAGTTGCACTCATCACATGGAATCTTATATACAGTGTTCTTTTTTTCTAGTGGTTCTATTTTCTGTTTCATGTTAGAGAATACTAATGTGCCCAGATTGTTTTTGTTTTTAAATGCTAATTTTAGATTGTCTGTTTTTACTGTTCTCCCTATTGCTTCAGATAAACCTTTGACATAAATCATGGATTTATAGTTTGTAGTCTCTGTGTTTTGTTTCTTACTTACATTGATATCATTTTTTTGTTTAGTTGAGTATAAAATATTATTTATAAGTTTTGGTGGGAAGGCATTTTTTTTCAGAATCAACTTTACAATTTGTAGATTTTTTTGGTGGAATCTGGAGTTACTTAGTGCTATAGCTCTGAATTTTAGTGCTAATGCAGTGTTTATTTTCTGTGCTAGTGGGTGGTGGGAGTGGAAATTTAGATATATATCAGATCTGATTGGTATAAACACAAATTTGACGGATATAAACACAAATTTGACTGTTATACATGATGTACATACATGATGTAAGAGGGAGGAGACTTGCAAGGATTAGGTGTGAGGGTGGTGTGTGTAATATGGCGCGGCGGAAGGAATGTGTGTGGTAGAGGCTATAAGTGAATGAAGAGGATGGGGGATGGATTGTGGTGGAACCGGAAAATGGGGAAAATGCGGAAAATATGTGGTATGTAATAACACAATCTTTATATATTGTATGTATCAGTCAAATTGTGAAATAATCTTGGTACGTAATGTGTATCTATATGGTAAATAATCCGTCTGTTTGTAGCCCTGATGAAGGCTGAATAAAGGCCGAAACGTTGGCAGATTGAAAAGTTTTTATATCAATGACCTAATCTCAAGAATCATTCCATTATATAATTAATAGAGGTCAAGAAATCAAGCACGTTAAATAATAAATTATTATTTATATTTATTAATTTATTAATTATTTTATTAATAAATAATATATCATTATAATAATAAAATAATGACACAGAATTGACTTTCAAATAATGTAGGAAAGAATCGAAAAATAAAAACGAAGAAACTTTATTTCAAGAAAAAAATTATATGAAATGAATACACTTTTAATACAGAACTTGATAAGTAAGTGCATTTCTTTTTCACGTGACTCATCCCATCAGAACATTCTCTCCAATAAAATGATTATTTGCAGTTTGATTGTCAGCAGAAATCACATCATCATGTCTACAATTTTAAGAATATAAACATTTACACGTCTGTTATTAAATCAATCGTAATCATGTAATTCCATTTTGAGTATATACATTCTTTCATTTACTTATTCTCGATATAAAGATACGTAAGTTTAAATACAATTAATCTATCGTTCGTACGCTACAATAGTGGCGTACTCAACAACAACTCAAAAAACTCAACTCAACTGAAAAAATCAAAGTGTTGAGATAAATGAGTGTGAAGTTTCACTTTGTCTTGAAATTCTTCATTCCTGCATTCACACTTCTGCCACTTGGTGCAATACTAGTAGAGGAAAAGTGATAGCAATGAAATGCAAAAATTGGAGAGCAAATTAGTCACTGAAAAAATGTCTCATTTTTTTTGTAAAATACATGGCATACTTAAGTATCTGACAACATTAACTGATTTACTCTACAATAAATAGGCCTAGGAATTTCCGTCATGTTTCGTCTAGATATACAGCAGGAAATCATTCTAAATAGTTGTAGAGAAAATACGTAAGTAGTATTATTCCCTATTATAAGGAGAAAAATATGAAAAGAAAAAAAGCACGTGCGGTATTTTTTTCAAGTACAACCAGCTACCTCTCT
This sequence comes from Acheta domesticus, assembly GCA_031308135.1. Taxonomy (NCBI): domain Eukaryota; kingdom Metazoa; phylum Arthropoda; class Insecta; order Orthoptera; family Gryllidae; genus Acheta; species Acheta domesticus. The sequence continues at coordinate 14,404,695 of JAHLJT010000631.1, read as the reverse complement.
CAAATAAGAGATAATTATGCAGTTTAATTATTAATTTAGTTTTCACCAACCACAAAATAAAATCAATTATATTATTGAAGATGCCGTATTACTGCAGACCAATGTTATTGAAAAAAGTGAAAACATTGTAAAACTCAAAATACCACGAATAAGACGAAAATGGACTCCTATATATCCTACAAAATTGTCTTAAAGCAATCCAATTATTACGTTGTATTTTTACAATAAAGAATTTAATATTGAACATATTGTAAAATTTTTAATAATGATGGAAAATAATGTGGGTTTGGGACCAGGGTTCCCGACTAAAATAATAGCGAGGATGTGGGCGGTCCGCTTCGCTCAAGATGAAGAGAAAGACTCTTCAGAAGCTGCTCCAAAACGGTCACCACGATAGAATGAATGTTAGTGCTGCCTCTGAGCAGAGTTAACTACGATGGAACCTACCGAAAGAAAACTCAGAGGGAACGTCTCCTGCTACATAATGTCATCTTTATTGAACGAGATGTGTTTTTCGAAAATGTGAACATTGATGTTCCAAATCCGTTTACTGGTGTACAATTTTTTTAAAAATAGAACAAAAGATAGATACACGAACCGATTTTATATTCCATTTTCAGAGGTGATGTTTAGCAAAACTTATCTCTGGTCATTTCCTTTATTAAATGCAATACTATTAGAAGTCAAAAGTTATCATTTTTTATTCATTTGGGTCGTTTAATGAAACTTTGTTTTGTTGTTTCACCATGACCGTAAAATCTGAGGATACAGGAACTGCACGTGCTGGATGCGATAATATCAAACATTTTTGTGATTGAAGAGACAGTAAATCTTAATATTCGAATGTATTTTCTGAAAATGATTTTTGAGTTAGGACTGTTTTGTAGTATATCCGCGATTTGTGTCAAGGTGAGGAGTATATTTATAGAGCAAGCACTGACGTCTCTTTCTATTATCTCTATTAACCTCACAAGCCTGTAATTTAAGATGCGTAGTAGGTTTGGACTGATTTATTTTCAGTTTTACCAGATACCAAACTATGGCGTTTTGCTTCCTTACATCTTGGCAATCAGATCAACAGGGGTATTTTTCAAGGGGATTCACTATCCCCTCTGCTGTTTTGCATTAGTTTGCTCCCACTATCTAGACAGTTATCTCAAGATGACTTTGGCTACAAGCTCCACGGTGATGAAAGGCCAGTATCACATTTGTTTTGCATGGATGATCTGAAAGTGTTTGCTAAGAATGAAGCGATTCTCTCCGAAAGGCTGTCTATCGTGAGAGACTTTAGCAATGACATCTGCATGAAGTTTGGTATTGACAAATGTGCAAAAATCAATTTAAGAAGAGGAAAACTGACAACGTCTGAGAGCGTTGAAGTTGATATGCACGCAGTGATTCAAGATCTTGAGCCAGGTAAAACTTACAAATATCTGGGCATTGAAGAATGTGAGACCATCTCGAACGACACAATGAAAGACAGAATTCGCAAGGAGTATTACAGAAGAGTGAGACTTGTCCTGCAATCTGCTCTGAACTCCAGGAATACAATATCTACAATTGGTAATCTGGCGGTGCCTGTAGTCGAGTACAGTTCCGGACTAGTGGACTGGACTGAGCAAGAAATCCGCATCATGGAACGAAAAACCAAAAAACTGCTGACAATGCATCATGTCGCCCACCCTCGAGCTGATGTACATAGACTTTATGTGTCACGTAAGGAAGGAGGAAGAGGAAGTGCAAGAAATTGCTTTATTTGGCACAGCCCACATTTTGCGCAAAGTATTGTAGAGGTACCGACAGTCCCTAGATCTGCTCCGTAGGTAACTGGTTGCAACCTGGAGTAGATTTCATACTCAGCCGACTCATAACATCTGTAGTCGTGATACGGAGCAATAATAATAATAACTAGACTGAGAAAGAAATTCGCATCACGGATCGAAAAACCAAAAAACTGCTAACAATGCATTATGTTTCCCACCCTCGAGCTGATGTACATAGACTATATGTGTCACGTAAGGAAGGAGGAAGAGGCCTCAGAAAAATTGAGGCCTCCTGGCCCAATGCAATTGTCGGGATGAGAAAGTATGTAGTCAGCCATCAAGATGACCCTCTAATGAGGCAGGTCATGACATCTGACCGAAGAATGAAAAACAGAAGCATTGTTAGTGTAGCAAGAAGCATTGCAAAGAAAACTATGCAAGACACGTCGAATAACACAGACACTGAACTTCTGATGCTACTAAACATGAAATGTGAGACACAAAAAAATGTTAAAGAACTCGTGGAGAGACAAACCACTCCATGGACAATATCTAAAAAGAGTGGACAAGGTGCAGCTAAATAAAGTTCAATCATTTATGTGGCTTAAAAGGGGAAGAATGAAGCCAGAATCAGAAGCTCTTATAATAGCTGCCCAAGATCAGGCGTTGAGAACACATTATGATAAAGCGGTTCTCAAAATTTTCCACGATGATAAATGTCACATTTGCCAGGAACGCGTAGAAACCATTGATCATGTTGTCTCAGCTTGTCCAATTCTAGCGAAGACCGAATACTTGAAAAGAAAGGACAGGGTGTGTAGGTACCTCCACAGGCAGATCTGTACCGCCTTCGAAGATCCAAACAGATGCCCCAAGTGGTTTTGGTACACTCACCAAAAACGGTGACGTTTGTTGGATTGTGTACGATATTGTACGACCAATAAATTCAAACTGATCACATAATAGCGGAAAACAAACCGGATATAATTGTCCGGGATTTGGAGACTAAATCGTGTTTACTTGTCGTTGTTGCTGTACCTTGCGATCAAAACGTCGTTACCAAGGAGGTAGAGAAACGTCTTAAATACAATAGTTTGGAAATCGAGATCAGCCGAATGTGGGGCGTAAAAGCACAGATCGTACCGATAGTTATCGGAGCTCTGGGATTTGTTCCGCAACACTTGTGGAAGAATTTGTCTAAACTCCCAGGTAAATCAAAAGACTGGGAAGTGCAAGAAATCGCTTCATTTGGGACAACCCACATTTTGCGCAAAGTATTGTAGAGGCACAGACTGTCCCTAGATCTGTTCCCTAAGTAGCTCATTGCAACCTGGAGTATTTTTTATATTCAGCCGACACATGACACATAACCTCTTTAGTCGTGATATAGAGGAATGATGATGATGATGATGATGATGATTATAATAATAATAATAATAATAATAATAATAATGGGAAAGTATGTAGTCAGGCATTTAAGATGACCTACTAATGAGGTAGGTCATTAAATCAGACCTAAGAATGGGAAACAGAGGCATTGTAAGTGCAGTAAACAGCATTGCGAAGAAAACTATGCAGACACGCAGAATAACATAGATACTGAACTTCTGATGCTACTTAACATGAAATATGAGTAACAAAAAATGTTAAAGAAATCGTGAAGAAACAAATCAATCCATGGACATCATTAAAAAAGTAGACAAGGTGCACATCAATAAAGATCAATCATTTATGTGGCTTAAAAGGGGAAGAATGAAGCCAGAATCGGAAGCACTTGTAATAGCTGCCCAAGATCAGGCCTTGAGAACACGATATTATGATAAAGCGGTTCTCAAAATTTCCCAAGATGATAAATGCCGCATTTGCCTGGAGCAAGTAGAAACCATTGATCATATTGTCTCAGCTTGTCCAATTCTAGCAAAGATCGAATACATGAAAGGACACGATAAGATGTGTAGTTACCTCCACTGGCAGATCTGTAACACCCTCAAAATTCCAAAAACATACTCAAAATTGTACGAACATCCAAAAAACCTGTGACGTCTGTTGAAGTGTGTACAATACTGTACGACCAACAAATTCAAAGTGATCGCACGATAGCGGCAACAACAGAGAGAGGTGGCAGAGAAACTGTTAAATACAAGAGTTTGGAAATCGATATCAGCCGAATGTGGGGCGTAAAAGCACAGGTCGTGCCGATAGTTATCGTAGCTCTGTGATTTGTTTCGCAAAATTTGTGTAAGAACTTGGCTAAACCCCTAGTCTTCAAAAGTCTGGGAAGCGCAAGACATTTCTTTATTGGTAACAGCCCACATTTTGCGCAAAGTATTGTAGAGGCACCTACAGTTGATTACTGTATAGCCGTTAACGTTGTTCACAGACGGACAGATGAACATATATTTTGCTGAAAACCAATTTTTCGATATCAAGGACTCATAAAATGTAAATTCTGACCACAGAACGTGTTAGAGGAAGCATTTTACTCCATGTAGGAACAAGGATTATCCACTTTTTCGCAGTCAGTGACCTAGAAAACGAAATTTGTCGAAAAATCATTGTTTTTTGCTGCACTATTTCATAAATTTCTCTTTTCTACGTATATAGAAGTGCATGTATAAAATGCGATACGATAATAGTATGCGATAAAGTACAAGGGTTGGATAACAAATAACGAAAAATTATATTTTTTTCTCTGAAATTACTTTATTGACAGAGGTATTTACATATCTTCAAAAATAATCGCCTCCTTTATTAAAGACCTTTTGCCAAATATTAGGAATGCGTCGTACATCTGCGCGACTATTTCTGTGGATATCCCATACTGACCGTCCTTTAACATAAGTAATTTATTCTCTGGAATTGTACCGGGTTCTTCGGAGTGTTTTTTCATTTTGCTCAAGAGATTCGACTGCTGAGTACGGTAACTTTGGCTCATCACATGCTTAACGCAGTCTCTGACAACATTCTTGCTTACTCCCACCTCGTACTACATGAATTTTGAGACACGAACATTGCTCTACCTTTGTAAACATGACGTTCGGGCGCTTGCACTATTACTATGAAGTTCAACAATATACACACTACAGTAGACTGAAAGAATGCTGTTCTTGCTCGCTGCACACACTCATCTAATGGTCCTATATTCTCATTACTTTTTATCCAACATATGTAAAAGTATTTGTGCCCTTTATTGTCTTTTTCAATCTATTTATAACGAAAACTATACTTAAGTGTATTGAAAACGAATGAAGGCACTCGATCCCATTGTTCGGTTATAGTTTACTCTCTTTACTGTATTTATTTTGTGTATAGAGTATACTTACTGAATTTACCTATATCATTGAAATCTGAGCATTTCAGAGGGGGGCAGGCGGCCCAATTTTAATTCATCATTCTATTTTGATTTTTGCTACGTTTCCTGGTGAATGTAAAGGATGATTTGACGAAGAGGAATATCGCCGCAGTAGTGACGCGCAGAGAATCCCATCGTTGTACTTCAGGTATAGTCCTGCCCGACCTGCGTCATAAGTCCTTTCTCGTCGGGGAAAACAACTCCATTTCTTCCTGCTATCATCATGACACTGAGACTGAGTCTTCCGCTGTGAAAGCGAGCTTTTGTGAGCTTATTCATTACCAGCATCATATTTATTTTTAGGTTTATGCAGGAAACTACCTTTTATTTTGGATACATGCTTTGACGCCGTACATTTTTAAGAAGACTGAATTTGGAGCATACTTGTGTGTGGAAATTGATATTATATAACTAAAATTCTTTACATTTCGTGCTAGATTTTCATTCATCAAAAAATGAAATTTAAAAGATTGTTCAATGAAACTCAAAGATTTTGTGAAAAATCTAAATTAAAGTTCACGTTCTTATCGGATTCCATTCAATTTGCTAATTTTGGCAACTCATTTCCAGAAGACATTCTCTTATCTCTGAGCGACAGTTATGGCGCACGTTTTGACAACGATCGACTGAAATAGTTATTTATGTATCAAGGGTGTTAATTATATGTTTTTGCCCCGAGGGCGACTTCCAAACCCCAGGCCTCTGGCCCAGAGGCCCTCGGGGTTGGAAGTCGCCTGAGGGGAAAAAACATCTAGTAACGCCCGTGGTACATACAAAACTTTATGGTTTACTACGAGACGCATTGTAATAGTCATTTGTCAATATGACGTCAGATAAACAAAACAGAGTGTGTGTCTAATTTCTATTGCATAATCGTTATTGGACTGATTTGTTCGTACAAAATGAAAGACTTGTGAAGTTCCTGCGGATATTCTTTCAAAAGCTAACTACGGACAGTGGTTTCCATGAAAATCTTGAGAAATATATGATACTGTTGGTGATGTATTTGAGATTTACCAGTGTGAAAAACAGTGTGAAACGGTACTTCTAGGTTATTAGCGTCTATTGTCAAACGTTATTTACAATATGTCATAACACCAAAAAATAACATTTTAAGGATGCTATCCGATGTGCCTTATATATATCTTATTATTACGACTAGTACTGCTACCGAAGAACATAATTATGTCGCTAAAAAAAGGGAATATGAACAATGATTGATGGCAATTATAAATTCACGGGAACATTCCAAATTGCAATTTTCGTATGAATCAAGCAAAATAAGGTTTATAACGAATTATTTCATTTATTTGAGCATTCTGCCATTTATTTATTGTATTTTCTTGCATCTTAACTTGAAAAAATCATGACTATATTCTGTGTGTTGTGTTGGTATTAGAGCGGGCCATAAAGTATTCAAAAGGCCCTAGGGCATAAAGAACCAGAAAGGCCCACAAGGGTATTAAGTATACCATTTCGTGTTTTGTTTCGGGTCTGTAAACACACAGCAATGAACTAGTAAACTATAAAATAAATTCATGGTTATATATCCAAAGACCCAGATATGAAAAAATAAAAAGAAAAGAATAGTGTGACGGAGCTTCATCAATCAGTGCAGTTATCAGAAATCTTTCCACAGACAACCAACTCTGCGAACTAATTTCGACCATTCCCACCACAAATTCCAGTGCGTAGAGATCTTTTTCATTTTTCAAACGGATAAAAAATTACTTCCGCAATGCCCAAGGACAAAAGAGACTCTCTCCTTTTGCGGCGATTAATATCGAAAGTGCTATCTCGGATGACCTTACATTGATTCCTTCATTTGAAGACAACATCATTGACTTCTTCGGGAAGAAAAATCGAAGAATCGATCTGCATTTTAAACATTTGGTAAGTACGTGCGTATTTGTAAAAATGTTCTGCGTGGTGTCATCATGACTAGCACCGGTTATGTTCTTCTGGTTCATATATTTTATTTATTTATTTGGTAAAAAAAAGGAAAAAAGTATATGACGTATGGGGGAAGAGATTGTATGCGCACATTTCTTGAGGCCCAAAATTTAAATAAAAAAAATAAAAAAACACCCCTGCGAAATTAGCAACATTTGAAAAACTAGAAAAATTTAGAAAAATTATTATTTTAGAAAAATAGAAATCAGAAAAATGTTTGTTCCCGAGTTATAGAAAATCAATTGCAACGGTAAAATGAACTGCTGATTTAATTTTTCTGCATTGGTAACAAAATAGTAACGAACATCATTTCTACTCCTACCACTACAAGCAAAAGGAGTGCTCATCAAAACGTGCGCACAGTGAAGCTACATGATGGTTCTTGCCCATCTTAGGACACAGATTAATCCACCTGTTCAGCAGGGATGTTGCGTAGAATTTGCTCTTGCGGATGTCAGGACATAATGCGTGGATATTGTTCCGTCATTTCGGATCGCTTGTAGCCTTGGTCACTGTCGCGTTGCATTCCCGGAGACCGCAGGTGTCTAATTAAAACTAGTAAAATTACGTTTCGGACTATGTCTACTACCAAAGTTGTATGGATGATAAATTATTTGCTACTTTTTATCGCATCCCCGAGTGGGTCGGCAACTGTTCAAAATTTGTCTCCTTTCTACATCGTTAAGACGAGAAAACGATGTACGTAATAGTTCATACACTGCATCTGTCATGACATTAACGTAAAATCAGATTTAATTAAAAAAATCAAGGAACACTAATAATCCGCAGCATACTAATTTAAAATGAAAAAAATTAATACTTCCTAAATAATAATTAATAATCACTTTGTCCACTTGTTAACTCGTCAATAAAACAGTGAACACTCGCGCTACGCGGGTTGCCTGTGAGTGAAATCGGAGTCTTCCGTGCGGGCAGGCAGCGAGAGAACTCGCTGGCCTGCGCACAACGCGCATTCGTCAAATATGGACGCAGCATCCCACTGTACTAAGCTCATTGCAGGGCAGCGGCGGCTGCCCCTCTAGGGCGGCGCCCTCTTCAGAAAAACCAACCTCGGGAAAAGTTTAGAAAGTATTAAACTTGCAATAATCAAATTTGCAATCGACTCGTTTAATTTGCGCATAACCACCAGAGCAATTTTTGAAAACGAATTTAGTTTTAAGTGCCCGATTATGCGGAAGATAAAATATTTGGACTGGGTAGCATCGTGGACTACCGGGAGTCCGTCCGTGATTGGTGCATGGCAATGGAAGTTCGAGGAGGAGTGGGGGTACTGGAAGTTGGGTGGGGGCAGAGTGCTCCTATTTCGGTTTTGTTCGGCCGAATCCGCGGCAATTAACGAAGCAAAGACTACCGACCCTTTCATCTGATTTCATAAATTACTGTTTTCTTTCCTTGAAATATTTTTTTTAAAAAATCTTATTTTCGAGTGAGCATAAATGTATCTTCCATTATCAACGTAAAAGTTGTCTTAGACAAGGATTTAAATTCTGACACGAATACATCATTGTACTCTACATGCCATATTTTTCCTCGTTCAAGAAATATTTTGAAGAGGTAAAATGAATGTGATAGTTCGGCCGTAGAGTAAAGATGTATACTTAGTCTATAGTTCGGCATACATACCGCCCCTCCTAATTCGCAACCCATCAGCCTCCACTGCGCCTTTTCTGAGAACATGGTGGAAGTAATGTTATTTCCACCGTGTCTCAGAATACGGAGCGAAGCGAGGCAGCGCCCGGCCTTTACCTACCCTGACAACGAGTGTTGCAGGCGGGTGCATATCTCTGCGTTCAGATTGTAAGGCGCACGGGCTATTATAATTCGGTTTTTCTTTCTCGGCGTACGGGGAGTGTCAATAAAATGGAATATCTCACGGTCTTTCGCGTCATTCTCAGTTGCGCCGCCAGGGATCGCATAATCGCTAGCACTGCGCGATAGTCGTGATCATGCGACTCCTAGCGGCTCAACCGATAACGACGCGAAATACCGTGAGATATTCCATTTTATTGACACGTTCCCGTGCGCCAAGAAAGAAAAACTATAGAAATAGCGCTTGGAAAGGAAATAACGCTCGTGCCATGCTAATGAACTGTTCATTATACATTTCCAGATGAATAATACTATACATAAAAACATTATTATTTATCTTATAAAATTATTAAGAGCCAGTTATGTTTTTTATTATGAAATGTATTAAATCGTAATAGTACATATTCACCAAGGAAGGCAGTTCCCACCTTGAGAGCGTAGGCTTCCGCGGCCGGAGTCAATATTAAGTTGGCTGTCCGGGTGACGCCGCGTCCATGGCAAAGGTGCCGACGTTTCGGTCGCCATTCTGCGACCTTCCTCAGGGCGTCATGCATTACACCCTGAGGAAGGTCGCAGAATGGCGACCGAAACGTCGGCACCTTTGCCATGGACGCGGCGTCACCCGGACAGCCAACTTAATATCAGTTCCCACCTTGTTTACCCCGAGGAGCCACCACTGCCATAAGTGATAGCAAAGAGCGTTGTTGACAAAATCTAATAACCAGACATGCTGGCTCCCGTGTAATAAAATCTATTGAATGAAATGAATAATGAAAAAATGCCTTCCACGTGATTCCTGCAAGCCTCTTTTCATTGAGCTGGGAATCTTACCATTGCCTTGTCTACTTATTTACGAATCTGTAATATTTGTCAAAAATGACCTACTTAACGGAGGGAACATATTTTCATGCAATATTGATATTTATAATTACAACACACGCCGTAGAAATCACGTGCATCAAGTGTCAGTATCAACAGCTCAGTACAAGAAATCAACATACAATACATGTACGTTACTTTACAACGCATTGCCAGATGACATAAAACAATTAAAGTCAGTACACAAATTTAAGTTTAAAGTAAAATCTTTTCTGCTGCAAAACTGCTTCTATACAATTAGAGACTATACTGATTGTCAAAAAGAAAAATAATGTTTAATGTAACTAAACAAAGATATATAATGAATTAGTTTACGTTTGCATTGTATACATTTAAAAAAAATATTTAATACGCTTGTAACAAGTAATGTACTTCAGCTTCCGGGTCAATGACCCCCATCTCGATCAGGTTTTTGTCCAGTTTCCCTGATCCATTGAGCAAATGCTGAGATGGCCCCTTGTTTTGCTTCTGGACGTAAATGTAGCTTCACTGTGCGCACGTTTTGTTGAGCACTCCTTTTGCTTGTAGTTCATTTACAGTTGAAATTGATTTTCTATAACTCGGGAAAAAACATTTTTCAAATATTTTTATTTTTCTAAAATAATTATTTGCTAAATTCATTTTTTTTTATTAATTCTGGCCCTCGAGAAAATGTGCGCAGATAAATTTCTTTCCCCACACGTCATATACAGTTTTTACTGTTTTTTGACAAATAAAATAAATAAAAAAATATTTCCATCGAAAACGAGTTACAGGTTTGATATAATAGTCCCGACGTCGAAACGAACAATCTTCCCACTCATCTCGAATCAAGCAAAACGAGGGCTCAAGAAAATGTGGGCGGATAATACCTCAAACATCGATCGTGAAGAGTAGAATACCATACTGTCCTTTCCAGTTCTTTGTCAACTGACCATGAAGTTCTGCAGCCCTCGATCTTAAGCCCTAATCCTATTATGGATAAACGATGTGTCGTCGTCCATTAGAAATGGAAGAACAGTTCTTTATGCAGATGACACGAATGTTCTTTGCAAAACCGAAACAATAATACGATTTCAGAACTTTCAAATTGGTTTCGTAATAACAAATGAGTTAACGAAGGGAAAATGGTTTCTACGAAGTTTTGAATTTCTGACAAGCAATCGCATGCACCGCTGAAAATTAACAATGTCTAGTTGGCTAATGTAAAGATAACATTTCCGGGAATCTCAGTTCACTCAAACCTTAAATGGAATATCCTTGTAAATGAATTTAGCATTAAATTTAAGTTAAAAGTTTTTTCAAATTTAGTCAGCCTTCATTCTACCTGTTATATGTATTGTGCAAAATTACTACATTTCCATCTGACATATGCCATGATATTGTAGGAAAGCTCGTTCTTTAGTACCCAGACTTTTAGATAAAATATTCACATGAATAAGCAAATGCCATCTTCGTGATCGCTCCAAGCCTCTTTTCATTGAGTATGGAATCTTGTCATCACTGCCTTACCTTTTTATTTATAAATCTGTAGTTTTTGTCAAAATTGATTTTCCTAATGGTAGGAACATATTTTCATTCAATACTGATATTTATGATTACAAAACACATTACAGAAATCACAATCATCAGGTGTCAGAATCAATAGCTCACTATAAAAATTTCACCTATAATATGTGTGTTACTTTACAACACATTGCTAGATTACTTCACAAAATTAAAATTGATATGTATTCTATAAAATTAAGACTATACTGTCCATCAAGAAGAAAAATATTTATTTTAACAATGATGCATTACTTTTCATTGGTACTGCATAATTTTTAAAAGATTTAATATGCATTTATAAAAAATGTACATCAGTTCAATGGGCATATTTAAGGGTGGGATGGGAGAGGGGCGCTCTGCCCTGGGTGACACCAATTAGAAAATATTATAGCATTTCAATTTTTCTGAATTATACACAATCATATACTTGTATTTTTATTAAATATTGTATAAACTATTCTGTAATAGATATTTTTACATTTGACTAGCTGGAACCTGACACATTGCTGCCGCAGAAAATATAATTGTGGAAACATTCCTCTCTTTCCCCTGTCTTTTTCCTCACTCTCTATCTCTCTTTTCCCCTCTGTCTCCCTTTCCTCTCATCAACTTGTGCCACCCGCTCCTCCAGTCCTCGCCCCATGTCACTCGGCAATATCCAGCAAACAATGAAGTCCAGGTGGATTGGGAATTGCATTTAACTGAAGCACCTTCTAGTGGAGTAATATTAATTGTACTATACCTATGTTCTTCCTGCAAGTGTAAGCAATACGTTGATAAAATTTTATCGCAATCGGCAGCACATTAAGTACGTACCAAGAAACATTGATTTTTATATAATAGATTTACGGGGGCTGACACTAACTGGAGCTATGCCACTGCTTCAACTTCTGGGTCAAAGACTGCCATCTCAATCAGGTTTTCTTCCAGTTTCTCTGCTCCATTGAGCAAATTAGGAGTTGGCCCATTGTGTTTTGCCTCTGGACATAATGTAACTTCAGTATGCTTATGTTTTGTTGACACCCCTTACTGTGCTCCTACAATTTTCGCAAGTTGTGGTTGGAGTACAGTTAGTGTGAGTTGCAATTTTGTTAGCAAAACTATAACTCAAATAATTATCTCTTACTCTATTTCTAATGTCTATTTTACAGACATTGCTGACTTTGCTTTGTTGGTACTTTTATTAATCATTCGTTTATGTTAAGTACAAGGGTGGGGCAGATTCTGGATCACACGTCATATACAGTTTTTACTTCTTTTTTTGACAAATAAATAAATAAATAAATCTCAAGAAAACATGCAGACTTATACTTCTGCACTATAGTACACAGTTTTTACAGTTTTTCACAAAAATAAATCAAATTATTGCCTTACTCTTCAAAGGAGATAAGATCAAGATTTCGCACAGATATTTACTAATCAGATAATATGCCCCAACCATGGCAAATTATTAAAAGAAAAATAACTACCTTCCTTTAATGCCCACGTTTCATTAATATAACACTTGGTGAATTCTGAAACTCTTCTCCTTTTGCCTTTTGATGACCGATTCTGAAACTTTGTTAGACAATTTTACTAATGTATGGAATATTCTTATTAAATATCCCTTGTCTATTTTCAAATAAATTCCCCAGTTCCAAAATAACGATGAATTTTGTCACATATGGTGACCTGGAAATTTTGTCACATATGGTGACAGCTATTGAAAACAAAACAATGAAACAAAAAGTAAAAAAGGAAATACTTTATTTTATACAGTATAAAATGTGTTACAGTAGAAGTGTTTTAGTGTAAAAATACCACTTCTGTAACTAGTTTCTCCAACAACTTGATTATTCTCATGGATGTCGCTGGAGAACAAAATCTTATTTACATCAAGCACACACAACTTCATATATAACATGCTTAAATCTGGCAGGATCTCAATAGGATACATAATATATAAGAAAGAATATAAAGAATTCTTACAATAATATACTACCTAAAAATCTCTCCAAATTCTTTCATATGAATCATGAAGGATAAAAATAATCCATCCATAGATTACAATATGCAAATATCCTATAAAATAACACCCAAAGTCCACAGAAAAGTAAATGAATAGTATCTTCAATGGGTAAACTTATTTTCATTACAACACATATTTTGTGACAAACAAACTTTTAACAAAACAGGAAATAGGCGCTTCATCTTCTATTAAGTAAACACTTCATTGGTTTCAAGTACCATTTTGCATGGTGAGAGTGACATGTACAGGAATAATAACTTCAATGAGAATTCAGTCTCAAACTTCCTGCGCAAACAAAGGAATTAGCCAAAATATGCTCCACAATGTGAGCACCTTCTGGTTTTCAATGCCAAGCAACACAGAATTCCCAGTGGAAAAAAGAAGATTGCACAAAATATTCCAAGACAAGTATAATCCTCTTCTAGCATGCCAATCTGAAACAGAAAGCATTCAATATAGAAATGTACATTCCCCAATGGATATCATTGGCAAACATATTCATTATACATATTTTAAAAAAACAAAAACAAATTTCAAGAAACAAATAATTGTAGTGCTACAGCAATTGGAAGGGTTAATGACACGTTCAAAACTACAATAAAAAAGCAGTTTTTTTGTTTGTAACCCAAAACAACAACTGAAATGTACTTAGACGTTACCAATCTTTTAACATTGCCTTATTCCCTTTCGGTTTCATAAAACTATGCAACTACAGTCCAAATGTTTTCGCTCAAAGACGAGTTTGGACCATACATGGACATCAGGGGCATAGTTACGCAGTTTTACAGTATTCAAACATTATTTGTTACAATGTAGTCTCGTAGTTTGTGAATCATGTAGAAAAAAAGAAAATTTCCACCAACATTATTTTCAGTCTCAAAATTGTTCCTTTTCACATGATTTTGTTAACACCAAGATTAAACAATATTTTCACAATAAAAAAAAATATATATATTAGGTGAGTCAGTCAATATACAGTGTTGGATTTTCTGTAAAAGCAAGCATATCATAAGCTCCAAGTTTCTTTTGGACCAAATACCAAAAGAATTATTAACATCTAAGGAATTATATAAAAAAATACTAGCTGAAGTAACCCGGGGTTACCCAACAATTTCTTTATTCCATCTGTTCTCTTTGTTCTGCTCTGCCCGGCAATGTTTATAGTAATAATGGTAAACATTGGGGGTTTCCAATAACACAAACTTGGAGTAACAAACAATATCTCTTTTTCTCTGCTTCACAAAAATGTTCATGCAAATTTAAGAGCATTTGCGAAAACCTCTGTTGAAATTAATTGTTCAAGAATACAGGGGAAGATTGACTCAAAAGTACCAGACACCATATTTGGGTTTAGAGATTACAGATCACAACCATAAACATTAGGAGAATTACTACAATGTCAAAGAACAAGTACAAAAAGCGATGTTTTGGCATTATTTTCACTATCACAAAAGCATTCAAGCGTTTGGACAAAAGATAGTTAAAAAAAATGGATATTTTGGTGCTTAAAAACGTGATTTTTTTCTTAAAACGATGAAAATATTTATTCATTACCCGTATTAAAACCAGTAACAGTTCCCAAGACATCTCAATTGAAAAACTGACTCCATTGCCTTTATCATTGCATATTCTGTCTGCGCAATCTGAGGAAGTTTGGGAGCTGTTTCAAGTGTATGCTATTGCTCAGAGTCATTGCCTGAATTGACAAGTTTTGGAAAAGGCCCTAGGATGTTTTGACAGGTTGTACACCGGACTCACCTCACTCAATTAGGTAAGTCCCACAGTAACGGGAGATGTTTGATCATCTATTGCTTTCCAACTGGCACATCTTTCACTGTGTGGCAGTATTTGACTTGAAACTACTCAAAATAAGCATTTATTAATATAAAATTTAGTGAAATATGAAATAATATTTGTTTCAAAGGAAATAATTATTTTATGCAACATATTCAAAACATTTATTTTTAAGTGAACATGATTTGGTACGTGGAAACTGTGAGGTACTACTGTAATTTCCACTAAACAAACAAGATAAACACAAGAAAAAGATTTATTTACCTCAAAGTCTGATCCTTAGAAATTACCATGCATGGAAACAACTTGTAGAAGGAATTTAGGTTTGTACAAATGATAGACAATCTCTCATGATCTAATCCTATTTTACACACAAATGGTGTACTTCAGAGAGATCACATGATCCCACTGCTTTCCAACTATTGTTAGCAGACTAGAAATTGCAAAAGCAAGACTGAGTTTCAACATTTGAAAGGCACAGGGGAAGAAAACCCATCAAAAGTCCACTTTTGATGAAATTTTAAATTTTGACATTATGTTGTTGTCTTAATTGAGTACTATTTGGGCCTCAAGATTAAGATTGGTAACAAATATCCCCCAATTACATAAACAAATGATTGATATTAATATCTCAATTAGGAGGGCAATTTATATTTTGTGACAAACATTAGGTGTAATACAACTCAATGACACTACGCTACAGCGTAATACATTTAAATGTTTACCTTACTGAATCACTCACATAATTTTAAGATAAAATATGACATGGTTATTACTTAAATAGACTCACGAATGTCCTAGAAATACTGCACTAACACTGCCTACCTACATTGCTAACATTAATAACAATAACAGCCTAGGTAAATGGGTAAAGGACCTTAGTAAGGATTTTGTCTCTACTTTAATTCATTTATAAGTTTAAGCAACATTTGCTTAATTTCTATAAAATCACTTTTGTTACACATATACATATATATTTCAGCAGAGACCTTCAACTGAATAATGACCTGAAAATTTTAGGCTTATCTGGAACAATTAAATAATTTGCAACGAAGTTAACATCTTTTCCCCATAATTTCTACAAAATGGAACCTCCAAGCCCATAGTTGACAATTCATTTATAGTTATTAGTATATAGTACCACTCCACAGTCTCAAAATGTTATACATGAACAAAAATACATCGGCTATCCAAACTGAAACATAATACTTACCCGACAAGCAGGACATCCCCCAACAATTATGATATCAGGTGTAGATTGTACAGTAATAGATGTAGCTCCATACGCTGGTACATATTGCCCAGGGAGCGGGGCACTGGGTCCTGGATATGGCTGATATCCAGGAGGTAAAGGATTGTTGCCGTAGGCTGCTTTGGAACAATAACGCAAATGAATAGCCTAGGACTAGGTAAATGAATGCTGTGTCAAACAAATGATCGAATGTCATCTTACCTGGAGCTGCAGGTGTTGGAGTGTAAGGAGGTGGTTTATCATATTCGGAAGCCATCACGAGTTGTCTGCTAAGCTACACACGCCTACGATATGCACGTACCCGATTGCTGATCACAGTGTAGTGTCACAAAGATTAATTACAACAAAGATCATGACAGCTCCTGATCATGTGATCGACCGGAAGTTTGATAACTGCAATCGTTGAGAATTGGCTATATCGATAACCATATATCGATTTATAAATCGAGATTTTTCCCGCGTCAGGAAGTCGGAAAATACAAAAAGGCGCGTTTGGAAATGTTGGCGGCCATTGCTAGTCTTGTAATTGCCAACGTATTTGTAAATAAGTGGAATGTGGCAATCCTTGTAAGGTCAGCGTGTCTGCGTTTTGTGTGACAGATTTTTATTCAGAATTTTTTTAATGTATTTAAAAGATGAATTTCTTTGCACATTAGGAACAAGTGAAGAAAAAAGGATGAAATATATGAATTGAATTTACTGGTGAGGTTGGTCAACTTGGGACGCTCAAAGAACAGCTTTGCTTGTGCATCTGATAGTTGTGATGAAGTTGAAATGAGGTAGGTCTGGAATTGTTTAGGCAGTGTTTTCGTGATTGCGGTAAGTTTGTGAGCAAAATATTGTTGTGGAGATTCAGAAACTTACTGTCCAGGGCGTTTTGTATTTTTCAATGTTGCCCAGAAATAACAAAATGTTGAAGTTCTTGTTCCCAGCTTAAGTGTCATGGAAGTGATTTTAAGTTCAGTGGTTTTGGGGGCATTTTGTTAAATATACTGTGTAGGATGTGGGCGTGCGTATGTGTGTGCTATCATGAGCTACATTTGATTGCTTGGTATTAAAATCCTAGCTTTAATATCTTAATTTTTATGTAATTGATATTGTTTCAGGTTTATTTTATTGTAATTCTGTATTTGTAGGACAAACATACTTTATATCTAAGTTAAATGTGATGTAATTGAACTTTAAGACCGTATTTTATGATGATCTTTTCATTGTCTTGTTTGACTCATTTTAGTCAACCTGATCGAAAGGAATCTTGTGTAATTGTGTACATGTAATTGGTAGGGTAACTAAAAAAAAGTATTTGTAGTTAATCTTGCTTATAATACTTGTAATTTGATTTTTCGATAGTACCCGACAACATCAGGTCATTGTTACATCTCCTGCCTTATAAAATGAATATTTTTAATTAATTTGCGAACTTTTCAACTGGGCTTGTGGCCTTAGAAACATGCTTACCACTTTTAAAGATTCCTTTTATGAGGCTGGAGGTGTAAGAATGACCTAATGTCATCTGCCACTATGGAAAAATCAAAGTATAAGTTGTTATTTGTGTTTTTCATGTCCTTGTATTTATTGGTGAATTAAAATTGTCAAACACAATAAATATGAAACTGTTTTGCATCGAAATTTGTAACCAATATTGGTAAACAGTCTTGCAATATTGTAATTGGGGAACTTTGAATTATTTTTCATAAAATAATATAAGTTACATTCATTCTTGAATGTTAGTATGTTGGGAAGTTGAAACAGATTTTGAGTTTTTTGTTCTGTAGGTTCAACAGAAGAGGTGTGTGATCATTTGAATACTGAAAGTTAATATTTTAGATAGCAATCATATAATATTGGCCCCGTATTTTGTAAACATCAGTTATTTAAGTTTTGTAAATAATAATTTATCATATGGAAGAGCTGTGGTCAATGGAAGTTTAGAGAGTAATTGAAAATTATTGGAATAGTTTTCAGATCATTATTGATCCAAAGTATGTTATGTATTGTAGACAATCATATATAAAACAGGAGTTAAGAAAAGGCACAACACAGGTTATAATAAAAAGGCACTTATAGTTTTTGCATTTTTAAAATGTACAATGTTTCCCGACTTTTTTGTGTCTCTTCTTCAGGTACTGCCTATGAAACAAAATATATACTCTACATCAAATCAAAATGAAACAAAACCATAATTTACAAATACACGTAAGTGCAAAGTACAGCAAGGTTTTTGAAACCACAATTCTTTATCCATTTTATTACAACCTATGTTGTGCTTTTTATTAACTCCTGTTTTATATATGATTGTCTACAATATATGATACTTTGAATCAATAACCATTTGAACGGGCAATCAAGAAACCACTCTTTTATAGCTTTCAGATGAGTTTGTAATTTCTGCTTTTGTGGATGCTGTAGAAAGTTTTGTGAATTATAATTTTGTGTAAAACTGTTTCTCAGTATTGCTAAAAAAATTATGAAAATTTTTAATATTTCATTATGCACATAATCTGTATCTGCCATTACCTATGGATTTTTTGTGAATCGTGACAGATAATTTGAATTGAAAATTAGAATGTTGTATACAGTGTGAAATGCCTTAGATGTTACTGAATGTATACTTGTAAAATGAAAACATCCAAACATGAAAATTCTTTCTTGTATTAGTGTGAGAAATATTTCAAGCATTATTAGTACACAACAGTTGGTGCCAATCATTTCCATAATTGAAAATTTCATTTTGAGAAATAGGAAAACAAAGGGCAGTTGTCTTCCATTGTGTTGTTTCTGACTTGCAGTATTGTACTATGATCTGTGGAGCTGTTTTCTGAGCTACAATAATTGTAATAACTATAATTATTATAGTTTTGAAGAAGGTAAAACGTTGCTATAGATGTAATATAAACTCTAATCCAATGACATAAAATTCATAATTTAAAATAATATTTCACTTGTGTTTTAAACAGGTGTTGCCTTTTGAAAACCGATTTTTTGTTAGAATTTCTGTCAAATTCAATATTCCCTCATTTCTGTATGAGGGAATAAGAATTAGAAAGGGTTACAGAGAAAAGCCTGTGTATCTGGTAGCCTTCTGGTTATTATTAATGCAATCAAAAATTGAATGAACTATCACATTCAAAATTATTGTAATAAACTGAAAGTTAAGTAATCTAGTGTGTTGTCTCAACTCTTCTATGTAAATTTCTTTCTCCTGGGAAACAAAAGGCCTGTGTGTGTGTGGCCTGACCTTGGAAGTATGCAATAAATTAAATTTCTATGATTCATCCTTACTGTATTTTGAAGATTCATTGAATTTGCAGATTGTAAATATTTAATATTAATGATGTAAGGAACCTAATTCTGTTATGAAGCATTTTCATGCTTATGCCATAAATAAATTACTTTCTGGTGTTTGCAGGGTGATGACTCCTCATTTTTTTAATTAAATGAAATTGAATAAGGAATATCATAACAAAATAATTTCTGTACTTGCTAAAGTTTTTGTGAAATTTCTGTGTTTCTATTTCGTTCTTACAGAGTGGCTCCAGGGAAGTTAGTGAGAAATTGGGGAAAATTTAGAAGAATCGTTGGAAGCCAAGGGAATTTTCAATACAATTGTTTAACTCATTTTGATTGCATTGAATTTGACTCTCATGAGTTAGATGAAGTGAACATCAGGTAGCATGGAGAAGAGGACTCAGCCTGTTCATATCAACTTGCTTTTATTTAATTATTAGATTTATTTACTTTTATAGTATATTTTGTGAAATCCTACAATTTTAATCAGGAAAAAGTGACCTGAAAAAGTTGGTAATATTTATTTCTGGAAAACAATGGCCACCCTTTCTGATTCTTGAAATATATTTATTGTGTTTGTCATAATGTATATTATTTACTTTCTCGCACTTACGAACGTAAGAAGAGAATGTATTCTAATTGGGCACTGGAAAAATCATGAATGTTTTTATCCTTTCTGCCAATGTGCATAGCTCTTCTTGCTAGACAAGTATTTAGGGATGTTTGTGTTATTTGATTGATTTTTATGTGGCTTTCTTTTTTCGCTTCTCATGTACATCTGATATGTTGTCATGTTTATAAGTTTTATTGTAGAGGGATTATTCAGTTTGGTGGAGTGTAATTGTTTTCATAATCATGAAAGTTGTGCCAATTTTTTGAGATTGGTTGTGTAGTGTTAATAGTGATTTTGTCAGAGAAATAAAATTTGTCTATTTTATAGTAATTATTTTGAATGCTGTGTTAACTTTAGTGGTATTGCTGATATTTATAAAAATTATGCAGGAATTTTATTTTGTATTTTCTCATTAATTTGTTGCAGGTGAAACAAACTTTTCCATGATGAAGCATACAACCCCATCTTTCTCTTCATCACTTGAACATTTGACTGCCAAAATGAAATCTTACCCCAATGGTTCTGCAGGTAAAAAATATAGTTTGGGCAAAAATACTAAGGCAGCATTTGATGTGAAAAAGGTATCCAGAAAAGTTCATTCAAATATTAATTTTTCCAAACTGGATGAGGTGTGCCTGGATGTTGGAAAAGTTGATTTAAGTTGTTCTGCCAGACTCAGAAATGATTCTGGCCTTAGCCCTTTGAAAGGATCTAGAGAATGGAATGGTGAAATTCACGAAGTGAGTTTTTTGGATAAATATGGTGATACTCATAAATGTACAGTTCACGTGATTGATGTTAATGAATATGAAAATTTGAAGACTATGCGTTCTTGCTATGTCCAGTTGGAGTCGTTGGAGTCTACAGGAAAGAGTTCCTTTGGGATTCGTCCACAAGTTTGCGGCACTGGGTTTCGAGGAGCAGAAGATGAAGAGTGGAAAGGTTGGAGATCCAGCATTTCATTTTCTCAACAACATGGCTGTCCATTGGTTCGAATCACAGAAGGATCAAAAGTGTCTGAGGTGCTTGTGATGGATGAAGATTTAGTAGATAGTGAATGTAAAATTTTGGAGAAACGTAATGGATACAAACTTAATCGCAGCAATTTCAAATCATCTGTTCTTGGAACATGTGAGAGTGGCAATGGAAAGAAATCGTGTGAAGAAGAGAATTTTGAATTGAAAGAAAAATTGCAGAAGTTATTTGAGGATACTACAGAATTGCATAACTTCTGTGAGTGCATAGACTTTTCGGTCTGTAGCCCCCAGTTTCAGTCAGATCAAAATAAGCCATTCATCAGGAAATTAAATTTTTCTGGAGGTGAAATTGATGTGCCAAGTACTTCAAATTCCAATGTAGGAGCTACAAGGGAAAGATCAGACCGTAATGTGTGCTCTAATTGTGTTCATGATACTAACATGTTTTTAGGATTTAGTGATGGTGCAATATTTTTATCTGAAAATTATGCTCGAGGTTTCTTAGACTACTACGATACAATTAATATTCAAAATGGGATAGTAATGTGAATCAAAAAGACCATTTGGAAAGTGTTACTTCAAGTTGTTTCATGTTCTCCCCCCTCATTCACAGTTGCTTTTGTAATGCAAATGTATTTTTTGATATAATATTGAAATTACGGGTTAATAGTGATGAGAGTGCCGAGAATGAAATTGTCTCTTCAGAACCAATTTTAAAGAATTGTTAATAATCCTGTAAAAATTGCAATTAAGAGATTGCTGTTATGTTGCAGGAAGTATTGAAGGATTGTTGTATCACATGACAAATGTGAATGTACCTGGATATTTTGAACCGTGATGTCTTCTGTACGTGGTCTCAATATGTATATGTGTGCATCTGAAATGCAGAGGAAAGCTTAGTTCTTATGAATTAAGAATGTGAAAATGATAACATTTTAATTCCATTTGCGAGAGGACATGCATAATTTCATTATTAATTTAAAGAATCATTTCAGTTTTCTGTATTAAATTTTAGTTCCCAATTTAAAATGCTGTGAATACCATGGAAAAAGAACTTGCCTATCTTGCGTGTTAATATTTTAAGGATGAATTTTTTTTTACTTGCATGAAAGAATGGAGAATGTGTCATGAGATGGATATATTTTGTTTTATATCTTGACATTTGTTGTATTTCTGAAGCAATATTCACTGCAATAGAACAGTATTATATTCAGCAGTATTTATGCTGATGTTGAAAATGAGTATCACGTTTGTTACAAATGCGAATATTACCAATATTGTTTGTTACATATTGATGTATGCTGTTTGGAATGAATTTATTCTTTGTTTGGACTGACTGACTCGGTTTTTTGACACACGTTAGTTAAATGTGAAGTATGCTGTGTAGTAAGTCATTGTTGATTTGTTCATTTCACTTAAGTGCTAATGTTTTTAAAAATTAGTTCCAGCAGCTGTAGGGAGTTTTTAAATGACATTATTTTTGTGTTGATTCACGCCTAAAAGTATTATGGAAAAACAAGTTTAAACATAATAGAATTTTGTGTAGTTGATCATGCCGATAGCCTTAATAAGGTTATGAGCACTGAAAAAAATGTTGGAATGAATGAGTTGTCACATATTTTGCTTTCAACTTGTAGAATCCTTTTAAGAAATGTAGGATGTTCGAGTTTTTTACTTTTTTGAAATGTAGGCTTCCTAGTTCGAGCCTGCAGTTTGCAAATATGGTGCTTTTTAGTATATTTGCCTATTAGAGATTATATAATTGAGGATGATCCGCAAATAATTTGTTTTTTCAACAATGTAAAAGCAGAACTTAAATATTAAAGTTTGAAATAAGCTTACCTTGTTAATTTTTATTAGTCCCTTTATTTCTTATATACTTTAATAAGGTTAGACATTTTATTTCTCCACGTGCCTTGGGTTATGGGTTAGAATGGTAGACGTGCATACAATGCAGAGTGAATGGCTCGTACTATTTCAGTTCTGCAAGTTAATGAAGAAAGTTATAGAAATGAACTTCAAATAAACTTGTTTTACATAATAGTAATTAACGTCATGTGGCAACGCTGTGTATTTACATTTTACACGTTTGACCCGATTTCCGGAATTGAATCGGGGAGGCTGTAAGTTACGCGGAATAGCAATAACAAGGTAGGTAGTGGGGGTGCGGGCGGCCAATGGAACAGCCAACTCGTAGCCAATCGGGGTTCAGAACTTGACGTCATTCACTTCTGGGGCATGAGTAGTTTTGAAAACAAGTTGTATTCTGTTGTGATCCGGTGTGTGATTTCGTGCAGTATTAGTGAAAGATGGACTCCTTGAGAGAGCAAGTTATGATAAACCAATTCGTCTTGGCAGCAGGATGTGCGAGGGAACAAGCTAAACAGTTGCTACAAGCTGCTCATTGGCAGTTCGAGGTGAGATATTTGTAAACAAAAGTGAACCTTGGTGAAAATGGCTGCTTAGCTATGGATCTAATCGGTTGTTACTGATGGTGTTGTCGTACGGTCAAGGCCGTTTAGGTTAACCTTGCATTAATTTTGTAGAAAATAATGTTGAGATACGAAAACAGAAACTTCGGCATTTTCTGGCAGTCATTTTGTGTTCGATGACATGAAGAAAATAGGTATAAATACTGTTGTGTACAATTCAACTTGGACGAGGGCGTGCATTGTTTTTGTGTCAAATTGTTAAGTGTTGGGAAAGTGTTAATCTATAACCCTAGGGATTTTTATCAATAGCGTAATTTATTTAAATTTGTGACAAGTGTTTCGTTCCATGTGAACCTCCTTTAGACAACAGTGAAAGTGTCGAATTCTCACGTTTTGAAATTATTATAAAGGGTTTTAAAGTTTACTTGCTGCTTGCATTGTTTAAACGTATTTTTATGTAAGTTCGGAGAGTTTAAACTGTATCATATTATTAATTTCTGGAGTAGATGCGAAAACAGTTCATAAATTTGCTCAAGGGTCGTGAATACTCACGTTTTATCAAAGATACTTCCTCCTGCCCAGTGTGTTATTATTTTAGAATTGAATGTCAAAATATATTTGTTAGTTTTGATATATTAGTGGAATTTTGGTGTGTATTTTTGCATATTGGAGTTGATAGGTCTGTTATACGGAGGTGACAGTGTCGTAAATATGCCAAATTTCTTGTCTGATATTGCAGTGCTTCCACTTAAAACTTTTTTTCACTTCCTGTTTTCTCAAAAAGCGCTCATTCTACGATCCCTGCAAGTTGTCAGAGATAGAGGTGTGGCATTCATGAAAATGTTTTTAGTGAATGTTGTAGAAAAATATAGAAAGTGCATTTAATTTTTTATTAACGGTACATGTCACACACTTTGCTTGCAGCAGTTGTTGCCTTGTGCAAACAGGGAGCGGTTTGTTTTCTTCGAACATGCAAACTTTTTTTTTTGTGGGAACTTTCAATCAATTTGGTCGAATGTTGACCCAAGTACGTATTTGTAAACACCTCCGTGTTATAAAACTGAAATCCATTCAAGTTACCGACTTGTTTACTGAGTGATTTAGAATGTGTTTGGAAAGTAAAATAGTTTGGGTTTTAAACTCAATTTTGAAATAACGATTTTAAATTATCGGGAATACTTTCTGGTTAATGAAATGCATCGTGATTAGTGTATATTGCATACATAAACCTATTTGTTGCTTGGCATAGTCCGGCATTCAATTTTTCTACCGACTTGTGTGTATTCATTCAAGATAAATCTTTCAATAAGTTTGAAAACCAACAAACTATTTGCTAGTTTGAGCTTGCCCATTCATTTGTATGGGCAAGCTAAAATACTTCTGACAGGATGATTGATGATGTTCCCCTGAATTCCACCAAAAATTAATTGACGCAATAAAAACGGCTGAAGCATTTGCAATGAAACCAACACCGTTGGCGTAAAGTGAACCTTCTTTTGGATGTTAGGAGAGAACTCGAATACTTGCAACACAAGATGATTCAGCGTAAGCGAAGACCTGAAATGAAAATGGAGCACTTCAAATTCCATTGTAAAGTGAAACTTGAAGAGAGAGAGAAAAACGCTCTTTTTTCTGCATTGAAATTTGACTAGAATATGTTTTAAGATAAGAGTTCACAGAATTATGAAAACGTGCACAAATTTCACTTCTCCCTATAGCTCGTCACACATAGTTTTAAACTGTTTTTGACGCAAATAAATAAAGTCACATCTTTTTAAGATAAATCGATCTTGAAAGTATGAGAAAAATATAACTTTTCAGTGTCCACACCATTTGCAAGACATTTGAAGCAAAAATGAATGTCTAATAATTTCGTGTTTGGATATGGTAGATTTTATAGAGGTGCAAATGGTATTAAGGTAAAAGAAATGCAAACACAGGAAGGTTTTTGTTGCACGAACTATGTGTATTTAATTTTTTCTAAGGCTACAGAGGACACCGAGAAGTATCGGCTTGTAATTATGTACATCCCGTTGCTTCGGTGGTCTTGCTCTTTAGTTCGTATTTTAGAGAAAAAAAACTACTTTTGATCCCCTGGAAAATAGTTTAATTCACTTCGAAAACTATACTTGGCAGCGTTTCAAAATAAGCTCGGAAAGGCGAGGAGGCCGACGATTCTAATTCAGTTACCTGAAGAATGATGTCAGTTGTATTTGATTTTTTACAATCGTTATAATAGTATATAAAGCAAATAGTTATATGGTGTTGAACATTTGGAAAGAATATCAATGACCGAACGAGCTTCATTAGGAGCGAGAGTATTTTGGAGATTATTCAAATTTTCAATCACGTTATGTGGGCATGTTTGTGTATTTGTGTTGTTGCAAATGACTACAATTTCTTACAAATGCTGTGCTATAATAAATATGAGTACTAAACCTTGTGAACTGGTCGAAAACAATAGGAAAAAATATAAATTGTTATCCGTGAGGCTGTTTTATAACCATACGTCACAACAAGATTGGTAAACATTAGAGCTCGTAAGTTTGTCAAAATGGCTTTTCCTCCCTGTACTATTCACATACCACTGGCATCACCTCAGTAATATGATCTCGCATATCGTAACATCGCACGCACGTCAGTATTAAATTATATTAGTGCAGGTTGAGTACTCGCAATTTTGAACTTGAAAATCGTTTTGTATAATAGATGAATATCCATCTGTATGAATGTCACGCAGAACTGTCAGATTAAAAGCTTTTGAGCCGACGTTTTTTGCCACGTTTTGGGCAAACGTGAAGAGTAAGATCTTGTGGCGTTCCTGAGAATTGAAAGGAGAGTTATATGAAGCCCTCGTGACTTTTTTTTGTCCGGAATAAAAGAAAGTGCTTTTGTAGGTATGATCGTTAGTGGGCCCAAGATTTTTATCGCGTGCCAATTCTGTAGTACGAACGTTACATTTTAACAAAATCATAAAATTAATAGAATGAACTCTTCCTTTGCCGTCATTTGTTCGTTATTTCATTGTGTGCTCTACTGAAAGCATTCGATATTTCCTCATCGAGGAAACTGTGTTTAGGGTTATTGTGAGCGAATCTAAGATTGTAAGTTTTGTTTTGAGTTCAAAGTTTGTGGTTTTAAATGCAGAGATAAGCGAGTGTTCATAGACGCCATGTCACGCAATCGTCTTTATAGGTGTGCCTTCACAAATGTGAACATAAATATCAGTAATAATATGTTATGCGTTACGTTTTTGTATTGGGGATAGCAGGATTTTCTGCAATAGTTCAGTACAGCAAACATTTCCAGATCTTGGTGAATACCGATAAAATTTTAATTATAATATAAAATGTAGAAAAATGTTCATTTCTTGTATTGACAACGAATAGTGATTGGATTGTTCCAGGTTTAGCAAATTCCTCATTTCGTTAGTCCAGACGTGATTATGGAGCACACGAAATAATGTTTCTGGTTGTTTTCTATTTTCCGTATGGTGAATACGTAGCAGTAGTAATCTGCAGCAATATCCCATACATCTTATTATCGGCGTGTATCCTCGCTGCTCGAAATTGGAAGATGTCCACCCCAACTACTGAGCCTTTTTTCAACCATATTGATTCTTGTGACTTGGATGTTTTCTGCATACATTCATTCCGTTGTAGGTCTCAAAATATTGTCGTGCACTTTTTTTTTTAGTAAATGGAGGAAAAGTTTCGGTGCCGTGCATTCTCACTATTGTTACGAATTTAATACTTTTGACAATAGGAGTCATTTTTTTTTCTTTCGGAGTAGTTTTTACTTACCCGTATACGTACGTATACACGGAGTATATCACTCCGTGTATACGTAGTATAGGGAAAGTTATGGATTGCTGCGCGAAAAAATGGCCAATTTTCGGCGGAAAAAAATTCAATGCCGGGCCGTGAAAAGGAAAAAAGTGGATAAAACCAGTTGCTAAATTAAGAAAAAAAAATCTCCTAACACGTGGTGTAGCCAGAACCCCTCTTTGTGGGTCCTTGATACCAAAAAAACCAATAGAAAGGAAAACGTCCGTCTGTCCGTCTGTGAACACTGCTAGCGCCTAAACCATACGTACGATTTCTTCCAAAATGGATTTTCCCCTGTCGATCTGCTTCTAGTCAAAGCTTTGAGATTTTGAAAAATATTCTTCTAAATTTGGGGGTACTTTATATGAAGACCCCCGGGAATTTTCAAAATTTTCTCAAAAACGGCTCCAAATTTTTCTATAAATTTCTTGTATGAATAGAGTAAAATACACTTATTAACATGGCATAGGTCCGATTTTCACGAATAACTCTGAATTTTTGAAAATTGTGAAAGTTTGAATTTTTTTCGGCGTTTTTCTCCAACTACGAAATTGAAGATAGAGATTTTTCTTCAAATAAAATTTGTTCTGCATATTGAGTTCTTTCATAAAGGTCATGTAAATGTTTTTCAAAATTTTAGTAGTTTTCGTGCAATATGTGCAATTTTCAAAAATTACAAAAACAAGATTTTCTCAAAAACGGCTCCAAATTTTTTCCTTTAAACTTTTGGAAGGGATAGTGGTAAATGTACTCTGTCAGATGACATAAAATCCATATTGCTCTATAGGTTGGTTTTTTCAAAAATTACAAAAATGTAACTATTTTCACATGTTTCTCACGTCGATAATATTTACATTAGCAGCGATTTTTTTTCACATTATTATATTTACGAGTTTATGTGCTTTAAATAATGTCAAGTAAAGTTTCTCGAAACAACCGTTTTCCGTGAAAAGTAGCTCAAAATTTCGCATTTTCAGAAACGCTCAAACGCCATTTTCTCATATAAGGCCGCAATTTTTTTCTTGAAACTTTTATTACGGATAGTGCTAATTACACTCTGTAACTTGACGTAAAGTTTATTTTGAGTTATTTTTTGTTTTTTCAAAAATTACATAATTGTAATTTTTTTGAAAGATCTCTCTCACATCTTCAATATGCGCATTACCAGCAATTTGTAAACATTATTATATTTGTGTAAGTGCTTCAAATAACTTCAAATAAGGTATTTTGAAAACTCAAACATTTTATGTGAAAATGAGCTTCAAATTTCGCACGTTTAGTAGCGCTAAAACGCCATTTTCTCTTAAACGGCACATAATTTTTAAAAGAAAATTGCCATTTATGGCTAGGTTTTTGTGTTCTTTAATATTCTAAAATTAATGTTTCCGTTCTACCAATAGGAAACCGAAAAATTAAGAAAATGACAAAAAAATGTACTTTTGGCGGTGATAGATGGCAGCTGGGAAGAACGAGTTTGTGGCAACTCCGAATAGCTAGCGAAGACCCAAGGAAATAGAAAACTAATATGGGAAAGTCTGTGCCGTTCTGTAGCACCACTAGTTGATGTTCATTTTGCCTATTTTAGCTTTTAATTCCCATTTTCAGAATTTTTTATTTTGACCTTTTACTTCCTTTTCCGACCTTCCCAAATCTCTCTCTTCTTTCTCCTCTCTCTCCTCTGTTCTTTCTCCTCTCTCTCCTCTCTTCTTTCTCCTCTTTCTCCTCTCTCTCCTCTCTTCTTTCTCCTCTCTCTCCTCTCTTCTTTCTCCTCTCTCCTCTCTTCTTTCTCCTCTCTCTCCTCTCTTCTTTCTCCTCTCTCTCCTCTCTTCTTTCTCCTCTCTCTCCTCTCTTCTTTCTCCTCTCTCTTCTTTCTCCTCTCTCTTCTTTCTCCTCTCTCTTCTTTCTCCTCTCTCTTCTTTCTCCTCTCTCTTCTTTCTCCTCTCTCTTCTTTCTCCTCTCTCTTCTTTCTCCTCTCTCTTCTTTCTCCTCTCTCTTCTTTCTTCTTTCTCTTCTTTCTTCTTTCTCCTCTCTTCTTTCTCCTCTCTTCTTTCTCCTCTCTTCTTTCTCCTCTCTTCTCTCTCCTCTCTTCTCTCTCCTCTCTTCTCTCTCTCCTCTCTTCTCTCTCTCCTCTCTTCTCTCTCTCCTCTTTCTCCTCTCTCTCCTCTCTTCTTTCTCCTCTCTCTCCTCTCTTCTTTCTCCTCTCTCTCCTCTCTTCTTTCTCCTCTCTCTCCTCTCTTCTTTCTCCTCTCTCTCCTCTCTCTCCTCTCTTCTTTCTCCTCTCTCTTCTTTCTCCTCTCTCTTCTTTCTCCTCTCTCTTCTTTCTCCTCTCTCTTCTTTCTCCTCTCTCTTCTTTCTCCTCTCTCTTCTTTCTCCTCTCTCTTCTTTCTTCTTTCTCCTCTCTTCTTTCTCCTCTCTTCTTTCTCCTCTCTTCTTTCTCCTCTCTTCTTTCTCCTCTCTTCTCTCTCCTCTCTTCTCTCTCCTCTCTTCTCTCTCCTCTCTTCTCTCTCTCCTCTCTTCTCTCTCTCCTCTCTTCTCTCTCTCCTCTCTTCTCTCTCTCCTCTCTTCTTTCTCCTCTCTCTCCTCTCTTCTTTCTCCTCTCTCTCCTCTCTTCTTTCTCCTCTCTCTCCTCTCTTCTTTCTCCTCTCCTCTCTCCCCCTCTCTCCCCTTTCTCTCCCCTCTCTCTCCCTCTCTCCCCTCTCTCTTCTCCCACCTCTCTCACCCATCTCTCTTCTCTCTCTCATGCTCATGGCACCGATGTCGATGAAACTGGAAACACCTGCAAGTGTGGACAACATAAAGACACTGTCGCGCTTTGTCTTCAGCAAGCGTGGGCTCGACATGACGCAAGTGTCCGCCGCAGTGCTGGAGTCCCCGCGACGAAACGCGTCGCTGCGTCCCCCCGCCCCCACCCCCGCCCCTGCTCCCACCCATTCAGGCGCCGGACCGCGCCGCGCAGCTCTCACCATCGACTCCGCAGACGCTGCTTCCGCTCCGCTGACGCCCGCGCCGTCGCCACCGCCATCCCCCCTGCCTTGCCTCGAGCCTCGCTGCTGCCGCCATCGCCTCCTCCACCACCACCTTCGCACGGAGGCTTGTGCGTGAATTGCTACCGCGTACGCCATGCAACGCTGGTGTGCAGTTTAGATTCCGACCGATCCAAAACAAAGCGAGCTCTTAGCAGATTATACCCGGCACCTTTTTTTCACCATTTACTTATATGGAACTCTCGTTGCAGTAGTTAAGAGTATAGAGGGAAGACATCAATCGAATCATAATAACAGTAAGTGAATAATAATACTACCAACACTATCCTCCCCCCCCTCTACTAGCAGCCCTGTCGTCTCCGCCCCTACCGCCGACGTGGTCGTGAATACCGCCTCGTCCGCCTCCACATCCTCTGCCGTCGCCGACTCTTCCGCCGCCGCCGCCGCCAGCTCCCGGGCCGCACGCACGCGTTCCGACGTTGCGCCCCCGGCCGGGAGGCTCGGCCGGGAGGCTCGGCCGGCCAGCCGCCAGCCCGCCTGCCCGTGACAGCGCGTGCGGCTGCGCCGCGCCGCGCCGGCTGTCGCTGACCCGCCCCAGGGCCGGCCGGCGCGGCGAAACGGCGCGCGGCGTGCACAGACTGCATCCCGCCGTCAGACTTTTCCTAAGCTTACCCCCCTCAAAAAGACGTAGCCCGACTGCATCGACCAGGAGAGGTGGCTCAGTGCATCGGCTGATGTCACTGACCGGGAGATCCTAGGTTCCAGTCCCGACGGTGGCAGGATGTTCTGCAGGAGGAGAAGTCCAGCGGCCGGCTGCTCTAATCGGTAGTTTTCCGTGGTTTCTCCGATCTACACCAGGCGAATGCCGGAGCAGTACCCTAACAAACGGACCGCGCGCGATCTTTCCTTCCTCTTCCTTGCCCTATCCTCACTCCTTACACACACATTAACATGCACTACACTACCACACAAGACGGGAGACCGGTTGGGGACGTCGGGCTTGTTCCGGCAGGAGTGGTGCACCGCTGGTGGGAGATACCCGGTTGCAGAAAACCCCACTAATGGACGGTAGATCGGCGCCGGATCTCGCCATCCAGGGAGGGGAAGACCACCACCACCACTCAATGAAAAAGCATGCACTACAGTTATGGGATTAACGACCTCAGTAGTTGACGCGCCCGGAATCACTAACAATCAATCATCAACCGACTCTATCCCGTTCTGTTTTCCCCCTAGTACGAGGATTACTTTCTACGTTGCACATTGCATTCTACGTGCACTTTACCCTCCAGCGATCAATTGCATTGCTTTTGACGAGAGAGCGCGTGGCGCGTTTGGTGCTCCACCGAAATGTTTGCGGCTGACTTTTGTGTATCGCCGTTCTGGAGAGTGCGTTAACATTAGGAACGCGTATGTATCGCTTGAATGGAAACGAGGTTGGTTTGATTTTGTACACTTTAGTTTTCACTTCTCGGAACAAGCTCCCCACCCCCACCCCCCCATTGTAGAAGGGCACGTTATTTACAATCTCATTCAGATGTTTGCTCAGTGTTGGCGAGATTCGTGTGGCCAAAAAAAAGTCTTGTGTGCGTGTGTTTTCTTTCGGAAATAACGTCTGTTAGGTACATAACAATATGTACGCTGCCGGCCAGTCGGTATTTCCCAATCAGGGTAGTTGTTTAAATGTCAATTGTATTTTTATTATTATTATTATTTTGTTGTGAAAAAAAGATTTGCCTTGTTTGATTTTATCACTTGTTACTCCTCCTCGTTAATTAAAGGTGTATGTGTAATAAGTTAAAACATGAAGAGGAATTTGCTCTTGATTTGCATTAAAGAGGTCGCCCTCTGCGGAAAGTGAAGCCTCGATTGAAAGGTACAAGCTAGTGCGCATGGCGGGCGGTCTTGCTGCGCCTGCTGTCGTAGTGGTGTTGGTCGACTCCCGCCTCCCAATATAGAAATGTCATTGGATGGAGTGAGGAGGAAGAGCCAGAAAAATCAAATATAGAGTGGTTTGTTATTACATTTCATTAAGTGCTCACACGTAATCTAATGCTTCGCTTCGGAAAATTTACATGAATGTTTTGCTGCTAACGTGTAATATATTAGTGAATCCACAGATCAAAATGTATTATCCCCACAATTCATTTTTGCTTAGTTAGAAGTGAATTCGTAATCTATTTAAACGTTTTGATCGTACGCCTTATGTTCCGAACAATAAATACCTAGACGTGCCTGCACCGCCTAAAACGAGAGGAGGCAGCTGCATTTGTACAATTGAATTTTCTCTTAAAAAGGGGAAAATCAGGAATTGATCACATTTACGGAAATAAAATGTTTTATTACGTAGGTCAATGGAGTCCCTTCGAAATTTTCAGGTGGGCCGCAACCACTCCCCTCGTGTCCACGCGTATAAGTATTATAGTAATTTAATAATGGGAAACACGATTATTACAGCGGAAAATGTTAGTTTGTCATACGTATTTCGTCAGTTGATCTGTTGCTCGTTTAGAAAACTGTAATTCGATTCACGCGAAGAGGAATAGGACAAATGCGTAAACGAAAATCAACTTTCGTCATTCAGATAAATTGTTTCCCCTAAAATGCGCTTTGGTGTCATTATTCGGAGGAATTGCTCTAATTCAGGGCTGTCCAACCGGCAGCCAGCAAAAGGTTATTGGTCCCTTTAATTCATGTCGAGAGAGAACATTGCAAGCGTTGTACTCCCCCCTGCCGCGGTCAACACCCCTTTTAATGAGGAAATAGGCTAAGTTTAGATTTAAGGATTGTTTCTAGTAAATTCAGAAATTCAAAATCATGCCAATATGCGGTAGTTCTGCATGGTACGACCTGATATCACGCATGGTTCCATCCGCCCCCCCCCACCGCTTCGGAGCAGCCGAAATTAACAACACGGGGAAGTCAGGTGTGGATCGCCCGAGTAATGAAAATACGGCCCGCAACCTTATTATTAAATGATTTAGTTGGGGCCCTTGAGGCCTTGCAAGATGGACACCCCTGCTCTAATTGAATGTGACAACTGTTCTGCTGTCGCGTCGTCTTCTGCCGCTTGCCGAGGCGCACTGCCCCGCTCCGCCGCCCACGGCGCCGCCCCGCCCCGCGCCGCCACGCCCCGCGCCACCCCGTCCCGCGCCGCCCCGCGCCGCCCCGCCCCGCCCCGCGCCGCCACGCCTCACCCCGCGCCGCCACGCCCCGCCCGGCGCCACTCCGCCCCGCTCGGCGCCACTCCGCCCCGCCCGGCGTCGCGCCACCCCGCCCCGCGCCGCCCCGCGCCACTCCGCCCCGCCCCGCGCCGCGCCACGCCACGCCGCGCCACGCCATGCCGTGCGCTCATGCGTGGCTGGCTTCCTCCCGCGTCGCGCGGGGAATCGTTGATCGCGGCGTTTGCGCCAGATATAAATCTGTTGGCCGCCCCTGGGAACGGCGCGGGCGCGCCTCGCCGCTTAGCCACTCCGCTCGGGTAGCCACGCATCGTGCGCGGCACGGCGCGCCACTTTATTTCCTAATACCTGTCGCTCGCGGAGGTCGTTAACTGCCCGGAGATAACTTTCTAGTCGATGCAACCGGTGGTGGCTTCAGGAGGTTGATGCGGTTGCATCTGCGATCTTCCTGCGCGTTTAAATGCAGCGGAACGGAAGTTTTTGCGAGGATTGTTGGTGAGGCGGATACTTAATTTCTAGAATTTTCGGAAGCGATGGGCCGCTTATGGGTAGGAAATGATGAGTGTGGGCATGCGTGTGTGTGTTTTGCACGTGTGTATGAACACGTCAGCTGTTTTCGTTTTGGCCGTGCACGAACGTTTGTGTTTAGTCGTTACGTCTAAATACGGAACCTTGATTCGTTTTCTCAACCCAGAGACGTAGCTGACAGAGGCAGTGTCGTGACTAGAAGCGTGGCGTTTTTGAGATTGGTGACTCTTGTTAGATTCCGCGAAAGTTGCTCGCGGATTTGAGTCGGAGGCGGGATGCATGTGCCATTGGGGGGGGGGGGACCAATGCTGATGACAGATGTCAGACACAGCGTGTTTAGTGTCAGACCCAGGGGCCTTTATTGATCGAACTTTGCGGGATCTCGGTGTGACGTGGAGACGTCCAGAATAACGTAAAATATGAAAGTTGGAAGGGGTAAATGATAGAACAGTTATAGTGTTCGAAGCTGACGAGATTTGAATGTCTCGGGAAATGATGTGTTGGTGTGTTACTGGATTTTTCGTTTCCACAGTTACTGTTTGGTATCCATAGTATTATGACGCAGAGGCGTACCCATAGTTATTCAAGTTCTCAGATAATCATGAATGTATTTAGTAGTTATTCTACGGTTCTTGGAATATAAGTAGTTTTATTTTGTTTCTATTGTGATATTCAAAACAAGCAGCGCAGTTGAAGAAATCGTTTCATATTAATTTTTCCAATTGAATTGGATTCAGTAGTAATCAATTGAATCTTAAAATTCAAACATTATAACGTAAAAAATCAGGTAGACAAAATAAAAATATAAAAATGTTGAAAAAGTTGAAACGTTTGTGACAAACATTGGTGTTACATTTAAATTTTTGGCTCAAACTTAATAATAGTTTTTTTACGTGTTTGGTTCTGTATTTGTTT
Organism: Acheta domesticus; assembly: GCA_031308135.1. NCBI lineage: Eukaryota > Metazoa > Arthropoda > Insecta > Orthoptera > Gryllidae > Acheta > Acheta domesticus. Next base: position 14,369,591 of record JAHLJT010000631.1, on the reverse strand, counting down.
AATTGAGGGATTTTAAGATTAAAGTTACTTTGTAGGTAGTATGGCCTTTAATTATATAATTACTATATTCAGACTTTAATTTTTAAATGAATATAATTTTTTTCTTCGCATTAACGTCCCATGCTATCGTAGAACCGGATTAGTCTTCATAATATAAATTATTGTGGCGTGCGGTGCTGCAGTTCTTTGTTTTGCATGCATAAGTAGCCATTTCGTATTCATTTTAATCATAGCGTAGCCACGCCACTGGCTGGAGAGGTAGTGGCGCCTGCCAGCTAGGGATGCAGCATCGATGTAGATGTTTTTAAAACCTCAGTGTACGTGACATCGAATTTTTAAGTCGATATTTTATATCATCGATTTTTTTACCTGATTGATTTTTTCGTTAAAGGCGTACCACAACAAAATTCTATAATAATTTTCAAATAATTTAAATATTCTTCGAACCAAACTGAAGGGTAAAAAAAAAAAAGACTTTTCGTCAAAGAAAAGGGCTGTATTGTTTTTGAATTATCGTATCGGATAATCAAAGCTTAGTTAATTGTTTTTAATTTTTGGACTTCATCTTGCCAGTTAAGTTTCAATTAAAAATTAATAAACGTGACCATTTTTAAATCGAATGCTTCCATGTGAACCTACTTCAGAGGTAACAAATCCAGCCAAAAAAGTGTCTAACAACATCCATAATTTTGGATTTTGGTAATGTCGAACTTTGGTGTTTTGGAAACGTGTCTGCTTTGTTGGCGATGTGGCACCCCCAGTGCCTTCTGAGCCGCAGCGGTGGCGCCGCCGCGTCGACGCGAAGGTCGAGGACGGCGGACGAGCAGAGCAGAGCGAAGCGGAGCAGACCAGAATGGATCGTGGGGCCCGCCGATAAGCCCTTCCGGCCCCGGGACGCGACGCGACGCGAGGACGGGAGGACGAGGTCCGCCGGCCGCATGTGGGGCGCGCGCGGAGCGAGTGGAATGCTGGACCGGTCTCCCCGCGCCACGGGCAGGCCAGGGTGGGGCGAGCGGCCTCCCCGCGAAACGCTGCGAAATGGCCGCCTGCTTTCTGCCTTTCGGAGAGTGCCAAGGAGAGGAACCGGGCTGGTGGGAGTTGGCGGCTTCGTCGCTCTTTGAAAGTACAAGCTTGGGAAATTGTTATTTTCCGTGTGTGTTCTCTTGTGTTTTGGGTTGCAAATTGCACGAGATACTGTGGGGCATGATCATATTTTCCGATGTTTAAAACGGAACTAAACGACTGATTGTGGTAATGGAATCTTGTTCTGCTTTCGAAAGATAAAATTGGCGGAAAACTAAAGGGTTGACATGTCACAGTCGTTTGTTTCATAAGGTCTGCAAACTGGGAAAAAAGGCTGTGGAGAATGTTACACACCATGTAAAGAGATAGACGGAAGTGCTGAAATTCAGAGTGGGGAAATCCAAATTCGCTAATCTTCACGATGAACCTATGAACCTTGCGATGAAGAATGAAACATCACGAAGTACCAGAATGTGCAATTGAAACGTCTAGATCGGTGTACATTTCTTGTGATGCTAGTGTGTATAGGATTTCATGATCGAACAAGTCGTCAGTCGTGCATTTACGATTAATTCAGTCTATTGGACTCGGTCTGACATTTCACAGGAACGTAGCTGGGTATGTTTGTTCCCAGTGTAACATTTCTGGAGGGAGGAGGGGATAAATTCGCGATTTCGAAAGTCAAAAAATTAAATTTAGCGCCCCCTCCCAATTCGGCGCCCGGGGCATACACTCGGGCTGCTCCCCTAGTTACGACTCGGGCATAATAATTTTCCCAAATCTTGTTATTGTTTGTTGTGGCCGAGGTTGTTGTTTCGACTTTGTCTGTAAATTCTAAAATGAGCTTCTCTGTGATCATACCTGACATTGATATAATTATGCAGACTCTTCCTCTTCAGATCAAAACAATGAGGGCCGCCGCAATTGTGTGCGTTTCATTTGAAAGTGTACAGAAATTCTGTGTTTTTAGTTATAAAGTATATTCCAGCCTGCGATCAGAACGGTATAATACAATGGAGTGCTTCGAGTTTTTTTTCTCTCTACCGTATTTGCAATACGTTTCGGGTAAACAACTAATTACTCATCATGAGAGATGGAATTTAATGTGTTGATTTCTTAAACGGATCTTGCACAGCATAGAGATCCGTTTAAGCTGAATAAGTTTTAAATGAATGTTGACATCTGCGGACTGCTTGACGTTGAATCTGTTACATACAACATACGCAGTAAACACATCTGGCTGCGGGTTCAGTATATGCAATCTGACACCGTGCTGGTAATCATTTCGTTGCCAGATGTTTTTTTCGTTTTTGTTTTTCAACATTCCTTCTCTTTTTCCCCCGAGGGCAGTTTCGTTCCGTGACTGTTGAAGACTTATCTAATGTACAGATTGAATAAGTAACTCTGGAAAGTTGTGGATAAAACACTGATGGATAAAGCTGTAAAAAAAAAAACAAAACATTTACATACCCAGCTTTACAGAGTTCTGGCTGAGACGAACACCTGCTAGCTAATTCTTTGTAAGTGAACGTAAGGCGGAAAAAAAATTAACCACCATAACATGTTGCAGTTCTTAAGCACAGTTATGGCATCTGAGAGGTCTATTTGGCTTTGAGGTGTGAGTCATCGAGACGGAGTTGGGGTAGCCAATTTGTTGCACGCTGTGTGTAAATAAAACGTTAGCTGTAAATAAAGCTGTTAAACGAAGGTCTTACTGTCTTTTGTTGTTGACATTGACAGGGGAAACTCCGCCAGCGTTCGTTTCACACGTTATCTCATATTCCTCTGGCAACCGTGATAAAGTCCGAGAAGCAGCAAGGGCATGTGCAAACAGGCATTTCCTCTAGTAGAGGGTTGTAGTCAAACAGTGGCCTACTACAGTCAACATTCCTTTATCGGCCAATCTGGGATCTCGCTCGGTGACTGTTAGTACCGATGTCAAGGGCCCCGTAGTATCTGTAAGAAGAGCGTTTTGGTCAGCAAGAGTTCGTACCGCCCAGACTGCTCTTGCATCAACAAGGAGTGGTAGTGTAGAAGGAAACACGTTTCGAGTGTGTTTGTCATCACCTGATCGGTGCGATTTAAAGGCATGGGTAGTGTTATATTGTGCGTGTGTGTATGATTCAGCGATTCATGACATGGTCTCCTTTTATGTTCATAGAAAGTATTACGTTGATAAGTAAATTCACAGGTTATATGAGCTTTTGGGCTTTGTTCTCATTTTCAATCGAGAACAAAAGTGTAAAAAGTATCAAAGCCTCATTCTTTCTCATGTTCCGTGTACAAAAACTGCTTGCGGGATAAAAGTCCTCTACTGAACAATTACCCGTTAAAGAACTTTGTGGGAACGAATAACATTATGAAACAAATTACGACTATGACTGCTAAAGAAATAATACCTCGATATTTAACTGCCCCAAAACAAAGAAAAGTGAAAGTAAAGTTTCAAGTTCGAAACAACAAAAGGAAACAAAAATATAGAAGTTGAATATCCTACATACATGTAACAAATAATGGTTTTTTCTGCCCGCGATTAGGTCGACTTGAACCACCTGTGCGTGCATCCTGCACTTACCGGTGCTCATTAACCTTATCTCGGTGGCAGGTGCATATCATTTTTCAAGGAATCGACATTGAGCTGAATCCGAATTTCATTCCCCAGAGGTGTTAGCCCTGGGGCTATAGAAGATGAAATAATGAGGGGTGAAAGGACCACACACACACAGCAATGCTTGAGACGGGACTCGAACCCGTGATCCTTTCCTCCGTGATTGCCATGTCTTAGCTATCTTGGCTATGAGCGTTTTATTTTATATTCCTTGGCATTGCCGAGCGGGTCAGTCGTTTTCCCTCCCTCCCTTCCCCGTCTGTGGTGTCGTGTGTCTGTTCCGCCAGTGACCCAACGCTGAGCAAATGAAGTGCAGCGCGTGGGTAATTCGTTTGAAGGCCAGATTATGACTCATGAGGTCGCACATCAATTTCCTGGACGTGCCGTTCAAAGATGCAAACTTCTCAAAATAGCATGGCCTATGAACCATTCCTATTACAGAAACAGAAGCTGTTGTGGAGGATCCTATTCTTTCTTCAGTGCTGCCGCGTGTAGTAACGGTTGTGATGTTGAATTGGAGACTGGAGAAAACTGAGTGTTCAAAGACTTACCGTGGTCCCTGTGGCCGAGATAGCTAAGTAGTGCCGTAGTGATCTCGGACCGAGGGATCGCGGTTTCGAGTCCCGCCTCGGGCACGGTAGTATGTGTTCGCCCTTTCATGCCATATCATTACCATGGTGGTCACTAATGACCTAATAGTTGATGCGACAAATAGAATTTTAAAAAACTTACCGGGCTGCATTCTGCATTACGCGGCGATGGTGTAGCGGTCTAACGGACTGCTATACCCAAGTTGGCGGGTTCAAACCCGATCGAAGCCGTGGATTTTCAGGAGCGTAAATCCTTCTTACGCCTTCCTTCGGAGGGGAAGTAAAGTCGGCTGTCCTACGTTAGTAGATTTACTTGCATGTACCTCAAGCCTAAATGAAGCCTCTGAGCTAAATTCAAAATCGCCTGTTTCGTCGCCCGAGATAATACCTTCTTTCTCCGCTAGTTGGTGAAAGGAGCGTAGCGAAATTTGCGTGGTCAGACGGAAGAGCAGGCCTCATGGCCTGAGTCTCGCCACGTAAAATAAGGCAGTTCAATTCAATTCTGTTATATTTTGAGTGTTAGTGATAGTAGGATTTTCCCAATTCATTATAAAGAAGCTGCTGCAGCAGCTTGTTTTCTTCCGATGCCTTGGTGTATTTTATTTTTCAAATTTGATAAACTTGACGCATTACCTTCGTTTAAGATTCACAGTTTCTTTTTCAGAGACGATGCTGAGTTACCTCTGAATAAGGATTTTGGAGTGAAATGTCCTTTCCATAGATCGAAGCACTTTCCTATTCGCAATTCCTATGGCGCTAAAACCAGTTTAGGGTCGAGACCTGATATCCGCCTACACCCAGTGCTACTGGAGAGTTTTGAGCTCGTTGATTGTAGGATCATCTTGTGGGAATGGGAGGGAGGGCAGGTAATGGGAGGAGGGAGACAGAGCGATTGGTCCATTGTTTAGATGCTGGCTCGGCATCTCGCTGGATGTGGTCGGCTAAAACGCATCGAAGCAGCCGAGCTGTGGAATTCTCATCTGTATTTTCCCGACGTCTCCCGAAGCAGAGGCTCAGCGGGTGAGGAAAAGGCGTCATCGTGGTATTGAACGTAGGACCTCCCGTGTGCGAAACTTTGGTTGCGAGCTCGAAACTCGATCCTCTTCACTACGCGGTTGAGTAGAGATAATAGTCTATTTGAAGACCTTGGGGCAATGACATGATATGCCTCATTTGTGATGGAATTGAGATATTAGTGCATTTCGACGCCCCACAGATGTATCTAGATGTTGGTTTTTATTTTAAAAATTTGCCGCAAGACGGCAATGTGATTCATAAATTAATGTTCTTTATTCAGAAGTGTAGAATGCAATGTGTAAACCTTTACTTGCCTTTTTCTCAAAACGTAGGGATATGTAGAGATATAAAGCATGTTATCGCCCCGGGATCTTCATTTGTATTGTCGGCTTGTGTACCTTTATTAGATGTTACGCTGGACTTCCTTCCCGTTCGCCCTCTTCTTCGGAAGCGAACCAGGGCTCCTAGAATCTCAAGGCGCTTCTCCTCTGCTCGGCGCTCGCCTAAGTGAATGTATTCGCCGGCGCGCCTGCCTTGCCGCCCACACAAAAGCCCAAGTAATCTTGCCAACTCCGGTCGACGGCGGCCCCGGTGAGCGGAGTTGCCGCAGGGGGCGTGCGGCGCCGGGCGGGAGAGCGAGCTCAGGCAGCAGAACATCTCTCCGGTGAAGCGCGCCGCCGAGATAGCGCCGCGAAGCGACGTGCAGATCCTACGCCGCGTTGGCGAGGCGACCGCCACCGCAGGCGCGCTGTGCGGCCGCGCGCGCCTCTCGGCGGACGAAAGCGCTCTGCGGCGAAGGTCGCGTCGCGTCGCCTCGCTTTGCGTCGCATCGCGTCGCGTTGCTTCGCGTCGCATCGCGACGCATCGCGTCACGTCGCATCTCATCGCATTGCGTCGCGTCGCGTGTCGGGGCGAGAGCGGCGCCGGACGTGTTGCTGAGGGCGGGGTTCGATTGTAGTAGATGACTGGGCGTGGATAGAGATTCAAGCCTCTGAAATGAAATTCCTCCCGAGAGTAAAACGCTGCATCGCAATGGGTTAAATAAAAAAAAAACAATTAAGATATAGGACAGGAACTTAACACTTTTTCTATCAATGAAAAAATAAATGAATACAGATCACGGTGGGTACAGCACTTAAGGAAAAATGTCTCAAGAAAGGATCCCCCGACTTGCCGAAGAGACATTGACCGTCCACGATAGAGATGGAGTTATGAAGTCGGAACAGGGAATCTCCCTAAACCGTAGTATTGCAGGAGTCCTGGGTCTCGTAATAGTTCCGCGGAACCCTAAGTTGCGCACGGCAATGCCGTCCGCAAGCTTCAACTTCATGTTCTTTGCCGTTCGTTTTGTTGCCGTTGTATGTACACCGAAATGTTTTGCCGAGAGGCGTATGACGTTCAGCAAGTCTAAGGATCAAGCGTTAGGATGTATTTCCGCGCAGGTCGAATACAGACATTTTAGGCCGGGCGGAGGGTAGAATTTCATGGCAGAATAGTCATGGTAGAATTTCAGTGCAGTAGTATTAGGTGTACTTCCATTAAAACATTTAAGTCCGTTGACATTTGGTCCAGTATGACGTCTCCAATCGGGAGCTTGAATGGCGGTCAAGCTCCCGATTGGATGACTGCGTCGCAGCTGACCAAGTGTCAACGGACTTACCCTTAGCGGCCGACATCGGAAGTAAGTCACACTGGTACCGACGTGGAGTCCCGTGGTCTCATAACATGTTGTTTCAAATATTACAGTACTGATTCGAGTGAAGAACATTAACTTAAGATTGATGATGACTCAAGAAAACATTAATCAGGATATATATGTTAATAGGTTATCTAATGAGAGAATATCATGTGATAAGGAATGGTTGAATACAATTTTGCAGACCTTTAATTTAACGAATTTAGCTACGTCAAATGTCACGGTGTTTCGCGACGTTCTCAGACTTGCCGCCTGATATCGCATGATTGCGATCATGCGACTTCTAGCGGTGTGACGGAGAAAGACGCGAAATGCCGTGTGAAATTCCATCGTGGCCATAGGAGCTTGAGGGGCAGAGTTAGAAAAATCGCACTATACAACGCTCTCCAGGGGTGCTCCGCAGTGGCGTAGCTAGGTGGGGGCAGGCGGGGGCGGTCCACCCCGGGTGACAACATTTTAGAGGTGACACCAATTAGAAAATTTTATAATTAGAATTATATAATTTTAATGATTTATTTAAAAATAATATTCTTGTAAAAACATTCACTTGTTAATTAGTTATACTTCGAATTAGATTATTTACTTAAAAATTAAATTTCAACTATTTTGAAATAAATGCTGTTTTCTAATATATTATAAATAAATGTCATGTGCAAATATATTTTCATTAAACAATGTATAAACTGTTCATTAATATTCTTTTATACTTAATTAATGGGGGGGGGTGATACCATTAGTTTTGCCCCGGGTGACACCAACTGAAGCTACGCCAGCGGTGCTCCGCGACACTTCTCTGCCACTGTGTGCGTAGTTTTTGTCCCGCGAGGCGCGCCGTCGGGCCAGTGTGCATGGGCGCCGCCGCCGCCGCCGCCGCCGCCGTGTCTCGTTACGGCTCGGCGTGGCGCGATACGGCGCTGCGCGGCGGCGGCGGCGGCGGCGGCGGCTGCGGAGTCAGCGTTTTCAACGCGCGCCTCAGCCGCATGCGCAGCCGAGGCCCCAGCTGCGGGCACACGCTCGTTATAGTGCGATTTTTCTAACTCTGCCCCTCAAGTCCCTAAGGCCACGATGGAATATCACACGGCATTTCCTTGCTTTCTCCGTCGTGCCGCTAGGAGTCGCATGATCGCAAGCATTGCTTGATACGAACGCGATCATGCGATATCTGGCGACACGACTGAGAACGTCGCGAAATACCGTGACATATTCCATCGTGAAGACGGGCCTTGAGCGGTAAAGTTAGAAAAATCGCAGTACGAATTCGGATTGTTGGTTGGGATTCGGGACTGTTGGCCAGAAGTGCCAACATGGAGTTGCTGGCAGTGGATGATTTAGCCTTTCCCCTCCCCCCTTTTTTTTATAGAGTGGTTTAAGACTTACCTACACCCTTCAGCAGTTTCGAAGGAAGTGATATTACATATGATCGTATCACATTACGTACATGCTTCAGTGTAATGCTATTTTAATTATTTACTTGATATTGTGATCATTCTTCTGCTCTGTGTTCAACGGATTGATTTAACGACATTGCTTGGACTTGAATGCTTGGTCCTGAATGTAATGGAGTTTCTTTAGATACAGCAACGCTTACTTCGTTATCTGCTCTGTGCCTATTTGCAGCTAAGTAATGCGGTGATTGCACCCAATGTGCAAGAATTGGTCAGAAAAAACTAGTATATCAGAACGTTAAGAATCGTATAAAGATTAATAGAATTTTCGTGTATGGTCACTTTGACATTTGAAAACATTCAAGTTTTGAGAACCGTATCGAGCCTGTTGGGGTTGCCAGGTGGTCTAACACGAACGCATGGTAGTTGTTGTTGTAGGTCGAAATGCTGAACTTGTTGCTTTATGTAGTGTAATAGACTACAGTTACAATTGAAAATGTATCGGCCAGATTTGAAAAGTTGTCCTGTAAATAAAAGAGGCTTATTGTGCGACTTATAACAGCTATGAGGATATCTGATTCCAAGAAGGAAATAGCTTCTATAGTTGAACCCATTTCCTTTCCTTTCTTAATAGCTGCTTCCTGGCTCCAAATGTCGTAAGGTATTAAGACAGTGTTAGGTCGTCGTCGTAGATCGCCTTCATTTCACTTGTTTTGCTCCTTGTCGGGCATTCAAGCGTATCCCTTGTCATTCCCAATTACCAATTCGTGCGTAGAGACGATTCGCAAAGGCACGCAACTAGATAAGATAATTAACATAAAAAGAACGAAATAATTCAAGGAAATTCACTGCTTTTGTTTTATGAGTATAAACATTGGTTGCTAAGGCTTGATTTAAATGCTTGAATGAAGGTTTGATTCCCACGGCATTACATTTTCGCTTCTCCTGGTCCAGCAAGTTCTCTGAACTCGCTAGACCAGGGAAAACTAAGAAGCATTAGGAAAAGGAAGAAGAGAGCGCGTCAGAATGGATTCAGCAGAATCTGTTATCAAATGGAGACACAAAGTTACATTATTTATCAATTTGTTCTACTGTTTTATCGAAGCGTGTTGTTTATCAAAATGCATAACTTATTTTGTGGTCTCTTGTCAGAGCGATAAGTTATCAGTGTGTGACAGTTGGAAGGCAAACAAATATTGGAATCGATACAGAATTGCGAAAAAACTATGTTTTTGTGGGGAAAGGTTGTCGAAATTCAAGTAGGTAGTTCAGGAACTTTCATTGATTGATGAAAAGAATACTCCTCATTGGATATTAATAAGTATGGATGGGTGGTGCTAAATTTAAATAATTCCGTAATCCTTTTATTGAAGAGCAAATGCGTTGGTTATTCTTGAAATATTTGAAGGTTCACACAGTTTTATTGTCATGCTGTGAATGAATCGAGATGTATGCAAAGAAAATGTTCACTGACGTATTATCAGTTGATGCATCAACCATTCAGTTTCACAAGCGTCTATTATCGTGATCGAGAAATCACGCACACTGGCGATATAACTAGTATCAACAACTGAGTAAGAAATATTTCGTGGCTATCTTATGCCAATGTAAAGTAATTTGAGATCGCCGTTTGTTTTTTTGTTTTTTTTATTGAATCTTTTTCTGGTACAGCGCACTTAGCTGCTTTACAGAACTGATTAGTATAATACAAAATATATGCACAATATCATACAAAGTATAAATAAGAAGGAGGATGACCCCACTGGGCTCCTCAATGGGAAATCGCAGTGGGTATTTTAGAAACTATTGCTGGGTGCTGGTTAAATGTATGTTATATCAGGCTTATGATATGGAGGTACAGTTGGATTTATGGAGAGCGGAATTTATCTTTGGGAAATCTTGATGGTATGCGGTTTAGGTGCGGATGAGTGTTTTTTCCTAGTGAGAAGCCGTTTGTAATGAAGTACCGTATGCTTTAACGTGTACAATTTTGTTTCAACTAGAAATCCTATATCTGTTGGACGATCGCAGTACAGTAATGAAAGGGAAGTGAATATCGTGTAGTTTGAACATTACCATTAGAGTCGTGATTTCCTATATTAAGAAAGTCTTGTTTGATTTGTATTTCAGTTTTGACGTAATTGTGGTTAAGTCAATTTCTGGAAACCGAACTTTGGAACTACAGGTACTCCGAAATCTCGTGACAATATGACGTTACATTTGCCAGATTTCAGTAATCGAAAGCATTTAACGCTTTTCTGTGTCTTTTTTTAAATCTAATATTTCGTTATTTTCCCAGGTACTTTCCGAGATAGAAAACACAAGTTCCCTGTAACATAAAAATGCTCTCCTTTAACTCACGGATTACTTGCAATATTTAATTCCTGTGTCATTCACTCCGCGCTCAGTGCTTAAATAATCAAAAATTATTTTCGCAACTGTTCGTTTTTATGAAGCACGGACTATAGGGCTGGTGTACGTGCACTGCATGCGTTTTGAAGGCCCAGGCACTTGCAAAACACCGTTTCGGCGACCGCCAAGCGTAAAAGCATGCGTATCCTGGCAGCGCGCCGCGCCGCCAGTCTGTGGGAGCTCCAGCGTTTCCCTCCCTCCCTCCCCCTCTCGGGCCCGGGCACCGCCCGCCCGCCCGCTGGGCGCGTGCTGTTGGCAAACAGCGCGGCTCGCCGCGGCGTGATCGATGCCTGCACGCGGCTCTCGCAGACGCCTATAGTATCGCCCGTCCCGTCCCGCCCTGCCCCGCCCCGCCCCGCCCCGTCCCGACCTGCGCCCCGCCCGCGCCCCGCCCGCGCCCCGCCTCGCCCATCGTGTTACAGCCGCGCGCGTCCTACACCGAGGCGCACTGTGGGTAGTTGCAGCAAATACTTGCGCTCTGGGAGTAATCAAACTCACATTTCATTAGACAAATATTATTTGCATTGTCTTAAAAAAAAGTAATATGAGAGGAATCAAACGAAAGCTCAAGGAATGTCGAAAACTCTGAGTTCTGAACGTCAATATCAAGTCATTCACATTCGACGAAATTGATAAAGATAAAAGATAACGTAATAAAAAAGAACAGGAACACAAAAATTAAGAGAACAACTGCCAAATATGTGTGAAGTCATAGTGAAGTGATAAGTGATGTGATAACTGATAGTGAAGTAATGGTAATTGATGAGTGAAGTAATAGCTTATTTAGAAAACCTCATAATGCAAGAGGTATTTGCCCTACTAAGGGATGTGAACAAAAATAAAAACGTTGATTTTATCTTTGTTGTCTCGTTATCTTTCTTTTACGTACTGAATTCAGTACCAAATCTTACCGCAAACATTTTCGTAATTCTATAACTCGAATTTTTACTTTTCTTGCAGTTTAAAAATGTTAAGGGTCCACTGTACTTCGTGTTACATGTGTCATTCATTTCTTTGACTAAATCCAATTGTAAGAAAGATGTGTGGCGGTAATATCAAATTGAATGTTTGAAATTGTTGAAAGACACGCAGATTCCTTTGGTCGCGTTCTATGAAGGAAAGAAGCCATTACCTCATCACGCATATATCAACGTGCGGAGAAAGGGCCGTATTGGTGTCATCATGGAATCGTGGCATGGAAATTCAGCCTCACCTGGTATAATTAAACATTAGCAAGCTTGCAAAACAAATGAACCCTCTTCGAGTAGACGGGAGAGATCGATTGCACTCGACTAGTAGTAAAATAGATTCACCATGTAAGATTTGTAATGCTGAATAAAATGAATGTTATCGATTTGATTACGCCATTTCTCTTAGAGCCGGTTTCTTGTGCTGCCCCACAAGACGTTTCAATTTCCCTACCGACAATGTTCTCGATATCCATTTTTTTTACGATGTTCCTGCTTAGTTAGTTTTCGATTCATGATAAGATAACAATATCACAAACGAAATGTTTCGTTGTCTCTAGTAGTTTTCACGAGCTGCATATGATTTAATCCTACTTTTGGTAAACGTCATCTCGAGCTTGATCACCGAAAACACGCATTTTGAAACTGACTAATTTTAAAAGAATCAAACGATTCAATTAATTTAAATACATTTAACGTATTTTTGCCGTTCACGCCATTCGGTCCCGTTAGAAGCCATTGTGCAGCATTTCCGCGCCGAGGTGGTGGTGGCGGCAGCCACATCGCACCGACCGCTCTCCCTCAATTAAAAAGAAATCAAACGTTTCAAATAATTTAAATGCATTGAACGTACTATTTTAGCCGTTCTCGCTTTTCGGCCCCTTTGAGGCCAGTGTGCAGCGCTCCCTGTCCGAGGTGGCGGGAGCGGCAGCCACGTAGCTCCGGCCTCGCCCCTCCCTCCATCACCTCCACTCCCTCCCCTCCCTCCGTCCTCCCCTCCCCTCCCCCCATCGGCCCCCTACCTCCCCCCTACCCACCCCATCCTGCATCCCCTTCCTCACCTTCCCTCTCCTTCCTCCTCACCCTCCCTCCCCTTCCTCCTCACCCTCCCACCCCTTCCTCCTCACCCTCCCACCCCTTCCTGTCCTCCCCCCTCCCATCCCTCCCTCCTCTCCTTCTCTCCTCTTCCTCTCCCTCCTCCTCCCTCCCCTCCCATCGGCTCCCTCTCCTCCCCTCCCCGCCCCCCGTCCCCCCTCGTACTCCGCTCGCGTTTGCGGAACGGTCCATATAAACAAATAGTCGTGCGGATTGACGGGGCGCATGCTGCGTGACCCTCCGCTGTCACTATCGCAAGCGGTAAATTTCCCCAGGCAGGAGCCATTGCGGTCGAAATCTGAATCGTTGTACGTTCCGTGCGCTGATATCTGCAATCTGCGCCTCGTAAAGAAGGAAAAGTTTGCACACCTGGCCTGTTGTTTGTATACCAACAAGAGCAATGGCGTCAGCAGCAACAACAAAAATAACTCGGGTCACACGTGGAATGTGGAACAAGTGAGGACAAAGCCTGTTATTATCGTTACTACTGGATAGGTTCCAAACGAAATACCTTGTGGAACTTACAAACTTGAAAAGGTGATAAAACATTGGCTACAAATGGCCGCAATTTGGCTACAGCTCATAGGCAGAAAATTAATGTGTAATGGTAGTACGTAGAGTATGAACAGTTCATTACAGTAAAATAATCTATTTGCGAAATATTTAATGTTATTTGATATTATGAGTAATTATAACAATAATAAATTATATTTCTTAATAGTGTTTACAGCGGCTGATTCAAAGAAGTTTTATTCGATACTTGTCGCACCGCCAACAAAATTTTAAGGGGTTTGTAAAAGATGACGAGAGACCTGGGGCTGTAGATCCATGGGGTCCCTTACAGGTTCCGCCCCATCCCGCAATACATACAGTTTTAATTTCCCCCATGCAACAGAAATATCTTGTAGTTAATTTAAATTAGGTGTAAATCTATTTTTTGTTTCGATTTTTTTTTATAAAAGAACGGGTCCCCAATTAATTCGGGTAATTTGCAACTTGTCCCAGCTGCCCCTTAGGGTGACCCTCAGAATACTTCGTGAAAAGAAATTTCCGTCTTTTCCGAAATTTCGTCTTATTCTTATTAATCATTCCTAGGGTCCATTAGCTACCGAAACCAGAGTAGATTTCCCAGATGGCCAACAGTGTGTAAATAATAATAATAATAATAAAATTGAGACAAAAAATGTTAAAGAAATTGTGGAGAGACAAACCACTCCACGGACAATATTTGAAACAAATGGACAGAGCACAGATCAATAAAGATCAATCATTTATGTGGCTTAAAAGGGGAAGAATGAAGCCACAATCGGAAGCACTTGTAATAGCTGCCCAAGATCAGGCGTTGAGAACACGACATTATGATAAAGCGGTTCTCAAAAATTTCCCGAGATGACAAATGCCGAATTTGCCAGGAGCAAGTAGAAACCATTGGTCATATTGTCTAAGCTTGTTCAATTCTAGCAAAGACCGAATACTTGAAAACACACGACATGGTGTGTAGCTACCTCCACTGGCAGATCTGTACCGCCCTCGAAGTTCCGAACACATGCCCCAAGTAGTACGAACACTCACCGAAACCGGTGACATCTGTTGGATTGTGTACGATATTTACGACCAACAGATTCAAACTGATCGCACGATAGCGGCAAACAAACCGGATATAGTCATCCGGGATTTGGAGAACAAATCGTGTTTACTTGTCGATGTTGCTGTACCTTGCGATCAAAACGTCGTTACCAAGGAGGCAGAGAAACGTCTTAAATACAAGAGTTGGAAATCGAGATCAGCCGAATGTGGGGCGTAAAAGCACAGGTCGTCCCGATAGTTATGGGAGCTCTGGGATTTGTTCCGCAAAATTTGTGTAAGAACGTGGCTAAATACCCAGGTAATTCAAAAGACTGGGAAGTGCAAGAAATTGCTTTATTTGGAACAGCCCACATTTTGCGCAAAGTATTGTAGAGGCACTGACAGTCCCTAGATCTGCTCATTAGGTAGCTGGCTGCAACCTGGAGTAGATTTTATTTTCAGCCAACTCATAATATTTTTAGTCGTGATATAGAGGAATAATAATAATAAAATCTTATGCATAATAATAGTAACAGTAAGAAACCATTTTATTGTAAAGTCAGTGTTGATATGTAAGCACGCCCAAAAAGCGCGAGTAGGAGTGTTAACTTGAGCGTGCGCCATCCGCCGCTTAGTGACAAAAGCGAACTTCCGCGCTGCGTGGTTGCCAGCGCACGCGCCGCAGCTGCCGAACGAAGGGGCGCGCACTTGCATGAGATGGAAAGCGCCGTCGCGTCGGCCGGGGCCCGCGCGCACGTTCGCCTGCATGTGAGCGGGGCGCGGTTCAACGGCTTCGCGGCCCCGCGGCGCCAAGGACGGCTTACGAGGGCTCGTGGCCGCCCGGGGCGGTCTCCTGTACTTCGGTTTCTCTTTCTTGGCGCACGGGGGGTGTGTTAATAAAATAGAATATCTCACGATATTTCGCGTTGTTCTCGGTTGTTCCGCTAGGAGAGGCACGACCGCAACTGTATCGAGCAGTGCTGGCGATCATGTGACTCCTGGCGGCACAACGGAGAACGACGCGAAATACCGTGAGATATTCTATTTTAACACATCCCCGTGCGCCCAGAAAGAAAACCGAAGTATAGTGAGGAGGAAGCGATGAAGAAAGAGAATATTTCCTTGAATGCGATGTGTCTGATAAGGCTCATGTTCGTGAATTAACCGGTTAATATTAACTTTATTCGAAAAGGTATTGAAGTACAAGTAGCAATAACTCTGGGCAATGAGCACATTACCTATTACGGAAGTTGGTTGGGGTTGGTGGCGAGGAATAGGAATAATGCTGTAAACAGGAATCGATTGCTGGTGCATACTTTCTTAGGCTACTGAGGCGGGACGATGCGTTCACGTTCCACTGTGTCTGACGTAGATTTCTATTTACACAAAACCACCTAAACTAACAGCACTAAATACGTCATTTTACGCTTTTCTGCAGTACGCATTTCCGAGTTGGGGTGACGGGGTTCCGGCTTTCGGCATTCGCGATGACCTCAAAAAAAGCTTAGGTATAATTTGCAGCGTATTTTATGTCAAAATCCTTCTCGCGCACCCTCGAGACGTGCCGTATTCGGACACTCACCTTATTTTAGACTGTCATCTTTGTGATAATGCCAACATTACCAGGATTATGTTCCAAATGGTCCGCTCATCGTCACTCGTAGAGCTTTATCCAATCAAACGAGTAGGTATGTATTTATGGTCCTATTTATGGTCCTCAAACAATTAGGAACCACAACAGCGATTGCTTCCAAATT
This sequence comes from Acheta domesticus, assembly GCA_031308135.1. Classification (NCBI taxonomy): domain Eukaryota; kingdom Metazoa; phylum Arthropoda; class Insecta; order Orthoptera; family Gryllidae; genus Acheta; species Acheta domesticus. Next base: position 14,353,474 of record JAHLJT010000631.1, on the reverse strand, counting down.
CTCTTAGGTCATCACTAGACATCGAATGTTTAGGCACTAAAAAAGTCTTTTAGGCGCCTAAAAAGGCACTGAAAATGTCAAAAATGAGGAGGAAAAAAGGCACTGCCATAAATTACATTCACAATAAAATAAAAAATTATTTGTAAAACTCCATACATATTTACAACTCTTGTACTTTTTATTCTTAATAGTTTCCATTGCAATATATTACCAGTAACTTTTCAAGGATTGCAATTTCAAATCTGCAACGATTGGGAGACAAAATCAGTTTGAATACAGAGAAGGAATTCTGAACACCTACTGATGTGTTTGGCATATATTTTAGAAGTCCAACATTAGCTACACTGAAACCTTCAGGGAATTTACATTTATTTCCACTCAAAAGGTGCCCTCGGTGTATTATCAACCGACCATTTTCTCAGAACATGGCTAGTATTTATGAAATAGGGAAATGGAGAAAAATATGTTGGTATACTTTCATGAATTCTCTCGTATTTCAAATACGTGAATTGAAGGTTTCGAAATGAATGGTCGGGTTGGACCATGGCCGATTTTCTGATATCTTAGCATTGTATAGAAAAATTATACATAGAAGGCAAAAACGTGCAGTAATTCTAAAGAAAAGGCACTTCTGCAAAAAAAAGGCATTTATGCTAAAATAAGCAAAAATAAGCATTATGAAACTTCGTCATATGTCACCATTTGTCATGATTCGTGTACATATATTATCAGCCTTTTAATAAGTTCGCTAGAAAAAAAAGGCATTTCCCTAAACGTCCGCTGTCTAGTCATCACATGCTGCTATGTCTCTACCATTTCAATCGCCCAAGTTCTATTTTTATCCTTCTTACCTTCCCATTAACGACTGTCTCCAACTTTGACATCAATCAGTTTCTTTGCAGAAAGTTCATGTCAGTAGTTTGCTAACTATCAGAAAACAAACAAAAGAACCATATTTTAGTGGAAGAATTCGCACCGATACGTCAGTTCGTGACGTAGAAGCTTCGGTCTGCGTCATGCCGTTTGATGTACTAGGTTACTGAGAAATGCGTTCTTTCAGGTGTGGCGATGTAGAGTTTACTGTCGCAATTAGCACGCTTCATCTAGCACCTTGCCATATTCCATTAAGAATCTGAGCCTCCGTTGGGCATCTGCGTCAGCAATGGAGTTCGTCTTTGTCCAGCTCAAATCAGGTATTCACCCAAGCGTCGGAGGTGCAAACAAGAACGATTCCACGAACGGACTGACACGTGTGTCTATAAACTCTGTGACCAGACTTGCGAACGATACCATATTGAATTATTCAGGGAGAGGAAAAAGACGATCAACCAGTACGCCCAGGGGCACTGGAAAACTGGGAAGATAGCCCAGAAATTGCATACTAAGAAAATGCACATCTGTGCGCGCTAGAGATAATAATAATAATAATAATAAACAGGGGGTTCATAATATTAGTTCAGGTTGCATTTTGCTAAAAAATACTTCATAGTAGCTGTTCATTTAGCATTATTGGGGTATTTCTTTAACAGAATAATGTATTAAGAAGCCCAGCCTGTCCGGCCGAAGACCGAAGTGATATCCAACAGAAGCTTAGTATCTGAAACTGTAGTTTAGGTATCCTGCTGTTAGATGACGCATGCTAAAACGGATTGCATACATAGAACGTGACATTTGAGGGAACACCGTTTCCAGGAAGCTGAATGCAAAACATGTCATGACGCATTTGCTCAGTTATTACATCAAGTGTTGAAGTATAAGCGTGTGAAATTATTTTACAAATATACAGGATTGTGAAAATATGTGCAGGTCGTTGCTGCAAAATATTTGGTATTTTGTTGTAAGAGTGTTCGTGTATGACCGGTGATAAATACTGTTTCACGAAGAAATGCTATATGTCTTCAGTAAGTACTATTTGAGAAAATTCGCAACTGGAAGTCCTTATTTCTGCGCTTAGCTGATTCGATAGCAGGACTTCATTTCAATTGGATTTATCTAACACAATGTAAATTTCATAGTCGCAGATCTTTCCGATTTACTCATCTCAGTTGTTCTCGTTCATTTCTCCGGATGGAATGCTTCATACACCATTATAAGAAACCTAATTTACTCAGGCCATTGACGTGCATTTCGAAGAGTTTCTTTCGTTTATATATTAGTTAATTGTGAGATGTTTAAAATATGACTTCCATTTCCTATCCGTATCACTCCTGTACTCACTCAACATCAACACAATTTTTTTTAAAAGTTTTTTTTGTTGCATTTTTTATTTTTATTTATTTAGTTTCATTTCTTAGAAATGTAATGCAAATCAATATATGTATTCTTCAATTAAGGTGTAAGAAATACACATTGGTTTGTTGCATTTACGTAAGTCTAGTAGTTTGGAAGTTATAACCTTACACTGTTACTTGGGGGATCTCCAAACCCTGATTATTTGTAATGAATGCCAATAATGCTTGTAACCAAAATCCTTTAGTTCTAATAAGTGTATAATTTTCACAACTCCTTTTTAATCAGGTCTCCTTGAGCAAAGGCTGAGGTAAACAGCTTCTACAACGGCTTGAACGTTTTACAACAGTAGTTGATAAATAAATAGTGTTTTCCCTAGCATATTGGAGTATTAATTATTTCTCTCTGTATTTAGTCTATGCGATACTCCTTGGTAGCATTTCCCTGTGCGCGACCTCGTTGGCTCGAATGCCTCGAGTGAACACGCGAGAAGCGAAGCGCCGATGCCGTGCGGAGTTGGCGGCGGGGCGGGATGCACGCGGGCGTGCCGTGCCGCGCGCGTCTGGGAGGCGCAGCCGGTCGCCGCTCGCCGCTCGCCGCCCGCTCTCCGCCGCCACCGCGGTGCCCCCAATTGGCAGCGGCCGTGTGTTTGCGTGCGCCACCACGCCCCGCCCCGCCCCGCCCCGCCCCGCCCCGCCCCGTATCGCATTGCATGGCTCCAGCCCTTTCTGCCTCGCACTGTCCCTTACTGCCCTTCGTTGCTCCGCACTGTCCCATCGCTTCAGATCGCATGACACGTCACGGCACCAGCTCTTTCTGCCCTGCACTGTCCTTCACGGTCCTTCGTTTCCCCGCACTGTCCATCACTGCCCTTCGTTGCTCCGCACTGTCCCTCTCGGCCCTTCGTTGCTCCGCACTGTCCCTCACTGCCCTTTGTTGCTCCGCACTGTCCCTCACTGCCCTTAATTGCTCCGCACTGTCCCTCACTACACTTCGTTTCTCCGCACTGCCGTAAAGGCACCGCTCCGCTCTGCCCCGCACTTGCCCTGCTTCGCACTGTTCCTGTGGAACGCACCGCACTGCTTGCTGTGCCCGTCGTAGTCCCGCTCCGCTCTGCCCCACACCGCACCTGACTCCACACAGCCTCGCTCTGCCCGCCCCACTCTGCCCCGTCCTGGGAGGATGCGATTCCAAGCACACAACGCAGGGCGGGAGTAGAGCGAATGAAATGCATATGTGCATGATTTGTAATATGTAATTATATATAAATCATATAATTACGTATAATAATGAAAACTCTTCTATTTTTATAGTTCAATTCCCATCCACTGCTAGAATGAGAAACGATTGGAATGTTAGTAATTGAATAACCATCGTAAGCTTGTTTCTCCTGCGTTAAAGAGGAATGAACTTGCAGAAGCCGATGTGAGTGGGTGGGTATGCAAAGTGGGTGCTCCTTTGAACTATGACCGATGAAACGCGAAGTGCATTGGCCTTAGGAGAGGACTTTTTTTCATTTTGTTTTATATAGGCAAACAAGATGTGGCTTTTAAAAAGTCGCGTCCAGACACTCGACGATCCGATCTCTCGGAGGGCCCGTCACTCCCCGCGATCCGGGCACTAATGCGCGTCGACCGGCCGCTGCCTGCCGGCCGGGCTGCCCCGCCCCCGACCCCGCCCCCGCGGCCGCACCCCCTCGCGCCGTGCGACGAGCGCCCGAAATAAGCGGCCGCGCCCAGGGTGAGCGGCCCTGCCCCGCCTCGCCTGCTCGCCTGCTCGCCCACCGCCGCCCCTCGCTGCAGCCCACACGCTCCACCACGAATTGATCTTCCCTGCGTGCGAGACTTTATTAAAAGAGGTGGCTCAGGGCATCGACTGATGGCACTGCAGTGCCGGAAGATCTTAGATGCAAGCCCGACGGCTGTTGGATTTTCCTAGTGTATAGCGAAGTCGAGCTCAGTCTCTGTGTGAGGAGAATTCTAGCGGCCGGCGGCTCAGATGGCTTCAGTGGTTTCTCCGACCAACATCAGGCGAATGCCGAAACAGTGCCCCAATATATGGGCCAAGGGCCGCTTCTTCCTCTTCCTTGCCCTACCCCCATTCCTTACTTTCATGCACGGCACGATTGCACACGCCGGGAGACCGGTCGGGAACTTGGAGCGTGTCTTGGCTGGGGCGGTGCCCCGCTGGTGGGAAATACCTGGTTGAGGAGAAATCTCCACTAGCCGACGGGCAGGTTGGTATCAGTTCTCACCATCCAGCGGGGGAAGATCACCGGCACCAGAGGAAAAAAGAACCATGCACTTCACTTATGCGAGTAAAGACCTAGGGGTCATTCATTCAGACGATTTTAGGAGCTAAATTATGGAAAAATTACTTAGGCTGTAATGGTGCAACTATTATTATTTGGTGCAAAATACCATCCCAAAATATTCAACATTATTTTCAACTTAAGGGAAAACTGCTTACAAATTGAAATTAGTTATTACTCTGTGAAAATATTTTGTCACTTCGTTCCTGAGCTGTTTCGGAAAGAAGAAAAAAAAACACGGACAAAAAACGATGAGGCTTCGAGAAAGAATAATTTGATATTGAAATTTCAAATTCAGTAATGCAATACGATGTGTACATTCTTACATTTTTATTTGAAATTACTGCGAGGAATAATTTAATGTACGAGTAAATAGTAAATATTTTGTCACTATTGTTTAAATTTTTCTGTTTTTCGTCTTGAACTACTTCACAAAGAAAAATATTATATCAGGCAATGCCAACTTAAATCAAACTCTAATAGAAAGATAGGCTCCCCCATTTCAAGTTCGCCCCTCGTCGTTTTCTTACGCCAGGGGTCCCCTCGTCTTTTTTGTTCCTTGGGCGAGTGGGCGTTAGTGGAGCCGGGACTTCCCGCGACGCGGAGTCTGCAGCTGGCTGCGACGCGACGTGTTTGGGCGTAAGTGATGGTGGCAGGACCCGACGGCGGCCGTCGACGAGTAACTACTCCGGTTAACTTGACTGCACTGTTGAGTGACTTGCGACAAGTTTGTGGTGAAGTAGAAGGCCTTGTCTAGCGTGCGTTGTTTGTGCAGCGAATCCATTCAAATGTCGTGCTGAAGATAAATGTCACAGAGTTCGGTCATTATGTAACTTGATGTACCTGATGTGTTACGTTGTGACGAGCAGGATGAATTTATGGTATTTTGTAATTAACACAGGGTCGTTTCGCTGAATTTGTTGTTGAGCAGTAACACATTTCGTCAGCGAGTTTTGTGTTCGAAAACTTTTGTGGATTCACAAACTTAAATACGAAACATTTGTATTAGAAAATTTCTTGTAGACATTTTAATCAGAAGTAACTGGTCAGGACATTCTCAACTGTGAGTTTGCAGGCTGCTAACTACTTGTTTTCAGGAACCACCGGATGGAACTTTGGAATTAAACACACATTACCATCTGTATAAACTTGCTCGCCGCGCTGTTTACTTCTCTCATCTGTTCGTGAAATGGAGATGTTCGGAATACACTCGCCCGTCCCTCTTTTTAACGTGCATCAACATGTGAATGGAAAGCCACTCTTGATGGAGAAACAGGGTCCCCTGTGGAGCTCCCGAAAACATGGCGATGTCCATTTATCCATTCCGCTGAGTCTCAGGCGCCGTGCCATCCACTGAGCGAATGAAAGCTGAGCGGAGCGGAGAATAACAGGGCTGTGCGGCGAGGAGTGGGGCGGTGGGGGGCGGGGGGGGAGTGGAACGGGGCAAGGCGGGCTCGGCTAGACTGGGCCGCATGTTTTGAATTTGCACTAGACTTGTGCATAGAACTTATTTTAGAGCTCCCTGATTGGACTGTGAAGCGGCGCACGAAACGCAAGCGACACATCTCTCTGAAACACGTACACTTTGAAGACACAGACAGACAGCTGCAGGCAGATGATGCATTCGAAAAGAGTAGTGGCAGGGCGGTTGTGAGAGTATTAGTAAGGTTCATGAAAGAACGATTAGAGACACCAAACAGTTATGACACGTATAATTTATGTAATCCGAATTTAACGGTAATCCTTAATTGAAAAATTTTGGGGCAGTTGATTAGTGCAAAAAAATTACATACTACTTAGTAAAGGGCTTCTCATAGTTTTTAGCAAATTTGGGATACGTGATTGATATTTGAAAGAAGTAAAACAATTTTACGCAATTTTGTGGGGAAGACAGATATTTGTGAGAGCAATTACTTTTATTCTTGTCTTTTGATTTCCATGTTCACAAAACGAGTTGCAAGTTATGTCTCATTTATTTCACACCTCGCAGTTGAAAATTCAGCCCCAAACTCTTTTTTTTACATTAACGAACTTTCATAAACCTCATTCGTATTCTCACAAGCGCCCTGTCACTACTGTTTTCGAATGCACAAGCTATCCACAGCTTTTTGTCTGTCTGCCTCTTCAAAAAAAAAAATGTCTCAGAGAAATGTGTCGCTGGAGTTTCGTGCGTCTCCTCAATGTCCAATCAGAGAGCTCTAAAAGAAGTGCTATGCACAAGTGTAGTGCAAATTCAAAACATGCGACCGGGCCGGGCGCCGGGGGATGGGGTGGTGCGGAGCGAAGCCCTCTGCCCGAGTGACGGCTCTCGCACGGGCTTTGTTTACACAGCGTTGCGCGTTTCGTTTATTTTCGATGGGCGCGTTAGGTTTCGATGTCGCCGGGCTGGGTGAAGCGGCGGGGGGGGGGGGCGGGAGGGGAGGGGGCTGGCGGCCGGCGCGGTCAAGTGGAAATAGTCCCGCACGCAAAAATACCGCAGCCGTCGTCGCCGTCGCCGTCGCCGCCGCCGCTGCCCTTCCGCAAGTTCAAGGGCGTTGCGTTGGCAACCGGGCGCCTCGCCCGAAGAAAGGCCCCCGCTGCGCGCCGCCCCGCCCCCGCCCCCGCCGCCGCCCTCGACGCCACGGCCCCGCGTGATTTTCTCCGAAGACTCGCGCTCTTTCTCCTTCCTTCTTTTCCTCACTCGATCTCGATTATTGTCTCTCAGCTTTCCCTTCCTTTCCCATACTTCCTTTCTCTTCCCCCTCTTGCTGTTTCTTTCTATCCGTCCTGTCACGTCCTTCTTCCCTCTGCGTTCTCTCCTTGCATTATGTCCATCCTCGCATTTTTTGCTTTTGTTGTCGTGCCCGGTGCACCATCTCTCCCGTACCTTTCGCCTCGTTTCTGTCTCTCTCGCGTCTGTCTCTTTCTTGTCTCTCTTTTGTCTCCCTCTGTTATCTTTCTCTTGTCTGTGTGTGTGTCTCTCTCTCGTGTCTCTCCCTTGTCTCTGTCTCTCGTCTCTGTCTCTTGTCTCTGTCTCTTGTCTCTGTCTCTCTCGTTTCTCTCCTCCAGACTGCTTTCACTACCCTAGCCTAGGGTCCCTAGGCCACTCGACTCGTCCTCCACGCACTTTCTTATATTTTTTACCATTGTATTTATTATTTTTTTCACCTTTGTGTGGTTCTTCTCTCTCTTGCTCCTCGCCCCGACGCCTCTTTTTTCCAGCGTGTTTTTTCCTCCGTCGCTCCCTCGGCCCCAGCCGCTCCCCCGGGCGGCCTGCGGTGGCTCTCGGGCTGCCGCGCGTCGCGTCGGATTACGCCCGGGCCGCTAGCGTTCGCCCAACTCCTCAACCCTCCCGTCTTCCTGACGACCGGATGGGGTGCTAGTTAATACGTTATAATTTAATAGATTTATACGACAAGATGGTCAGAATGATCGTCACGATCCGGTAACTTTTGAATTGTGTTTCTTCGCAGGCAATATGCGAGGGGGGTAGACGAGTGGGGTCTGGGCGAAACGCAAGGCGTAGCGTTAAGGAAGTTAGCAGTACTTAAAATGATGCCGCCCTCTTACACGCAACACTCATCGTGCTGGATACTAAGATTGTCATGAAATTTTACCAGCTTGTTCAGCACCTTTGAAAACCCCTACATACAAATTTTTAAGTCCTATGGAATATTAGAAATGATGTTTTATAGGCGTTTTGTACCAGGACCTTTCGTGACCTCCGCGCTTCCCACAGCGGGGCAGCCGTTGCTTCGGTAGCGCCTGGAACGTTACGCGGCGACTATCAACCGGTGTCAGATTTCCAAGCGCGTTCTTTCAAGAACGATGGCAAAGGCCATCGCTGTTTGATGACACACGTTCTTTGGAGTGTGTTAGTAAGCGCACAAACATGTTTTGTTAAACATGTGATTTGTTGTACATTTATTTATTTACGTATTTATTATTTAATAAGCCTTGTCTATTTTTTTAATTCTTAAATCCTATCATATACATGTATAAATAAAGTTAGTATGCATTTAATAGTTGCACTCGAATCACTCCTGTATGTGTTCTAGTCCTATTCGTCCTTCTCAACCTGCAATGTAAACACTCGTTTTTGTCACCCCTCCTGCTCTCTGAGGCAGGTGAGACCCTGCGGACAGATAGCGGCGACCGGTGTGTGAGTAACGGTCGCTGATCCAGCGGCGATCAGCGATTTCCTCTCTTCCACAGGCGGTGAGGTCACGAACGGTCTCAATACTAATTGTCGCAAAACCACTACTTGCAATGCTCCATAGCACGTAAAAATTTGTATGTAGGGGTTTTGAAAGGTGCTGAACAAGCTGGTAAAATTTAATGTCAATCCGAGTATCCAGCACGGTGAGTGTTGCGTGTTAGCGCTTTCCCCTTGTACTCTGTGTGTGTGTGTGTGTGTGTGTGTGTGTGTGTTGTTTATGGTCCTGCGTGTCCAAAGGTGACAGACAAGAAATTAGGGGAATTATTCGAAAGCATAAACTGAAATAATTGTTGTTTCTTTTGTAAGTTGTGAAAGAAGATTTTTTTAACAACATTTTATTATTTGGAGATTTACCATTGCAATTTCTCAACATCCGCTTTTTTGTGTAATGACTTTTAAAATTACAAGCAAATGCTCCATATAATGTACGTATCTTCATATTTTTTTACATTAGTGGAAACTGGCCAGATTGAGAGGATTGTGATAGGGTCCCTCATAACATGGTCAAACAATTCATTCATTTTCGTCGTCTGGTCATCCCGCTGCTTTTCAGTCGAAAGTGTGGCATTGTATTTTCTTTCATGCTGTGGCTACTGTTTACTCTCGTGGCGGTTGACCCTCAAAGGCGAACGGGAGCTCCCCGCCTGTCGTGGAGCCTGCCGACGCGACGCGACCCGACGCGGTGTTTCAGTCGGTGTCGAACGGGGAGGTCGGGGGTGAAGGAGCGTGCGCGTGTGCAGATCTGTGTGGTGGTTGGCGACGCGTCTGGAGTTGACGGAGGCGGAGACAGCCCGCTGCTGCTGCTGGTGGTGTGAATGCGCTCTTTTGAGAGCGGAGCGGCGCTGCGTCAGTGGAGGGCTTTCAGCGGCGGCAGTGGTGGAGGTGGTGGCGGTGGCGAAGGTCGCGGCCGCGCCGCGGTTTCTCGCTCCCCGGGGCCCTATGAAAGGGCGAAAGGCCCGAGAAGGCGCGCTGCGCTTTTGTGAGGCGACGGCGCCCCCCCCCCCCGGCAGCAAGAACACCACGAGCGACGGAGGAGGACGGCGGGGTGGGGTCGCGGAGCCGGCACGTGCGTGGAGACAGATGCTGGGGACGGAAGGAGGGAGGCGGATGTGGCTAGGGCAAGAGAGAATGGCTGTCTGGAGGAGAATTCTAGCGGCAGGCTGCTCTGATCTGTAGTTTTCCGTGGTTTCTCCGATCAACACCTAAGGAATGCCGGAGCAGTACCCTAACAACGGGCCACGGACCTGGTCCTATCCTCTCCTCTTACACACACACTTACACTAACATGCACTACACTACCACACATGCCGGGAGATCGGTCGGGAGCTTACAGCTTGTCCCGGCTGGGGCGGTGCCCCGCTGGTGGGAGATACCTGGTTCAGGAAAACCTTACTAGTCGACGGTAGATCGGCGCCAGATCTCGCCATCCAGCGGGGAGGAGGGATCATCGCCACCTCCCGAGAAAAAAACACCCACTACACTTCCGGGACTAATGGCCTAAGTAGTTGACGCGCTCGGAAACATCAATTAATGAAGAGAGAATGGAGATGATGGAGAGACGAGGAGAGTGCTGAAGGTTGTGGGGAGGGATGGGACGCGGATTGAGTGGAGATGCAGGAGAGATGAAAGGGGGCATAGCAACTGCTACAGAAGCTCTGTCCGGGGCGGTAAGAAATTGTGGGCGTGGCAGCTCCCGGGCGGGGGGGGGGGTGGAATCTGGCGAGGTCGCGGTGGCAAGGAGTGGAAAATGATGAGAAGGGATATGAGAGGAAGTTGGAAAACGTGTGGGTCTAGGCCAGAGCCAGATGAACAGCAGAGTAGAAGGTGTCGGCGGTGGACAGGGGCCGGGACGGAGAGGGCGGCGGTGGAGGTGGAGGAGGCGCGGTAGGGTGCCCGCCCACTGGGGGTGTAATTAGCCGAAGCGCTCCTCACCGGCTGTGCATGTGTGCCCCTCCACCTGCCTCTAGGACGCCTGCGGTGGCTGTAGCCTTGCCTCTCCCAAAGCCATATCACACAGCCTTGGGAGGTCGTTACTCTGACGTATCATTGTCGTTGTCGTTTACGGGCTTGCGCGTCACTTACCCGGCTGACCCTCTTCTTGTATCCTCTCGCAGTGTTTCCCGCAAGGAACGTTTTTGCTGACTGGACTAAGGATTCCAATTTGGTCACAAAGGAAAAGCTAATCTGAAAGAAAACGAGTGAGTGAAGGCATGGAGGGGCGTCAAAATGAAGTGATGGCAGTTGTATTATCCGTTACGAACATAACATTTGTCATATTTTTTTCTGTAAACGCAAGATTGAGTGTGTCCTGTTTGAAATTTGTGCTTTGACGTTTCATAGTATTTGAGTAATGAAGGTATTGATATTGAGTTCGCTTACCGCCAATGGTAACTGAATTGATGTTTCAAAGCACGTCAACTGCTATAGTCGTTTGTCTCCCGTAAGTGTCGTGCATGTTTTATAACCGGTAGCTGTGATTCCTTCCCCGATGAATGGAGAGATCCGTGTCGACCTACACGTCGACCGGGGTTTTCTCTCCAAATATCTCCACCCAGTAGGGCATCGCTCCAACCGGCATAAGTTGTAAACGCCTGACCGATCTACAGTGACAGTAGTGCACGTAACTGTAAGTCTATGTGTAAGGGTGAGATTAGGACAAGGAAGAAGAAGGAAACAGCACGCGCGGCCCGTGGCCTGTTTGTTAGGGTCCTGCTCCGACATTTGACTGGTATTGATCAGAGAAATCAGCTCGGAAAACTGGTATTGATCAGAGGAGCCGGCCGCTAGAATTCTCCTCCAGGCAACGAGTGAGTTCGACCCAGCTCTGTAGCTGTAGTATCAAAGAGTATGAAACCCCGCCCCGTCGGGACTCGTATTGTATCATTGTATGACCTTCCAATCCTAGTGGTTGAGGGACAACAGCAACCCTATCTCTGAGCTAACTCAGCCGGTATGTAACCGGAATCAAGGATCGTGCTGACATGTTTCATTTCGTCGCTTTTACATCCGTTTTTTCTCTCTTTAACATTTCCCTTCTCTCTTTTCGTGAGAATGTGTACGTCTGTCTGTCTCTGTCTCGCTGTATATACTTCACTTTCCGCTGCTCGAGCCGCTATCTTAAGCGTATCGCTCTTCCGTACCTCTTTTCTCCTCCCACGGCCCCTACACACCTCCGCGGCGAGGCTCTTCCGTCAGCCCCACCCCACCCCGCCCCGCCCCCCCCTGCCGCACCCCTCACCCGTCCCGCCCTCTGTTCCCCGCCCCACCCCACACTATCCCGCCCCGCCCCACCCCATACTACCCCGCCCCACCCCACCGCACCCCGCCCCGCCCCCCCCTCCCGCCACGCCCCGCCACGCCCCGCCCTACCCCACCTCGCCCGGATAAGCGCTGAGTTCCTTCGCGCGAATTTCCTCCTCTTGTCGGCGCCATCGCGTCCGCTCCTCCCCCTACCTCTGCCGCCCCGTCACCCTGGGCGGCGGCGCCCTCCCGTTCCGCCCTCGCGCCACCCGCCCATGATGGATGGGCGCCCGTTCGTGACGTGTTCGCCCCGCCCCGCCTTCCGCGACAACGCTGCTGGCCCGAAATGGGCCGAAGGCCGCAGGAGTGGGGGAGGGTGGGAAGACCTGGTATGTGAAAATGTATAGTTGAGGAACGCGTGAGTATTGTTTATTTTAAGTGATAAAATGTTGCAGTAGCTCACGTATGATGCAATGGTCACGAAAAGTTCCTCCACCAGATTACATTTCTAATTAAACTTTAAGGGAAAGGACTTTTAATTACGAGTTAAGAATAAAGTTTCTAAAGGAAAGCGACTGATTTTATTTGGATAAGTCCTGCCCATCCAGCTAGATTCAGGTTGTCTGGGCCGCCGGGACTATTTTCCTCCTCTCCCTTCTTCCCCTCACCTCTGCAAGCGGACCGTGGCGACGTCTTCTACCAACTTGGTTTTCCCAAAATCGAACGTGGAAGTATTGCGCGTGACCGGATGCCAACCCGTGCGTCCGCGGCTGCCCCAGCAGTGGCCTGAAATTCAGTAGACGAAGGTCGCAGCCTTCGCTGTCCGGGAAATGACACGTGATAGTTTCCAGCGTTTCTGCTGTCAATCTGTGCCTTTCTTCAACGTGTCTTCAGCGGAGGCAAGACCAGACGTCTTTTTTAATTCCTTCATTCTCTGAGAAAACAGAAAAGTGGCAATCGGACGGCTCCATCGTCTCGGACGTCTTGCCGAAAACATTTACCCAAGGCAATGAAACAAAGAAATAAAAAAAAGTAACGAAAATCTTGATACGGATGGCATTCATTTTTCATTTATTCATAAACATCATTCAGAATGTCAAAAGTTTAAAATTAGATTAAATAAATTGTAATTTTTTTAGAATATGTTAACATTAATTTTTTTTGTATTCTTGTTATTTTTATGTTAAGGTCAGCTTTAGCATGATAGGGTTAATACATTAATTTTATTAATTTGTATTTAGTAATATTATAATGTTTGATGTTTGTTTTGTGTATTTGTAGTAATTTCTTAGAAAACGCTACCACCGGAAGTATTCCATGTATACCTAAGTAGCCAAATAAATATTCTATTCTATAAACGTTTTGTGGACAGTGTTGGTTGAATATGCGGTGAAAATTATAAAACTACAAAAAAGAAAGAAAAAAAACTTCTCTTGTGGCGTATTTTCGAATTGCTTTGGGAGCACAGTGCGCCGTCACGGCAGCAATATCTGCAGGCTGGCAGTTTTCTCCCCACATCGATTCTTTCCGGCGCTGCGGCCGCGCCGGCGTGGGCGACCCCGCCGTCGTCTCGACCTCCCTCCCTCCCGCGCCGCCTTTTTTCCCTTCTGGGAATCGCCTCCCGCCTCCTCGAGCTTGTTTTAATGCAATTCCGCCCTTGTTGTCCTCGGACTCGACCTCCGCGTCTTGCGCCTTCGCCTTCCGCTCGGGCACTCGGTGCAATATTCTGGCGCTTTGTACTTGCGCCCAGGGTTCTCGGACACCCACGTCGGAGCCGGCTCCGTGCGTCTTGTTTACCCTCGACGATTACATTGCCTCGCAACCTTTCTTTCGACTCTCGTGCCGTTGCACTGCGTAGTCTTTAAGCGGTGTTTTTTCTTTCGTTTCGGAGCTGGAGTTCGCCTTGTTCTAACGTCTGATCTTGAAAATTAAAAAGAAAATATTGGCATTTGGTGGATTTGTTTTTCAGACTCATTCTCTCTTTATATTTTTGATCATTGAAGTGAAGATTCCATTTTGTTCTTATATTGTTATTTCTTTGCTGGAGACTTCGCATTCTTTCCATTGAGAATTGGCTTTATGATGCTATAAATCTTTTCTTTCTTAATATATGATCGAATGTTTCTATTTCTTACGTTCTTTCTGATAGCAGTCGTAGAGTTTATATGTACCATAGATCAATGCGTGGTATTTAAGATTCAAGATCAAATAATGTCATTATGTAAAGGTATCGATCTAATAATGTCTGCACTCCTTATCCTTTCCTTTCATTACATTATATATTCTGCTCATCTTGATTTTTTGCATCCTGTCATCTTGTCTTTAGTGGAATCTACAATATCATACATAGTTCGCGACCACCACCTTATAATAAACCTGCAAGCAACTAGCGTTTCAGCGCAAACGATACTTGGCAATCAGCGATATAGTTTTAGTGTACCTGCGATTACACGAAAACTGAGCCTGATGGGCAATTTTTGTGGTTGGATTCGGCTTTAGCGTTAGCTAAGTACATAAGAAACAGCTAGTTAGCCGTTTAACAAAATCGCTGTCGACCAGTGTAATTAGCGCTGCTGCGTTCCTCACGATATACCGCTGTCATCGTGTTTACGTCGCATCGACTAGATTACTTCATTCTCAAGGTAGAGCACCTTGGCAGCCGTAGTGGTCAATGTTTTCGGGTTTACTATCAGATTCGCAAGTCTTTCAGTACCTCTACACAGTCTAATGTCGGGCGAGTTCGCCGTTGTGTGACACGTACGCGCTAAGTCGGGCGCGTTTATTCTCCGCACTCGAGCTCTCCCGTTTTCGCGCCAAATCCGCGTCGCCTCCGACGCCTCGTTACCGCTCTCAGGTGGCTCAGGGATGTCTCTTCAGTGCCTCTGACCGGGAGGCCCTATGGTTCCATTTCCGACGGTGGCAGGAAATTGGACGCTAGCTAGATAGCTAGGTTGAGTTCAGTCGTTGTCTGGAGGAGAATTGTAACGGCCGGGTGCTCTGATCGGTAATTTTCCGAGGTTTCTGCGATTTACGCCACGCCAATAGCAGAGCGCCAGTGGCCCTTATAAACGGGCCGCAAGCTACCCGCGATCTTTCCTTCCCCTTCCTCGTCCTCTTCTCGTCCACGTACACTTATATGCACTAAACCACCACACATATGGGGAGACCAGTCTGACGCTTAGAGCTTGCTCCGGCTGGGGCGGTGCCTCGTTGGTGGGGAAACTCCGTTAACTGACGTTTAGGTCGGTGTCGGATCTCTGCTTTCTGCGGGGGGAAAAGAGCAGCGCCACCTCCCGCGATAAAATAAAACTAAACTCACGGGATTCCTGACCTTAGCAGTTGACGCGCACGCAAAACACTAGCGCTGCCATCCGTACCGCTACAGGGCTGTCCTTGCCACCCCCTCCCCTCCGACGCCGCACCGATACCGCTGCCAGTGTCACCAGCGCCGAGTCTCACTTCGCGCCCCCTGGCTCGCTCCCCCCGCCGCCGCTGTCGCCGCCGTATGCGCGGTGTTGTCCTCTGAAAATACCCGCCTCGCGGCGATCTCCAAGGCCCGATCTCGGTATTTCGGGCGGCGCTGTTTGCCCGCCGGTGTGTTGTGATGACGGAAAACAGTCTTTTGTTCGGGCGTCGCCGCGGCGGCGGCTGCGGCGGCGGGCGGCGTAGGCGTCGGAGACGGTGCGGCGGCTGCGTGGGCGTCGGCGTGGGAGCCGGCCGCTGCCTGGGGCGTTCTCTCACGAGACGGCGTTGTACGAATTGTGACGGCACTTCAATCATGGAAGCGATTGATTGAAAGGGGAGCCGGGCCGGTGGATCGATGACGGAAGTATTTCGGTGGCTCGTACAGACAGTACGTTTATTGGAATTGGAATCGTTCCCGTTAATTGGCGTGACTCCAACCATCTGGCTTGTCCCCGCCCACTACTTCGTTGGAAAACCCATGAGAATGGCAGCATGTTGCTATCTGATTAATTTACACGGTATAAATCCACAACTCGAGACCTGCGTTACAGTTTGGCTACTGGAACCGCAAGAGTTCCATCTCAGCAAACACTGTCCAACAAATAGAAAAGCTGTGGATAGGCATTATTACCATGTGCTAAAAAATGCACATCTGAGATATGCATTGGATTGTTACATTTTGTCGGTAAAGAGTGTGCCTTCAAGAAAAATGATTGGAGATTTGTCCACCTACAACACCGAAATTTCCATTCCATCAATTTTCTACATTTCCTCCCACGTTCTCAAGATTTAATAAATTATCTCATAACGCATGAATGTTCCTGGCTGCGATGTACTCTTAGACTAACATTGCTCAGATGCCTTTTCTTTCTTTTTGAAGTATTTTTTCATCTCTGCAAAATAGCTATGGTTTGTTACGTAGTACACAACCTTATAAAACGTAAAGGAACTTAATAGAATTTAGTATGGTATACTTGATTTTGTCGTTGCAGTTCCTCCGTATGTATGATATATTGTTCATGTATGATATTTTCTGAAGTAAGATGATGATTAATAGAAGTATTAAAACTCGTGTAGTATTCCGTCTCCCCAGTACTTGAAGATTGCCTCCACTTTTCCAGGACTCAAACGAAGCGTTTCCCAAATTCTATTGATTGGTCCGCGCTGTACGCTACTTGACGATGTACCCGCTCCCAGAGGCTACACGCGGAATCTAACTCTGTCCGCCGCAATATTAATCACGCAGTCTCATTCGCGGGGAAACTCGCAGGTTGGGTAATTACTACTCCGTCTCCCCGCGACCTCGGAGCCTCCCCTGCCGCCGCCGCCGCCGCCGCCACCTGCCGTGCGTAACTTGTTGCTAATTGCCTTGGGGTGCCGCTGCCGCCCGCCAAATAAAAATACCGCTTTTGCAGCAGGGGCGGACCGCGCGCGGTGCCCAGAACCAGTGGCGGGCGGCGTAAGCACAGCCAGGCGCTCGCTCGCTGCGCACCGCCCCGGGCCCTGCGGTGCCGCGTTCGTGTGCATGTGTGTGTGTGTGTGTCGTGTTTACGAGCGTGTGATTGTGCAGCCGTGTGCGTGCGTGTATGTGTGCAGTTGTAAAGCGGGTGGGAGGGGCCGGTGTTGCTGCCGTGCCCGGCCACCGCTCGCCCTTTCCCTGGGGTTGCGCGCGCGCGCAGGCCCGCCGCCGGGTCATTGAACCGGAACTAATTTTGTTTTGATTTTGCGTTTCGGTTCGTTCCAGGTCGTAATTTCGTTGGTTCTGGCGGGCTTCCGCCACGCTCGCGGAGGAAAACGGTTATGCGAGGTATTCTGAAGAGTATAATTAAGCCTTGAATGGTGGAGGATGGATTCAGTATCATTCTTAATCTTGATTGCTGAACACGTGATTCTCATTTGCGTTTCCTCTGGGAGCGATATGGTTACCGTTTTTTGCATATTTGGTAATGATCCAGAGCGGATGTCGTTGGATTTTGTGTTTTGGATCCTTTAGGACAATGGGTTTCCCAATTAAGGAGGCCCTCGTTGAAATAATGCTAGCATTTTTTGACTACGTGGTTTTGAAATTGATTTCCCGTGTTAACTTTCGGTCTTTAATGCTCGTCATACATCATAGTTCAATCTGGAGTGGTTCTTGTAATAGAATAATATCGAAATTTGATTGTGGGAACGAAAATTTGTGGTGTTGCGTCATGTTGCGCGGAAACCAATCAAAACTATTTTGGACTGCCCCAGTGCCAATTAAACGCTGTTATTTAATTGATGGTTTTGCAAGTCTTATGTTTTTATTTGCAGAAATAAATTCATATGTGGGTACAGTGTTGTACGAAGGAATGGGCAACATAAGCAATAGGAGAATGGAGTTAGGTATTTGGTATGAGTATTAATGGTCATGTAGGCGCTAATCGTTTACTTTGTAGCTTTGAGCGAGAACGGTTGATACAATGCCTATTTAATTTGACTTCTGAAATGTTTACTTCCCCGGATATCGTACTCATACACTGTTTTGATTTTGTTTTTACTTTTGAGATGAGTTATTGTGGATGTTAAAATCATATTATCCGTGTGTTTAAGGTTTGTATTGTTCATTTCCATTCTGGTTCGGCTTGATTGTTGCAAAGTCCGTGCTTTCAGTTTTGTATTCATTGCTGTTCCATGTCCTAGCTTTCCTACAATGGCTCGCCGATTCTATAGCGAGGTACAATAGCGGAAAGTTGCTGGTTTGTTTGGTGGATGTAATAAATTCTGTGGGCTTTAGTAGCGCAATATAGGACATGTTGGAATTTAGCGGAAGTTATGTGAAGTATAGGGACGCATTCATTCCTAGTTATTGTTGCGATTCCTAGACATTGACCACTAAAATGGGACACGTTTTATAATGAACAGATTACCTCATGTTATGTTGTAAATAGACCCCCGAAGGTAGTCGTTACGCGTAATGCATGGTAGTATGTGATAACAGCTGCTTAGGAATGTGGAAACTTAATAGTTTGGTATTCGAGCTACGCAATAGGGATGAATAAATTCTGTTTAGGGCGTATAGCGAGGAGTTAGCATTGAGATTATGGTACGTAAATGCCAGACGTGTACGTACCAATCCGCTTTGTTCATACTCGGATCTAGCATTCGTTTTTCAGAAGATACGTAATTGCAATTTCTTCATCCCATGCTTAGGGATGAACGTGAAGTTGAAGATTGAAACTCGCGATAATTGTAGATCATTTAAGCTAGTGTTATTTACAAAACAAAATTTATTGCCTCCTTGTTTCTTTGATTAAATTAATTTTAATATTTAACTAAATTAAATAGAATTTACCTAATGGTACAAGTTTTCTTTTACATCACGTTTTTTTAGTGTCAGATTGATCGCTAAAAATGCCTAAGTTCTCGTGTTTCTCTGAGGACTCCTGCTCTAGAGATTGATGTTCATTAGCTGGACCACTCCGGAGACTCCGCGATCTCAGAACTCACCACAACCGCGGTTGTTGCGGTATTCTTCTGTCGACCCTGTTGGCGCCGTCTCTGCAGCATGTGTGCACCAGCCCATAGTTCGAAAGTTTAATTTTAGTTCAGCAGTACATCCATGATCCCGTAGCCCTTCTCGAAAGGTTGCGTCTCAGATGCATTTTAACACTTCACCCGGAATCGAACCATTCCACCGCTGTTTCGACGAAGCTGTAAAGAACTCTTGATGACCGTCGCTACCATGACGGGAATAAAAAGTAGTGCCTTCGGATATGCAAGAACCCGATCAGCCAGGCGATGGAAGTGCCACGTGGAAACCCGTTACTGTAGCATTTTTAACGAATTGTATTGGACCTTAACGACTAAAACTTAACCTTAGGACGGCGAGTCGAAACCATAAACAATGGTAATTATTGCCAAAGAGAAAATTAGGTATATACGTTGCAAACAAAAAACGCAAATTCGTATATACAGGGTGTCCGGGGAGGAAACGTCGAAACTTCGAAAATAAGCTCTTAAGACAATTCTAAGCATTTTTTGTCTAATAAACTAGTGGATATTCCGAATGGATGAGCCGCAATAAGCACTCAAAAGTTGGTTTGAAAAATTCATTTATAGCCAAAAATTTGCATTATAGAAGCATAGAAACACTCCAGAAACATGTAAATTGTTTATTATTTACAAACGAAATTAATATATTTGTCCAGAAAGAATAATTAAGCGAGAAATAAAAATGCACCCAATTGACACAATTCCACTGCTTTTTTTATTTCCCGCCTATTTTTTCTGTCTGAGCCAATATATTCATTTCGTTTGTAAATAATAAACAACTTACATGTTTCTAGAGCGTTTCTATGCTTCCATAATGCAAATTTGTGCCTATAAATCAATTTTTCAAGCTAACTTTTGAGTGCTTATTGCGGCTCAACCGTTCGGAATATCCGCGTAGTTTATAAGACAAAATATGCTTAGAATTGTCTTAAGAACTTATTTTCGAAGTTTCGACGTTTCCTACCCAGACACTCTGTATGTGGAGTTGCTGTGCGAATATGTATATCAGCGTGATCCCGCGTGGCCTTGACATACAGAGTAGAACAGAAAGCAGTGTCAGGTGCAGACGGTGACAAAATGAGAAATTGCACGAAAAGCGTTGTCCGGACTTTTTGCCTCCAAAGTCCAAGCAGGAAATATTAAGTCCAAGCAGGAAGCTAAATATAGGCAATATTTAGAAGAATATGATGGGTTAATATTGGTTCCCGAAATAGTTCACCCTCTTTATTAACATAAAATAGATTTATTAGTTAATAATTCGTATCATCTCGTATTTATTTATTTGTGGCGAAAACTACATAAGTGAATGTACCTCTGATAAGGAAAGAAAATCGAGAAGCAAAACGAGAGAAAGTCTGAATCTGTTCTGCGAATCAAGGGGGAAACAAGACAAAAAAAACTTCCGAAGGAGGTGGAAAGTCATCCTCTCAAAATACCATTTTTTAAAATGATTGTTTCTTAAAAATAATGGTATGGAGATTGAAATATTAAAACGATGCGTTGTTAAACCGAGTACGTAATTATTTCGAGGTTTTAGACTCTGGGAAATCATTGAGTCGCGGAGCTCATTGAAAATTCTCGTACAGTCCCACCGTGCATCCCCCAGCGCGAAGCTGCTCCTTGAAGACTGGGAGCGCGGTGTGACCCGCCAGCATTCCACCTCCCACATGTGAAGCTGTGGCAGTGGCGGGGGCCGACGGGAGTTGTGCACCACGTGCGTGCGTGCGTGCGCGCGCGACCGCAGCCGCTCGTGCGCGCGCCGAGCGCCGCCGTCGAGACGCGCCGCGCCGCGCCGCGACGCTGCCTCCGCCGCATTCCGCATTAATTCGCGCGCGCCGACTTGACTCGTCCCGTCCCGACTTCCATCCCGTCTCGACACGCGCCGCCGCGCCGCCTCGCGCAGGGGTGGCCAAAGTGCCGCAGGCGGGCGCTGCCTCCAGGAGTTGCGAGTGTGTGCGGCGGTGCGTGGGCGGAGAAAGAGCCGCGATTCCGAGTAATTCCAGGTTACTAACCTTCTTTGCGACCGACAGCTGAGCACTCGCCCAGATGCATGTCCGGGAGAGATGGCTCGGGGCATCAACTGCTGTCACTGCTGTCGCTCAGACCGGGAGGTCCTAGGTTCAATCCCGACGGAGGCAGGATTTTCGACGATTAGCTTATCGGCTAGGTCGAAATCAGTCACTGTCTGGAGGAGAATTCTAACGGCCGTCTGCTCTGATCGGTAGTTTCCGTGGTTTCTCCGATCTACACCAGGCGGAGAAGTACCCTAACAAACGAGCCACGGACCGCTCGCGATCTTTCCTTCCTCTTCCTTGTCCTATCCTCACCCCTTACACCCACACTCACTAACTAGCTACCACTACCACGCATGCCGGGAGACTGGTTGGAGCGGTGCCACGCTGGTGGGAGATACCTGGTTGGGGAAAGCCCCGCCAGCCGACGGTAGGTCGTCGCCCGATCTCGCCATCCAGTGCGGGAAGACCACAGTCACAGACTGAGCAAAACATGTACTACACTTACGGGAATCATACCCTAGTAAGTTACGCGCCCGGAAACACTAACAATCAGTATTAGTAATGAGACGTCTACAACAAAGCAAGTTTAAAAATGAAAACTTCGATATGTCGACCAAAAACCATCGATGTTTTTAAACATCTATATGTGAAAGTTAGTTTAGTGACTTCAAACATTAAATTCAGGCAGAAAAGAATTTAATTTGCAGTGCTCGTGTGTATTAATTTGTAATTAAGATTTGATTGAAAGCAAAGTTTAAAAAATTTTGTTAGATTTATAATTCTGCAAGTAAGTAATGTACCTTGGTGGCAGAATATCTTAACTTTACATGCATTCAGCTTACATTGACCAACAATTACAAGAGAGCAGTTAATTAAAAAACAATAATTAATAATAAATGTATTTAATACCCCTGAAATTAAATTTTGATGCTCGGCGCCTTTTGAAGTTTTCTAGATAATCTTGCTGTGCTATTCTGTACGGGTCCCAACATACCGCGCCATATTCTAACACGGGTCGCATTTGTGACATGTAAGCACGCACATAAAAAAGACCTTTTCTCAAAAAAGGGCTCCAATTTTTTTTTAAATCTTTTTTCCGCAGATACAGCAAGGATGTTTAGAAAAAGGGCGGAAGTCTCATTTTCGTTGAACTTCGTGAATTTTTGAAAATTGCAAAAGTCATAAATAATGGGAGGAAGTTTGTGTTGTAGCATCAGTAGTTATGGCATAGTTAACACAACGTAGCATTTTATGTTCTAGTTAAAAAATTATTCTCTTAATTTTCGGAAAGCTAAAAGTGAAACAAATTTTATTTTAGAAAAACGTTTGTTATTAATTAGTTCAAATGCCTTTTTATCGTTCTGACAAAATTATATAATTGAATGGTTAGTGCATGTCAAAAATGCTATTCTGAACGCTGCTTTTGGTACTGATATTTGTACAGTCATCATTCGAGATTGATTACAACTTGCGCATAACAAGAAAGCTGGATGTGTGCATTGCGAAAACGTTAGCCGAACGAGTAGCACGCAATTGCATTGCGAAACATCAGATGTGAGAAGTTACGCCTGTCTGAACAGATACCAATGGACTTGGTGTAAAGGAACTTGTCTGCAAAGCGCAGTAAGTTCGCAGGCAAATACAATCATGTTTTTGCCCGCAAGAGGCGCTCGTAAATGAATGAATTGCTTCTTACACTTACATGAATGACGCATCGGCTGCCGGGTGGATACATTTGGTCACTTACCACGTGTGGATTAATTTCAATATTGCATGGTTGCCAAATTAAAAATGTATTTTCGGGGCAGTTTCTCTGGTTTTGGCGACCGAGACATCCTAGCGACAAGCAGACGGGATAATGATTAACGAATGCGAACACCACTGTTGTTCAAAACTGTATTTTCTTTTATGGACCGTAGTCCTGTTCTCAAGTTGGACATCCCTTTCACTCTCTGACAAGAGTGTGCCTGTAGGGAGAGGTGGTGCAAGGTCTGTATTCCCCTGCTAGAGCAGTCGTGGCGCGCCGTCACCGCCGCGACGCAGAGATCAGTGCGAGAGAAATCCATTCGTTGGCGGCTGCGGTGGGTTGCGTGCGCGGCGGGCGGGCGGGCGGGCGGGCGCACTGTCAACCTGACACGGCGTTACGAATGTGCACGCAGCTTTTCGTTCGCGAATAGAATGTAGGTGGCTGAATTAGAGAAGTTTGTGCCGTGCACACAAAATATTGTTATTAAGAGTATAAAATGTTTTGTTAATGTAAAATATCTACGTGCTACTAATATTTAATATATAAATGTATTATAATGTAAAAGATTATTATGTAAAAGAAAGTTATTAATATGATATTAAGTAAATCGTTTAATATAAGTAAACAGTTGCGACTGTTAAATTACAGAAACATGCAAGATTGTGTTTTCAAACTTTACTGTAATAAGATAAAACTTAATATAAAAACACAAAGCGAAGGCACTGTAAACCGTTATATGTTAGAATAAGTACTGGTCAGAAACTATTCAAAATTGAAGAATACATTATTTAATTGCGTTGTGCTGTTTTGATTCTCCCTCTTGTACTTTTGCGAATTGATTGATTTATTTAGCCAAAGAACAGTAAAAACTGTATGTGTATACTATGTGTATACACTTAGGGTAGACACGTACCTTCTGTGATAATGGCTTGAGGTCTGTGGCAGCTTAAGACGTAGTTTATTTGGTTGATTAGATATTTATTAATTTTAAAACGTGTGTGTGGTTTTTATTTAAGGTGACATGTATTATTGCCTTATGCATTCCATTACGTATGATGTAGGGCATCGATCGACGGTCCATGGACTGTCGTGAGCCAATAAACTGACGTACTAATTTAAGTACTGTAGGTCGTTTTTGCTGCGTATATTTATACGAGGACGACTGTATGTGTACTCAACTGCTCTTCTTATCAATTTATCTCTGTTATTGAATTAAATTTTGCGTATTCGACTCTTGGATCTGTTTATTTTACTGTGACTTTCGCAAATACAAAGAAATCATCAAACCGAACGCATATTTTCTTATGACACTTCAAGTCACCTGATGTTCACATACGTGCAAGAGACATTTTTCCCGGCCTCGGGTCATGGGCGCCAACGGACGAGAAATCCATTGGAGAATGAAATAATGAATATTTTTGCTTGACACTTTTATCAATCACTACTGTCGCATAAATTAAATTTTGATATCTCACTTCGTTTATTCCCATATCCGTTCTTTGTGCAGTTTAATATTGCGTATTTGTGGGCGGAGATGACTGGATGTCCCTCGGAGAAATATGAAAGCGGTTAGTAAGAGACGAAGATTGCTAAAGTGTGTCACGATATTACAGATTACAAGGCTGCGTCGTCGGTGCAATATAGAGGCCCTTTTTTCTTTTCCAGCTGTTCTGTAACTCAAAGGGAATGCTACCAGTATTCTGATGCGTGTTGGTACTCTTTCACTGCTGACAAGCCTTTAATCTTAGGAAGCAAACAAGGGAATAATGTTCACAGTAACGCATTCTGAAGATGAATGGAGCCTAACATTTTCTCTTTTGAATCCCGTCTTTTGTTCTGTGTCTAACTTGCAGGTCTAACTGTTTTGTGGATTGGCTATGTGGAAACCGAAAACAAGCCACCGTAGAAATAGAAAACATTGATTTAATAAGTTAAATGGTGGATATTTCATTTAGATTATCATGCATGTTAGAAATGTTAAATGTTGGAATGAAGCTTATAGTTTTCGTTATTTTCGTCTTCAATGTTACTTAGCTGTTTGCTAAGTGCATGTGCATGTTTCGGTGAAACTGCTTGTGCATGTTTCGGTGTAATATCTATTTTGTTGATAATGTGAGTTCTGTTATTCATTATTGCATTTGTCCACTTGCTATTTGAATATTTTGAAAGATTAAATGCAGAACGCTTTATATTATTTGTGTTTTCAGTTTCTAAGATTTTCAAAATCTAAATTTCGTTAATATTAATTGTGAATTTTAAAAGAAGTTGAATTTTTAAATGGAAATTATAGAGAGAATTTATTTCGAAAGTAGACTTCATGCTATTTGTAATGGGGCATCAAACCAAAACAGTGAAAAACTTATTCAATAGTGAAACCGAAACTGATATTATTTCGTTAAATATATTGCTGAAACTAGATTTCAAAGAATCGATTTTGGATTGTAAAAGATCTTCCTTTGTTCGTAAAACTTTGTACCTGGTGTCACGTTCGTTAAAGTGACTTACAATGTAAACAACAGATATCTCCATTTTAAGAGAGTAGGCATTGCGTTGTTATTTGTCATTTTAAATCAACGAGATTAAGCCGTTGCCGCGATAGGAATCGTCGTAAAATTCGATAAATCGAAGTTATAAAACATCATTAATTTCGTTGATTTTTTTATTAAGAATAAAGGTAACCCGTTTAAAACTGGTCGTAAGCGAAATCGAAACATTATTTCAACAACTGGGAGCCATCTAGCAAAAGCCATATTGTAGCACCGTGAATAAGATATGTCTCATTGAATAGGTGAAAGGGGCACATATTAAATAGGGCCTAATCCTAAAAACTATAGTTCTGAGAGTTATCATTTTTACGCTCGAACCCTTAGAATGTAAACATTTCTGAAAGCAGCAACGCCGAGGTCTCTGTCCAGAGGCCGAGGCAGGCGCGATGGGGCAGGCTGGCTGGGCGGCTGTCCGCTGTAGCGCCATGCGCCTGCGCGCTTATCGCCGCTCGTCACCGCCGGAAGGAGGTGCTGATAGGCCCATCGGAAGCCAAGCCGGCTGCGCGGGCTGCACATTCTGCCCACTTTTATTGCACTGGACTCTACACGCCTCCCCCCTTAGCATTGATTGCACTTTGGTAAACCCGAATCAGTTTCGTAATAGGTAAGAGGAATTAGGTAATAAACAAATTTTCTAATATTACATGACCTACTAGTAATAACTTTCGTAATAAGTATTATTAAAACCAACGGTTTAATAATTATCCACGGCCTATAAAGTTGTGTGATAGATATTTGTTTCGTTAAATCTTATTTCGTGAATAACATTACTACAAGTTTTATGTCAACCTCATTCCGCTTGGATTCTAATAGATGAAGAGAATTAAATTATTTTGGTTGGTTCAGTGGTTCGACCCCATTTCAGTGAGACAGTAGATTTCAATGAAAGGTTTTGGTCCATTGAGTAGATGGAGTTTAGAAGTAAATCAGTGAGTAAATCCATGATTACGATGCTTTGATGGTTCGCAAAATGTCAAAGCGTTCTGAAACCATGACCTTTTGAAGTTCTTCGAGGTTTCCAGTGTGTGACCAGATTTTATTCCTTGGCGCTTTGTATTCCACGACGTATCTTCATTCCGTTTCCGATGTAGATATTCCTTACAACGATTAGACCACAGTGAACGATTTGACGAACAATAGTGCATTTATACGACAACCGGGATGGGAGAAACCATTTTCCCATGACACGAGCTTATCGTTTCTGTGACGCAAAGGGGCAGTGTCATGATTTATCTTTACGAGAAAGCTGCCTCCTCCCTCCGCTCGCGGCCCCGGGAGAGCGCGAGAGTCCCTTCTCTGTCCGCTTCCCCTCGATAACTCTCGCTAGGCGATGCACGTCTGACCCATAAAACCTCTGGTATTGACCCCGTGATACTGAAATTGAAAGTGCAGAAGCAGCAGCGACGTCGCCGGCCTGGCGAGGCGCCCAGCCCGGTGGCCCCCTTTCCTCCCAGCAGGTCCGACATCCGCCACAGCCGCTCTCCTCCGCCTCCGCTGCCTCCGCTTTTTTCCTTTTGTCCTGCTCCTCTTGTCCTCCTCACCGTGCCCATCTCCCTCTTTCCTTCCTCTTCCCATTCCTCCTCATCTTCATTCTTTGCTTCCACCTCCTATTTTCCTTTCCTGCTTCCTCCCCCTTTTCTCCGAATCTCTTTCTTTGCTGTTCTTTCTTCTCGTGCCCTCCGCAGCTCCCGTCTGCTTCTCCTCTTCATTTTCCTTCTCATCCTCGTTCTTCTCCTTCTCTTTTTCCCCTCTGTCCTTTCTCATCCTCTACCATAGAGTAAAGGTCCTTCGTCTACGCTCTACCTTCTTCAGATCCTCTTTCTGTCTCCCTCCTCCGCTCCGCCTCATTCTTTTCGTCCCCCTCGCCCTCTTCTGCGCTTCTCATCAACATCCTCCGCCTCCTGCTCGTCCTCATCCTTTCTTCTCGCCCTCCCCTCTTCATCTCCCTCTTCCTGCTCGTTCTGATCGTCCGACGCAAGTAAAAAAAAAAATCCAGCAGGCGCCTGCGGTCCGCGTCCTCTTGGGGCTGTTTGCGTAAGAAGTGCATGTGGAGAGGGGTGGGGTGGCCGCGAGCGGGCGCGGCGCTGGGCAGCGTGCCCCGACGCATTCCTCACGCCCCATGCTCCTGCCTCCCCGCGACGAACGCTCTTGGCGCGCCGGCCATTGAATATGGACTCCCGCGGAAACGGTTTATTGGGAGAGCGCGAGGCTTTTGCCAAACAAGCCTTCCCTTCGGATATAAAATCCGGATGAAAGTGACCGCTATTGATTGTCCTTGTCGATTAGTGCGGCTCTGCTAGTTCAGACACTTTGCTCGTTTTTCAAGAATGTATGCGCAAACAATAGAATAGATTCAAAGGAGAATGCCAGTTGTTTGCTTTTGTTGTAAAATAAGCGTAATTAGTCCCTGGGAAATAGACGCCGTTGAATAATGTAGACGTTAATTTTTAGTCAGGAATCTCGCTTTTGGCAATCGAAAATTGATGGAACTATTGTTTTAATGTAGAGCCTATTATGTGTCGGGTTCTCTCCTTGATATTTATTTCTTCATCACTTAACGCGCATGGAAAACAGAGTCTTGTAGGTACCCCTACTGAAATTATAATATTGTGTGGGTAGGCAATCTGGAGTCCGTTCAGATTAGGGGGACAATGGAAAGCTTATCACTCAAGTGGGAAGTAATCACTCTAGATAGACGGAAGTTATTAGGGACTGGTGTTACATTTTAATTCAGTGCAAGAAAAGATCTTTCATAACATTATCGGTGGCATACTTCGTGATGTCACACACTTAAAAAAGACAAGAATTTTAATTCGATGTTATTTTCACGTTTGTTTCGTTCGCAGGTAATAATATTGGCGTTGAGTCATCCGGTAAAACCTGTCAGCATTGTCAATAACATTGGAACATAACTTTATTATTATAATGAATTATTGTGGGCAACGTATGTCGTCCTTCTCAAAGTGTGCCACGCGTTGTGTTCGTGGAGGATCGCTAGCTTCGCAAACGCCTTGTTTCCCTGGCGTTGCAACGCGTGCGCCATGCGCGTGGCCAGGCGCATCTGAACGGAGCGGAAATGCCGGGCGGCGGCGGCGGCGCGGTGTTGCAGCGCCGTCGGCCGTCGCGACGCCGCCGCCGCGACGCGGAGGCGTGCGCGGGAGGGACGGGGAAGGACGCGTTCCGCGCCGCCCGACGCAGCCAACCAGCTCTGGCGGCCGCCCCTCGCGCGGCGCGGCGCGGGGATGCGGCAGGGACGAAGAGCGGCGATACCGTGATACCTTGCGCAACCAAAGGGGAGGATGGATTCGGACTAATGAGTGGGGAATCCAGGTGGAAGGGAAGCGAGTGCACTCACCGACGTCCCCGCCTTCAACGATAGAGGATTAGGTGTGAAGAGTGAAGGTAAAGTTATGCCAGAGGAAGACTAATAGAATAGAATATTTATTTTGCTGCTTAGGAATACACAGAATATTTCCGGTGGTAGCGTTTTCTAAGTAGTTACTACAAACACAGAAAAGAAACAATTAAATAACATTACAACATTTACTTGTTACTAAATAGAATTTTACTACATTAATGTATTAACCCTGTCATGCTAAAGCTGACCTAATATAAAATAATACAGAAATTTAATATTAATGTTAACACATTCAAAAAAATTTACAATTTATTTAATCTACTTTTAAAAGTTTTGACATTCTGAAGGAGTGTCTCTAGCACTGTTGCAGGTAACGAGAGAGAGGAAGAGAAACAAAGAAAGAAAGAGAGAGAGAGAGAGAGAGAGAGAGAGAGAACATAGGAAAGAAAGAGACGGAACGAAGGATGTTTGGAAAGAACAAAAGGTCACGGTAAAACTGTTCCTGTTTCAGTCGAGCTCGTAACGAAAGAAGTCTTTTCAGAGCGTATTGCTATAATAAAATTTCGACGTTTAGATCTTGGCAGTCTGCGCGAAGCTCCAGGATGGTCGCCACTTGGGCTTATGCCGAGTAACGATGTCGTTTTTGGCCGACTACCTTTGTGCATTTCCGTCATGAAGAATGAGGTGGCCGAAACTTTCGCAAATACGAATACTTTCATATACGACGCGTCGGGTCTAAAACAGAAGACCACTCCCATTTTGATGTGTTCATATTAAGGAACCCCCTGGGGGGGGCCCCACCAGAAAAAGACGGCCACAAAGAATACGTATTGAAATCTAAGTGAAATAATACGGGAGAGTAATTGACGTCCAGTTGCTTTTCGTTGATTCTTGTTGTGTTTTTCCCCGCATCGATCCACTACGCTGACAGCACTTTCGGTGAAATGAGCTTGCAGTGCTCTGGTATGAGAATCGCTGTTGACGTTTCCCATTTGACAATCGTGTGATAGGCTGTCTAAAAAACGTTGACCCGACAAAAAGGACGAAAAATCGCATCATAATTCCACGATATTGAATTAGATTTTGTGTTTTCCAAATGGATGTCGCATTAACTAGTTGGTGGCACGGAAAAAGACCGAAGTATTGAACATTCCATTAAGATATTGTCAGTGACGCACATTATCTTCCCGTGTTCGTATTAGTTTTGTGCGAGGAAAATATTCGTGGCTTATTATAAATGAATCTGAAATATTGGTATACTGCGCTGGTGGGTAAGTTAGGATGTTAAATATTATGTTCATATGAAAAAATAAAAATATTTCTAATGTAGGTTGTAATACTTCCTTCCTTTCCCCCTACCTTTACCCTTCAGGCTTTCACGAAGCTGCCTTTGTAGACCTCTCGTTAATGCCGTCCGTTATGCGCGGTCAGGTGAAATTCGCCTACCGCCATGGAAAACCATCTAGCCTTTAGGGGCGAAATCAAGCATTTTTATACTTTAATGGCTCTATTTTAAGATCCACCGTCCGTTATGGTGGGGGAAACGGGGGGAGTGACCTCTCGGAACATCTTTCTCAAGCGGCGCGCCAGCGGGGTCTGGTTGCGTCAGGCTGGCTTGCGTTGCGTGCACAGGCAGCAATTTGTGTACGTTCGGCCGGCCCCCGCCCGCTTCTCCGCCAGCTGGGCGGCCAAATTCGCGTATCCTACATGTACATCACGAGCGGCCTTTGCCTGGCGCAAATAGGATATGTGCGAGGGGCGTCCAAAATTTTGCTTTCCTGGTTTTTGTTTGTTGAAGTAGGCACAAGCGGCAAGCTCGCGACGGCGAGGGCTTGTGCACGGATGAAGTGGTGGCGTGAATTTTGTTTAAGCCCGGCGGGTTATGCGTTCATGGCTATTAACATGGGTCTAGCACTCTCTTGCCTCTTCAAATGAGTCTGTGAAGGTATTTATTCCCTTTTGTGCTATCGCCAGACCGTGGGATAACTTTCAGTTCTATGGCAAAATGTTCTTATATATTTTAGTTTTGTTCACTGTCAGTAGTCGAATTATGTGAGACATCCGATTCTAACCGAACTGCGTACAATTTGATTTTAAAATTTGTAGTATTTATTACACAAATTATTCTACATCTGATACGTTGGAAAGATTTTAATTGAAATAATTAATTAATTTACGCAAACTCAATAATTGCAAGAATTAATTAATTGCATGTGCTAGTTCTGCAACTGTATTTACATTGAATATACTACTGAACGCAAATCACAAAGTGGTAAGGAATTCTTTGGATATCAATGATAATATATTTTCATTTATATGGCCCGTTTCGATTCATTGAATTCCCACGAATGGATTTATGAATACGAAACTACTATCCCAAAGACACAATATATTACTTTCGTTCTCGGTGATACTCGCGCATCTTCTTGATGCTGTAATTTTTACCTTTCTCCCACAGAGTGGAGAGAAAGTTATGTAATGCTGTGCGAAAAAAACGGCGAATTTTCGACAGAAAAACTCATATTACGGGGCTGGTAACGGAAAAAGGGGATAAATCCAGTTGCTAAATTTAGGGAAGAAATTCCTCTAACATGTGGGTTAGACAGAATGCATGTTTAGTGGGTCATTGAAACCGAAAAATCGAATGACGGCCAAACATCTGTCTGTCCGTCTGTGAACAACGCTAGCAGCTAAACCGTTTAGCCAATTTTCTCCTAAATTGATATTGCCCGATCGATCTCGCTGATGTCGCGGGTCCTTGAATTTGAAACCGATATTTTAATTTTGGGGGTACTTTACATGAAACCCCTGGGACATTTTCAACATTTTCAAAGAAATGGCTCCATCGTTTTTTATTAAATTTTGTTGTTGGATAGTGTGAAGGACGTTTAAGAGAAAGGTGCAGATCTCTTGTTCGTTCGAATGGTGCAGCCCTGGTTTTTCCAAAAGTGCAAAAGTTCCAATTTTTTTTTTTAGTCTTTCTACAACTAAAATATTAAAGATAGAAATTTTCCCTTAATGAAATCTATTCCTTAAAGATAGAATTCGAAATAAGGTCAGGTACAAGATTTTCGAAAATCTGACTACTTTTCGCCTAATTTTGCGTGAAAATAAGGGGAAGAAAGTACTGTTTTAGCGCCACTATTTCTACGTGCATGCCTTTCCATTGCTTTGTTTTTCTCGTCCGCTTCCTCGTTCCCCACATTCGCCCCGAGCGAGTCTGCTCCGTACGTGGTCGCCTCCTCCGCCGCCGTTGCCACCCTATCAATATTCAACGGTCATTGATCGCCGGTTACGCCATCCCAGCCGCTCGGGAAGACGCAAACAAAGCAATTTCTCCTCGTTCAAACCAATCTGTTATGCATTGTTTGACGCCGTTTGCGGGGTCCGCATGGAGTAGAGAGTCCCCTTTTCCCCTTCTCCTAAAAGGTGGGTTGCGCCACAACGTACGGTAGGTGATACGACCTTCCCCACTCTGCCGCGTGTTTGTGTCAAGACGCTTTAGCGCGTTACCGCCTCGGGGCGGACGCTATGGCAGTGGCGTAGCTTCAGTTGGTGTCACCTATGGCGAAGGTAATGGTGTCACCCCCCATAAATTAAGTATAAAAATATCTATTGTACATTATTTTATTAAAAATACAAACATATTTACACATCATAGTTATTTATAATATATTAAAAAAATTCCCACCAGCGGGGCACCCTGCTAGCCGACACCCTAAGCTCTCAACCGATCTCCTGGCATGTGTGGAAGTGTAAAGCATGTACGTGTGTGTGTAAGTAAGGGGTGAGGATAGGACAAGGAAGAGGAAGGAAATGTCAAGTGCGGTCTGTGGCCCGTTTGTTAGGGTACTACTCCGCCACTGGAGTGATGTTAATCGAAGAAACCACGTAAAACTACCGATCAGAGTAGCCGGCCGCTAGAATTCTCCAGTCGGCGGATGAACTCGTCCAAGCTCGTCCTAAGTATCTCGCGTCGAAAATCCTGCCACCTGCTGGAATTCGAACCCTAGGGCCTTCCGGTCAGAGTCACTGCAGTGGCATCATTTGATGCCCTGACCCACCTTCCCCGGTGTTGTTTCAGACGATATTTTGACACGAAGTGGTAGCTTGGTGCCAGATTCCTTGACCGCTTCCGTGGATTAACGATGCACGCTAGTGTATGAGGTTTCGTTCGTGTTCGAAGGTCAGCACCTCCCAGGAAGGGAGCGGGGAAGGGACATGAATTTTGATTCCGGGCTTCAGAATGCTCCACTTTCGTCGATGTCTCGAATGGAAGGTCGTTTATTTTTGTATCAGATTTATAGAGACTCCCAAATCTGTTTCATTGACCCCTACACTTGTCACACAAGTTATCTCATCTATTGTAGCTCTGTGCGAGATTTTCAGTGACGTACTACGCATGTAGTCATGAAAACAACGGATAACCCCAGTTCTGCATTGTTTCGTTCTGAACAGATGAGTCGGTCTGGAGTTGCCTTCGCCGTGTTCTTTCAAGTGTTGGTTATGTATTGACCCCACTCTTCTCTGATTTACCTGTTACGTTGGAGGTTTGTCAGTGCTTGTCACGATCCTGGCGTAGACTTTGGAGATGGTGGGGTTGGTCGATCAGTCAATCGCCCAAGGATGGGGTCGAGGGCAGAGGACTGAAAGAATCGCGCGCATCTGTCGTCATATTGTTTAGCTACTCTCGGATATACACCCTTGGGATTCATCGAAGGCGACCACGGAAACGACCGAACGGAGGCGGTGTCTTAACTCTCGTCCAGGAAGTGTCACCGTCGGACTGATTCTTAGCCGTCACCGTTGCGACTCCAAACTGGGTCCTCCCGAACTCGGAACGTTCATTAGGGACTCGCAAATATTATTTATTGAGTTAACGTACCCCGTTGTTTTATTTATCCGCACGGTTTTGTATACATTCGTAATATATTTTGGGGTAACTTTGGTTTGGTTTCGAGACTTGAACGCCAGTTCGCCCACCAAACACGGTGGAATGACTGTAATGGAAATTGCGTACACGCTGGCGTGAACGGCTTCCCAGCTCATTGGAGCGTTCCGCGAAGTAAGCAGGATCCAGCCCCGACGCCGTCCAACGCTAAGCCCCGACCCCCATCCCCGCCCCCGCCTCCGCCCCCGGCCCTGCCTCCGCCACCGCCACCGCCCCCGGCCCTGCCACCGTCCCCGCCCCCGCCCCCGCCTCCGCCTCCGCCGCCGCCACCTCCCGCGGCCCTGCCACCGCCGCCGCGCGGGACAGGCCTCGGCCGATGGGCGCGAACGGGCGGGCGAGCGTGTTTGGACTCTAACTAACGCTTAATTCGATTAAATCGATTGCGCGGGCGCGATTCCGCTCCGAATAAACATTGCCTGGAAGAGCGCTGTTTATGCGGCGGATGAGCGCCGGCGCGGGCGCGCGTGAATTGCGGGGATCGCCCGCCCGCGTGTTTACCGGGTCGCTCTCCGCCCGCGCTCGGAGCGGCCCTGCTGCACAGTGTGGCGGAAAACGAACCGCGCCTGCGATAAAGACCCGGGGAGGGGAGTGCCAAAAAATCGACGCGGTAGCAGGGGAGTGCGTGCTTATGCGTTCGCGAGCGTGCGTAGCTGTAAAAGTCGGGTACCAAATATTACACCCTTACATTATCAAGATGGTCGATTACTAGAAAAGCAGAGAAAACGTACTTCGTACTAAAACGTACGAACTATAGTAACTATAGCCCGCGTCACACCAACACCTTCAATAGTATTGATAATTCTTTTAATTTAAAACCATTTTTGTATTATGAGAAGCGTTCTAGCACAGCTGCCCGCTAATTTTTCGGCAGTGAAATTTGGAAACTGCGGGAAAAACAGGTGAATGCAACTGTGAGCACTCTTGTTATGAATATTACTCTTAAAGCCAAGAGCTCGCGGTAATAATAACAAAACACCGAAGGGCACGTTATGGCCCAGATGCTCGTAAATAGTTTCCAGAGGAGTACAACGGGAACTATTTCCAGTTCATTATTTAATTTTTGGTAAGATTGATTATGAATAGTGCTGAATTTGAAATCAATATATTTACCCTATTCACGTTGAGACGAAAGAATCTTCCTTCCTATTTTGTAATTTAGAGGGGCAACTAAATCGCATTTGGGGCAATGAAGTGCAACAAATAACCTTTCATGTCAAGTTCAGTTACCAACTAATTGGGAGAAGTATAAAGGACGTATAACATAAAAATTGTTTTTCAGCCCTTGCAAATATAGTCTTTACTTCGACTTAAGAATCGCAGATAACAAATAGTACTACCGTAACTTGTAATGTATGCGAAGTAATTTATTTTTTTCTTACATGACATGTATCGTCGTAGTGCTTTGCTGACTAAGGAAGTGGTCTGAGAGAGACAAAGATAACTTCCCTAATTTGTTAGTTTCAAGAGAGTATGTAATAAGATCTTGCGTAAAACTCCAGAACATGGTTGCAAGCTAGGGCGACCCCTCCCCGTTCGCTGCGTCACACGCAGTTGGAACGCTCCGACAACTGTGATGAGTGGGAATAGCGCGCAACGTGCCGGAAACGGAAGCAGCGTTCCTACGTGAAGTAGTTCGCGGTAGTTGAAAACTGTGAGAAGCTATGTGCTTACGTTCTCAGAACTGCATGAAATTATAGCAATGGGTATGTCGGCATTCTCTTGTTTTTCTTGGATCTGTCCCAATAACTTGAATATTATGTTAGTTGCGTGATAAACTTTTGTCACATTGTTTTGAAAATAGAAAATGAATTTAAATAGGAATTTCATTATCATTGCAAAAATTGTGGTGTACGTATTACTTATGAGCGTCAACTCTGGTTCTTGCATGACGTCAGTGATGCTGGGGCCCAAGTTACTATTTGCTTAGGAAATTATAAAACACGATTGTCCAAACGGCTGCCCGCCGGCCGCATGCGACCCTCGGCGCCATTTATGCCTACGAAATGTTATTAGTCAAATGTGAATGTCCCATGACGGGCAAGAACGTTGTGCGCGAAGCAGACCACGTGTCAGAATCAACACCTCCTTTACCAAAAAGTAGGTAAAGTTTAGATTTAAGAAATTTTTTTCTAGTAAATTCAAAAACTCAAAATCATCCCAATGTGTTTCACCGCGTTGTGCACGGTACGGCCTGATATCACGCATAGTTCCGTCACCCCCCCCCCCCCCCGTTTCAGAGCAACCGGGCAAACTGCCGAGATCCACAATTCTGTTTTACATGCACATCGTCCGCGACCATATTTAAGTTTTTAGTTGTGACCCTTGAGCCCTTGCAAATTGGACCCTGCTGTTGTAGAATCTAGAAGAATCAGTGTAATTTGTTCTGCGCGTCTTTTGTGAGTATTGCGAGTAGTCACGATACTTTCACTCGTCCTTTCCAACAGACTCAATTTCTATCGCTGCTCTCTGGCTTCACCTCCAGCTGTCAGCGCGACGTTTCCTGATCTCTGATCGATAGTGTTCCGTGAGCGTGTCCCGTGGCCTCAGCTACTAGTGTTTATTGCGCGGGAGCCGACGCGTAATCGATTTTATCCGTTTCGAGGCCGGCCGCCGTCTCGCGCATGTGGGTGTGCAACGTGCGCGACGGCGGCAACGACGTCGGCGGCTGCGGCGGCGGACGGTTCGTCGACCTCAGCAGCGCCTTCCCAGGTTTCCTTCCCCCCACCGGCCCCGCCCCCCGGCCGCGCGGCGACTACAAAACGCCGGGAGGCAGCCGGCGCGGGCGCGCGCGCGCACTTCCTTCCGTGTGAAGGTGGCCCGATCCCCAACAGCTGATGCGTTCGGGGAATGTTCGCTCCCTTTGATGGGTCCGAAAGACCGACACGCGGCGGGTAGGGCGAGCGCCGAACGTTCGTCACTCGGCAAATAGCAAGCGACCCATCCACACTATACTGCCATTTTCGTAACTTTGTCCCTGACAGGAATCAGCTGTTGACGGTTTCATCCACTAGGGAGCTTGAACGTCACCATAGTGACGTCACTGTCGCGAAATACAAGCTCCCGATTGAATGGCAGCGGAACAGCTGATTCCCGTTAGGGACAAAGTTACGAAAATCGCAGTACACTCGGGATTCGGCGAATGGTTGCTCGCTGTTCGGGGAATAGCGAATGTGTGGAGCCGCCTTGAGTCTTCCTCGCGCGCGCGCCGACGAGATGCACACGGCCGCGCCGGGCGAAAGTGCTGCGGTGGCGTTTGCGCGCAGGTGCAAATTGAGTCTGTTGCTGGCGCCTGCGTTCGGCCGCGGGTGCTATCAGGAGGTTACTGATGGGTGTGAAAATCCCCTTCCCTCCCCCTCCCCCGGTCTTAATTAGCGGGTAAAGCTTGAGAATCGGCGATCGGGAAGCTTCCCATGTCGCCGTGTGCGGGAGATAAGCGATGCTATCGGAATGTGAGAAGGTTTTCGGAGGGTGTGGAGGGATTCGGAACTATACGCATTCTTGTGGAAGTTTGAGCCGAGGTATTTTCAAAGTGACTTGAGAGTGGCATGGCCTGGTTGAAACGATATCGATTTTCGTTAAAAAGGACGTATACCGAAAACAGGAGCGTGTTGGGTGAATAGTTAATGAACTATTGAGCTGCCTGCTTTGGAAAAGTTAGGTAATTTGGACATGCTTGGGAACCTCATGAAATCAACAAGGTATTGTGTTACTTGGCCAAAAAATGCCTCTAAGATGTCTTTTGTGAATGGATCTGTTTTTGTAGTCTGCATTAGGCTTAATCACAGAAGTGCCGTGAAAGTGGACTTAAAACCTTAGAATTCGACATGCCTCTTCAGATGTTCATGTCTACAACTGTTAATATTGATACTCTTGGAAAAGTTACGGCCTTTTAAATACAAGATGAGTGAAACTGCATCAAAAATTAAATATCAATATTAGAGTTATCGAATTCGGCTGGGGAAAGAGGTAAGAGAAATTTCAATCAATGACTTTGTTCCAGGGCAATTAAAAATTTGTTAATTCCTTTGAAAACGTTTTCTTTCCTCGTAGGTAATTCTCTTGTTTTATTATAGTTTTTTTTCTTTTCTCTTGCTTTTCTTTATCCAGCTTTAGCATTTTCGTTGAATAGTAAACAGTTTCTCGAAGCACTTCAACATTAGGGCACTGCCCATCATCGACATTCGTAACGTAGATCCTAAAAGAGATTTTCGCGCCGATGTGGAAAGTCGCTACACGAAATACATTTGAACTGGTGGCTTGATCCCCTTCATGTTTTGTTTGCGTTGTAATTCAACGTTCCTGTAAAGGGAAACATGTTCGTGTTTTGCCACCGTGTTGACCATTCCTGGAATGAAACAACGCTGTTTGGAAAATAACTTGTAATAAAATGTAATGAAAATAACGTGGAAAATCACTAATGAAGCAATGTTTAATAAATAGATATGGCCCGTTTACACATTCGAGAACGAGTTTATGTACATTTTCTATGATTTTACTGTATCACCATATCACATACTTACGTGGTAAACAAAGTATAGTAATACTGTGTCGGAAATGGCAGTTTTTCGACAGGAAAAACTCGTAGTATTGTCGGGTTCTGGTAACGAGAAAGTGGATAAATACTGTTCTTTATACTCCTTTTAACTTATTGCGTGGTCGTAATCCGAATTTTTGTGGGTCTTTGATTCCAAAAAAGTAGATTGACGGAAAAACGTCTGTCTGTCTGTCTCTCTCTCTCTCTCTCTTTCTGTCTGTGCTTTAGTGCTTCTGTATCTCTGCCTGCATGCATGCCTGTCTTCCTGTGTTGGTCCCTCTGTACGTCCGCGATCGACTGAACCGCAGTCTATCTGAGCGCACTCAATGCTCTGCGAGTTGGAAACAGATATTTTAATTTTATTGGATACTTTGGATGAATATGGATTCATTACTTGAAGCTTCAGCATTTTCATAATTTTCTCAAAAATGGCTCCAAATTTTTAAATTAGACTTTATTCTCAGAGAGAGCACAGGATGCGAAAACAATGGCGCAGATCTCATTTTCGTTGAAATCTCTGAACTACAATATTGAAGAGAGAGATTTATTAAAAATATAATCTCGTTCTTGTTCAAAGATGGATCTTGAAACAAGGTCATGTACTACAATGTTTCGAAAATATGAGTAGTTTTCCTGTAGTTTTGCGAGAAAATAGGCAAGTTTTTTTAAACAATTTTCTCCTCGTATGTAACGAAAGACGGTGAAAATGTGGTGCTGTTCCCCTTTTTTTCGGCGAACTCTCTTCATTTTGAAAAATTGGAAAACATTAACATTGTAATGTTGATGAAATTTTTTTTCTTAAATTAAAACTGTTCTAAAACTGTTGGAATAAATATATTTACGTCATGATATATTTAAAGTAATTACTTGTTTGGTACCGAAAATAAAATTCATTAAAAATAGTGTCATAATCTTCGACCAAGTGGCAAATTACATTTTCTGTGAAGTGATGAAGAGCATCATAGAATAATCTGAAGACAGTTATTGAGAACGAATTTTGAGAAATTCCAAAGCAGTGTAGGCATGCTAATTGTAATTGGTAAGTTTGTTGATAAGCGTATTTTAAAACTAGTGAAGAAAAACAAATACAAAAACGAAGTCAGATTTATTCATCTCATTGTATGAAACTTCATTTATGCAAAATTCTGTTTTATACTGTTAATTTGGGATCGTGAGCCAACACTATCACAAAGACAAGAAGTTGAAATGTATTCTGGATAATTACATCTACGTACATTTAGTACAATCAATTTATATGTTAACTTCAGGAAGGTTTTTCACTAGTATTCCTTTTTTGGATCACCTTCTTTAATTAGGCTAATTTTTACAGTTCGCGTCCTACACTATCAGTTTGAGGTTTCTTAATTAGTTCGACGTTTCCAATTGAGCATTGTTTGCTTTAGAGTTTTATGTCTTGGGCTTTGATGCCCTAGAATGTACCCATCAATTTAGCTCTTCTAATAAAAATCGTTCAACTTTCCTTTGTTCTTTTGTTCCTTTCATTTCGAAATCTGTCTGTCGCTAATCCTGAATTAATAGTTATTTTGTAGCGTCGCATCGAAAGCTTTTCCCTAATTTTTTTCGAAAGCTTTTCCCTCAATTGGTGCTTCAGTAACATGACGGCCACGATTCTAAACCAGTTAATTAATTTTTGTTTTCAAGTATATCGGTATACATTATTCTTTGAAGATAATGGGCTATTCTCCTTGAGTGATGCTCTCCTTCTTTGTAGTAGTGTACTTTGTATGTACTTTACTCTCTGCTTTCTTCATATTTTTGTTGTCAAGAGTCAACCACTTCTTTTACCTTTTATTTCCTAATCAGCTGTTGTTGGTCATCACACTCCCGGCGTGTGGGACCTCGAGACACTACGACACTGGCAGCGGTACATGTCACACATCTTGGCGTTTATTGGAACTAATCGAACTCTTGCCTCAGAAACAGGATTATCTATCGGAAAGTTCCATCTGTTGTTGACTGTTGAAAATACAAATAGATACACAGTGGTATTTGGAACGTAGAGGTCTACTGTGGAGACCGCGCTCTCCAATCTTTGACTTTCGTGTTTTTCACAGATTTTTCCAGACAGTTGCCGGTGTCATCTGATAAATACGGGTCACGATCTACGCTGCGTTCTCTTTCGTTTTGTCGGATCAACTATAAAAATCATTCAGCCGGGATAAGTGCTTGGAGTTACGCAACGTCTCCAACTTTCTGCTTGGGTTCTTCTTATGCAAAAAACAAAAACGAAGGGATTCTTCATTTAACCTCTGTATATTAACTTCCAAATTAATGACAGAGGCCCTGTGCATTACACTACACTCCTATTTGGACAGTTTTGATATTTATTAGATAAATAAGCGGAAGATGGAACAGTGGATGTTTTTCGAAACAATGCAATGACCTTTTGTGTAATCAAATAATATTTTAAAGTAATGCTTAGCTGTTTGGGAAGCTGCGTGGTTCCGTGTAACGGGGAATTTGTTTTGAATTCCGCTCAGGCACAAGTGTTTTCATTTCAGTAGTGAGTCGCGGAAGACCACTAAGAGGCAAGTCTTATGTAATCAGATTTATTCAGAACTAATGCATACTTTCTCGGGAAGCCAATGACATTTCAGGAGTCGATTATGTGTCATTTGTACTTTGAAACCCTTTCAAGAAGGACCCCTTCGTTTGTTTATTGTAATAATTTTTTGATACAGTAGAAAAGTCTGATTTTGTGCAGCGGCATGCGGCTTGTTCTCAATAATGTTTACGCGGTCTGGTGTTAGGACGAGACGTGATCTCATAATCTCATAATCCAAATTAGTGGGATTGTGCTGCTTGCGACCTTTAGATGATTTTTTATTAGTCTCGGTGGTCATGTGCGAACTCTCATAATAAATTAATGTTACTATCCGCTAATTCAGAATTGCTCAGGAAAGCTGAGTACACACTTTCTAATATCTGCACATTCTTACAGTGTAATTTATGTAATGTGGTCATCGTGGGTTTAGAGATGATTAGAATGTCTTAAAGGGAGAAGAGTCTAATAATGAGGAACATTATATAGGTTTAGGGTTCTTTATTTCGCTTTTTCTTTCCCTTTCTTTCATTACGTAAAAAAATAACTTAATGTGACTTTTGGAGAAAGGAGGAACGCACATTTACTGGCCAGAAACAAAGCAAGGGACATCGCAGGACTTGTTCTGTGTATCTACTGATCGCAGGAGGGTAAACCTGGTTGAAATTTAGGAGTCCCTCCCCTTCAGAATAGTACAAGCGTTAATTGTGCAGGTGACGAACGCACTGTATGTGGGCTGCATTTGAATGGTTCCTTTCCGTAACGGAACGAAACGAAATCCCATTTTTACCACGTTGCATCCCCGCGCCTTGCGGGAGAGAGAACCGGCCCAGCGGTTGCGGCGGGCAGTCCAGCGTTGACTCTGGCGCCGCCGCCGCCGCCGCCGGGTCGATCCCCGGCTGCCTGGGAAGAGCGGTAGTAAGAGTGTGCAGAAGTGCAGCCTGCGGCATGGCATCGTGGTTGCTGCTTTCGCCCGCCTGCCTCGCGGCCTGGCGTCTCCTTCTCCTCGCTCTGCCACCTGCTCCCCGCTCCTCGCTCCCCGCTCCCCGCTCCTCGCCCCCCCCGCTCCACGCCCCCCCGCTCCTTGTCCCCCGCTCCTCGCCCTCCGCTCCCCCCCGCTCCTCGCCCCCCGCTCCTCGCTCCCCGCCACCAGCTCCTCGCCCCCCGCTCCTCGTCCCCTGCTCCCCGCCGCCCGCTCCTCGCCGCCGCTCATGGCCCTCCGCTCCTCGCCCTCCTCTTTCTCGCCCCCCACTCCTCGCCCTCCTCTCCTTGCCCTCCTCTCCTCGCCCTCCTCTCATCGCCTTCCTCTCCTCGCCCTCCGCTCCTCGCCCTCCGCTCCTCGCCCTCCGCTCCTCGCCCTCCGCTCCTCGCCCTCCGCTCCTCGCCCTCCGCTCCTCGCCCTCCGCTCCTCGCCCTCCGCTCCTCGCCCTCCGCTCCTCGCCCTCCGCTCCTCGCCCTCCGCTCCTCGCCTTCCGCTCCTCGCCCTCCGCTCCTCGCCCTCCGCTCCCGCGTACTGCGCTGCGGCGACCGCCGACGCCAATGCGAGGTTTTAGACGCGGCGGTGGCGTCGGTCGTGAAGGGAGTGAGGTTGGCCAAGTGCCGGAAAGTTAGAGAAACACGGGACACGGAGAATTTACAATTACCTGGAGCACGAGGAGTTTTTGGGCGGATTTGGTTTACGGAAGGATGGAAGCAAGGCTGCTGGATGTTATGAACGTCTTGAGAACCTTTGTGGGAAAGATTTAAACGAAGATTTAAATACGTTTTTCTCTCTGGATTAAATTTTGATCTCGGATAGCGTAAAGGACGCTTCAGAGAATGACGTGGGTTTTATTTTCGTTAAAATCCGTGATGTTTCAAAAATTGCAAAAATTTAAAATTTGTTCGACGTTTTTCTACAACTACAATTACAAAGGTATTTTTTCTTAATGACATGTGTTCATCAAAAACAGATCTTTAAATAGAAGGTCATGTTCAATTTTTCGAAAATGAGTATTTTTTTGCGCAATTTGGCGTCAAATGTAGGCAATTTTAACATTTTAAACCATTTTTTCCCAAGAAACGGCTGCAAATTTTTTCTGAATTTTTTTAAACGTATGTAGCAAAGAACAGTAAAGAACATGGTACTGGTCCCATTTTCGGCACCATCTGCATTTTCGAAAATTGGAGATTCGAAATGGTTAATTCGAATTTCCCGCTCTTTGTTTGAGGTGATGTCAGTCTAAAAGTATTTTAAAAGGTGCTTGAAGGATATGCATCAGAGGCGCTCTGTTTGAATTGGTTGAATTGGACGTTTTCAAGTAATAGATGAGCGTGTTAATAGCGCAGAAATTGCAAGATTACAATATTATGTAACCGATTTCAATAACGCGAGAAAGTATGTACTATTGTAATTACTACTTATAGCCACTTATTTACTGAGATGTAACTTTTTATTGGGAGCATTATCGAGCCAGAGCGCTTGGCTTTTTGTGCGCTCTAGGGGATGTAGCTGACCGAGGGTACAGCGGCGTATTCCTTGACCTCCGAGAACTTCACTATCGGTCTACGACGAGAAAACTGTTAGGTCGGACATCAATTTTTTTTGAAGAAAGTGAACCAGCAAGAGGAAGAAGTATGCAGTGCAGTTGTAGAGCGGAATGCTAACGGATTTGCTTACTATTAAAGGACTGACTGACAGTTCAGCTTTGCGTGTTCCTTAATTACCTTTCACTACAAGTATGAATGAAGAAATAATTCATGTTTGCTTTTCACTTGCGATGATACATCGCATGTTACCCCTTCTGTTAAATTTCTTTTACGTATAAGCATTTCGGGGTCTAGAATATTGGGTATCTGTTGTGAATCAACGTATCTGTTGTCAAAAATGCATATAAATATAAAAAGTGCCCACTTCAGCAACGGGTGTGTTACTGTATCTGGAAGGGGGGGTGAATCTTTTCAGTCATCGTTTGGCCATTTTCTTTGGTTTCTGCTATTTGAGATGCCTCTCATTGACAGTGATTGAAAGACG
The DNA here is from genome assembly GCA_031308135.1 of Acheta domesticus. Classification (NCBI taxonomy): domain Eukaryota; kingdom Metazoa; phylum Arthropoda; class Insecta; order Orthoptera; family Gryllidae; genus Acheta; species Acheta domesticus. The sequence continues at coordinate 14,309,788 of JAHLJT010000631.1, read as the reverse complement.
ATGACTATCCGGAACATCTATCGTTCTGGCGTGTCCATGATTAATTACAATCAAGCGGGCTCAGCCGTGCTCAATGGCAGTCGATGCACATTTGAGGCTCAGCACCGGGTGATTTATGGGTTCTATCTATCCCTGCATTCACCACCTGTGTTCACTATCTACGTATTACCCACTCGCACGAATTATTCCCAATTTTTGGACTTTGATTGAATAGCAATTCCGAACGCGTCAACTGTTAAGGTCATTAGATCTGTAAGTGTAGTGCATGTTTTTATTGGGGAAGACGGCGGTGATCTACACCCTCGGCTTGCGAGTTTTTTCCAACTAGCGGGATACCGCCCCGCCCGAGACTAGCTCCGACTGGTCTCCCGGCTTGTGTGTTAGTGTAGTGTAAGTGTGTGTGTTAGTGTAGTGTAAGTGTGTGTGTTAGTGTAGTGTAAGTGTGTGTGTTAGTGTAGTGTAAGTGTGTGTGTTAGTGTAGTGTAAGTGTGTGTGTTAGTGTAGTGTAAGTGTGTGTGTTAGTGTAGTGTAAGTGTGTGTGTTAGTGTAGTGTAAGTGTGTGTGTTAGTGTAGTGTAAGTGTGTGTGTTAGTGTAGTGTAAGTGTGTGTGTTAGTGTAGTGTACGAGGGGCACTAGATAAGTTTTCTACCTAAGTAAGAAATAACTGAGATAGATTGAAAATTTTATTATTTCTTTTCAATATAATCCCCTTCGAGTTCAATACACTTTCTCCACTTTTCAATCAAGGATGATATTCCAGAAAAATAAAAATTATTTTCCTGTCCTTCAAAGTACTCATTTACAGCACTCTTCACATGTTCATTGGACACAAATCGACGACCACGCAAGTTTTTTTTTAGATTTCTGAACAGAAAATAGTCACTGGGGGCTAAATCTGGACTGTAGGGTGGGTGGTTTAATTCTTCAAAGCCACAGTCCCTAATTGCAGCAATTGATTTCCGGGACTTGTGCACGGGCGCGTTGTCGTGAAGAAGGAGCACCCCTTTAGACAGCTTCCCACGACGCTTCTCCTTTATGGCATTCCTCAAATTGAGAAGAGTGTTAGCATAGGACTCACCAGTAATTGTTTTCTTGTTTTCCATGAACTCTATAAGCAAAATGCCCTGTGAATCCCAAAAAACGGTGGCCATGAGTTTGCCTGCAGATGGTTGCGTCCGAAACTTTTTCGGAGTTGGAGAACCCTTATGCTTCCACTGCATTGATTCTTGTTTTGTTTCAGGATCCCAAAAATGTACCCATGTTTCACCTCCCGTGACGATTTGAGCGATATAGTTGTCCGGATCCGACTCAAAAAGTCTCAAATTCTCCTCGCACATTTCCACTCGCCACTGCTTATGGAGAGGAGTGAGCATTCTGGGCACCCATCTTGAACAAACTTTTGACATGCCTAAACGTTCATGAAGAATGCTCAAAACTGTTGGCTCAGACACTTCGAACTCTCTAGCTATTGTTGCCACTTTGACACGTCTATCATGCATTACAAAATCTTCTATTTTCTTACACATTTCCGAAGAAGTCACTTCCACAGGTCTGCCAGAGCGCGGATCGTCTTCGATTGATTTTCTGCCCCATTTAAACTGCTTAGACCAGTACTTCACCTGGAAATAGGAAGGTGCACTATCACCAAACACTGCCAGCATCCGTGAATGGATATCTTTGGGCCCGGTGCCTTCCTTCGTGAGAAATTTGATGACAGCTCGGTGCTCCAACTTCGTCTGATCCATGACTATTTCGCACAGCACTACAATTGGCAACCGATTTCTCTGCGACTTGTGAGCGAAATGGTCTGAAACTTGGAAGAAAGCATGTTCAGACATGTCTGAACTTGTAACGTCATGCGCGCCCCGCTCAAATGTCGGTAACTTGGTTAGGTAGAAAACTTATCTAGTGCCCTCCGTAAGTGTAAGTGTGTGTAAGTGTAAGTGTGTGTAAGTGTGTGTGTTAGTGTAGTGTAAGTGTGTGTGTTAGTGTAGTGTAAGTGTAAGTGTGTGTGTTAGTGTAGTGTTAGTGTAGTGTAAGTGTGTGTGTGTGTTTGTGTGTGTGTTTGTGTGTGTGTTTGTGTGTGTATGGGTGTAGGTGTGTGTGTGTGGGGTGTGTGTGTGGGGGGGTGTGTGGGGGGGTGTGTGGGGGGGGGTGGGGGGGTGCGTGTGTGCGTGTGAGGATACAAGGAAGAGGGAGGAAAGATCGCGGGCGGTTCGTAGGCCGATTTGTTAGGGTACTGCTTCGGCATTTGCCTGGTCTTGATCAGAAAAGACACCGAAAACTACAGATTAGAGCAGCCGGCCGCTAGAATTCTTCAAACATCAGCTGAATTCGACCTAGCTTTGTAACTAGTGTCGATAATCCTGCCACCGTCGGGACTCAAACCCTAGGACTTTCTGGGCATAGGCACTGCAGTGGCATCAATTGATGCTCTGAGCCTCCCAAGCCTTTCGTTTGATATTCTGTCTTGAGTTCTTTGACATACAGAGTACGTTTCGTTTGACATACTTTCAGATATGTAGTTAATTACAAAGATATTCAGGTAAAATGTACATAAAAATTTTATGATCCGTGGATTAGACAACAACGTCCAAGTGTGTTAGGAATGTTTGGTATTCCAAAGTTCACTTTATGCTAAGGCATAGAAGTTTTGCAAGCCGTTCTGACGTCGTTCTGTATCCCTGCTGGTACACTCTCAGTGTGAAAGCAGCGTGCAATAGCAGTAAACTCGTGTCGTTAATAACGATCGGCACTGAATGTCTGAGCGTTTTCTTACTGCTTGATTTCAAATTGAGTGACTTTGAGTTATTTCAGCGAGCTATTTATAAGTGTGTTTTGATCCCTCTAGTACTATAACAAGAGAAGCAAACTCAGTAGTTTGGAATGGGGTTTTCTAAATTCAAGCGAAAAATGAAATTGTATTTTTTCAAGAATACACAAAATGAAATTCAACGTTCATTGAATTACATGCTATTCATACGGTCTTGACAATTTTATTTTTCTTTAGTACCAAAATGGCCTATTGCTATAATATTTATGTTCATGAATTGTAGAGACTTTGATGTGATTTCTTGTGAACTTAGTTGTTTGATATGAGACTTCATTGTTTTCCTATTCTCTTGTAGTACGTTATTGTTCTCTTTAGGCATTCTAATGTTCTGGGATTCGTATCCTGAATTCACGTATGTTTTATAAGCTTTTGTATTGCATCATTTGAAAATGAATACTTGAAGTAAGACTGAAGGAATTGTGCTCTGTGTGTTCGCAGACTGCGCTCAGTATTTTCTTCCAAGAGGCTGCCATCCCGAGCTGTCCGCAGGGGCCAGGGACGCACTTCGGCCAGGTGAGTGATCAGATCAGACGCGGTGTGGGCGGCGGCTGTTTTATCAGCTGCCGCAAATTATTCAGCGCGTGCTGCTGTCATCTCTGAATAAAAGTGCATAATTCTGCGAGGGGATGGCATTGAATATTGTGTTTTAGAAGTGTTGGATAAGGAGGATATTTTTTTAATCTTTTCCTCGGGCCGTCGCTCAGAATGTTATCTCGGCGACCTTTGAAGGTGTCCACGGAGACGGGATCGTGGATAATGGCTTGTTGTCTTTGTGAGTGGAAAGCTTCTTAGACGTTCAATGTAGTGGATAAGTACAAATCGTAATGTGTTTTTATGAAACTACTGACTTTACGTCGGTGAGGAAGTTGTGATGTCTGTTACATACTTCTCTATTTCGACCAGATTTCAGAATGTGCAGTGCCACTTTTACTTAAAAGTATTCATGATAATATTATTGGCGTCTTTGCGACGAAAACCCTTCAAGTAAAATCTGAAAATTTCTGTAATCAGACGATGGAATTTTGCTTAGGTTGATTTAAGGAGAATTATTTTTTTAAATTAATATATTTAAGAAAGTTATGCTACATGTTTTACGCGTAATGTCCGAGGGCTTTCCGTAATTGCACTCAACAAATTAAGGGACTACACGTTGAAGACAAAATGTAAATGAAGGGAAAAAGACAAATTAGAATTTTTTCAAGTTGTTAGTTTATCATTAACTTGTTATCACATTTATTTTAAGCAACTTGAGCAGTTCAGTTTTGCAATGCAAAAACAACGCTGCCCTCTGCATTTTTAAAATATAAACTTATTTAAAAATTTTTGCAAATCGATTTTGTCGGTCTGTCACTATAAACATGTAAAATAACAGTACTATTGAGCCGATGTCGCAACATAGTTGATAGTATATACGTTTTGAATTGACGCAATGCCGAGAAAATTCGTTAATTTGTGGAATTTGACGTTTATAGACTATTTCTCTCACCCAACATTCCGAATGGACATTTTACCCACTCGGAATTTTTCACGTGGGTGTATCTACCCAGCACACCCACATTATCCGCCTGCATTATGGAATGGAAGGTGCAGTTAGGCCTCGGCCAACGTGACGTCAACGAAAGGAGAGCGCCTCGCCTCGCCCCGCCTCGCCTCGCAAGACACGCGAGCCCCGCGATCGAAGGTTCCCGGAATCATTTCCCCAGCGCCCCATGCGTCACCCGCCGCGCCGCTCCGCGCCGCCCCGGCCGGGCCGGGCCGGACGAAAATCTGCGCCACGTGCGACATATACGTGTGCGTCGGTCTTCGCCCTGTGCGCGCTGGGCGGGGCGCTCCAACCTGACAGACATCGTGTGTTTGTACGTGCTTGCCGAAATAGGCACCCCCAGCACTGGCAATTTGTTTGGGGAACGAAGTCCCACGGTGGACACCTGGGCGTTTGCCTCTGATCTGCACCTTCGTCGGGTGTACAAGTTCACCTTCCGACCGACATCTGGATCCCGCCGGAACGCAGTTGGCCGTCGCAACAACCTCCCCATACAATGCCTGGCTGTAGAACCGCCCTGCCAGCTCAGAGCTACTGGCTATCCGGGATAGTACCGGAGTCATTGTATGACAACGCGCCACTCATATTCGCCGGGACGCCAAGTCCCTCCTCTACGCCCGAAGTATTGAGCCACTACCACGAAGCCAAGAACCCACCTGGGGGCCACCTGAACTGAGGTCCAGGCGGCTCGGAGCCCCCATCCCGTCTCCCCACTGCTCCTTCCTGCACATCCCTGCTCCTTCACCACCTGAGAGAGAGAGAGAGAGAGAGAGAGAGAGAGAGAGAGAGAGAGAGAGAGAGAGAGAGGGAGGGAGAAAAAGAGCGGGGAGCGTTGGAAAGAAGGATGTTAAAGAAATCAGATATTTAGGCGCTGTATGGGGGGGGGAGTGGTTCAGGGCGGAACGCGCTGACCTCGCCATACCTCATAATTCACAGGCTGGCATCCAACTGCTTTGAATATCCTCTTGGGAGGATCACCAAGGATCGTACGCGATCTTAGGTACTACTATGCGAAAAAAGTTCTTTGGATCTTCATTGAATAAGGGGAGGGGTATTAATGTAGTGGCATGGCGTGATGGAAACATTGAAAACATGGTATTCAGAATATTTTCATTTACCCAGGAACGAACGTTACAATCGTTTAATGATCTTTTGATTGAGTGGAGAAAGGTAACTTTTCTGTTTGTTTACAATTTTAACTTTCTCTTTTCAGTGGAGCATGGCAGTATGATTCGTAACGTAGCGGCTAGTTTGGTAAATTTTCAGCTCTGGAGACCGGGGTTCGAATCTCGGTCATTCTACCTACAACCCATGTTGGGCTTCGATCGTCACGTGACTTATCTCCGTAGTCGTAAATGTACAGACGAAATCTTGTGAAGTACCATTAGCGTACACTTTACGAACCCTGATCTGAAAGTTATTGCCGTGAATTGCGTTGTGGACAAAGTTGATTGGTGGAATGTTTCTTCACGTTCTCGCGTTTGCGCTGCTTCTCATTCTACCATTCGCTTTTTGCCGCGCCGCTGGGCGACGCTTCCGCGATTCGTATGTTGGTACTACCGTCCGCGCTCGGAGTTGTCAACACAGGTTGCGCGGGCGGCGTTGAAAAGAGGATGTTAGAGAAATGGGATCGTTGAGCGTTGTCCCGGAAGCATGAAAATCGGAAAGAAATGCTGTTGACGGGGGGAAATGTCTTCTTCCCATTAAGGACGAGAATGTTAAAAACACTCAGAAACACAGGTTGCCCTCCACCCAGATGATCTAATTTCCTCAAAAAACCTCTTTCAACGAAGGTTCTAAAATCTTTTTCAGATTTCTCACACCCGCAAATCGAGCATTTTTAACATCCTCATTTTACTTCATATTGTAGGTTTTCTAGTGTCCGACAATGTATTTTTCCACCTTTTGGTCCCAATATGAAAGCTCCCGTCACTTCACAGAATTCATAATACATTTTGCACGTTTCTCTACGCAACGCTTCTCACGCTACTACAAAAACTCATTTTTCTAAAAAAACAAATACCACCTACGACTACTTAACTATTCGGGGCCGATTTGAATGTTCGTGTCGCCAGTAACGGTGAATAAAGTGGTTCCCACCTGTTCTTCCTTTTGCTCTCGCATTTTCGCTTCCCCTCATTCCATTGCATCGCTCAAATCAGCCCTTGATTGGCTTTGTCCGTTAACGTTATTGACGCGGAAGAACAGACGAACTCATCTGGACCATTTGCGACCAGTTAACGAACCATTCTTCTTTTTTCGGTCCGGAAATTGATATCGCCAGTGCAGTTGATGGTGGTCAGAGCAGGTTGGCAGGAGAGTTTCTCGGGAGTCGTGGTGTTTACCCTGCCTTGCGTGCTACCATTCGCCGTTTCGCCGCGCCGCCGCCGAACAAAAATCTGTTCCACGTGAGCGATGCATGGGCTGAACTTCGATCCGCTCCCGGGCCGCGCCGCGCCGCGAGGCCTTCTGCGTGAGAAACGCTGCCGCTCAGGGTGGACATTGCTGTTCGACTCGTTGCACAGAGACCGGCCGCCACGCTTCAGCTCTCTACTGTTCATTTCATTGACTTTCTAACGTTTTCGCACTTTCTGCCGGCAGGGTCCTCTGTCCGGTGCTAACCTCTTCAGTTTTATTTCTTAAATACCCCTCAAACGTCATACTAATGTTGAATCTCTGGTACCTCGTGATATAACTCTGAAACACCCTATAATCATTTTCATATATTTCTCGAGATTTTACTGCCACCTTCCGTAGCTTTGTTAGTTTTTGTGAGAATTTACGCAGGAACTTTACAATATTCTTTCATTTTGTACGAACTAATCAGTCCTCAGATACACACGCTGTTTTGTTTATCTGACGTCATATTGATAAACGAGGCAAATTCGTCTTTCAGTTAGCCCCCCCCCCCCTGAAATATAATATGTTTCGAATTCTAGTTGTATTCAGCAAGGAGCTAGTAAGCCGTAAGGTTTAGTATGCGCCACGGGCGGCATCCGACCCCTCGGGCCGGAGGCTCTTGGGTTAGGGTGTCGCCCTCGGGGCGAGGGCGTCTACTTGGCGCCGTAGATACATAAATAACTATTGTATTACTTGTAAGGTACCGTTTACGTTCAACATTCTTAATTGTATAAAAACTGGGAGTACTCTTGTATTATTAATTATTGTACTATTTATATTATTGTTTATTATTATAATAATCTTGCTTTACTACTAAATTACATTTTGAATATTATCTAAGATTATTGTATTTGTAACTTGCCACCGGATAACAGTCCATTTGCAAGATAATAAATTTATTATTATTATTATTATTATTATTATTATATTGTTTTAAATCATTGGTTTATTTGGTTTGTCACCGTACCACGCCCTATGTAGAAGCACAGCCGTTTTCGTTTTCAATCGTTGTTTTCTTCGAGATGGTCAGCGAGCCACGACCAAGAGCTCTGACGGCCACTTGTGACCCGCGGTCCATGCGTTGCAGACCCCTGATGAGGTGTGAAAAGACTGATTGCGAAAGAGTGCATCTTATCGCGAGCATTTGCCTTGGCAAGGACGATGTTCAGCTTCGTTGCGAATCATGTGCATCGCCAGGAATTGATCTGTGCAATACAGTGCAAAATATGCCAGCGAAATTTTAATTTCTTGTATTTCTCTTCGACATATTTGAGGAAAACAAAGCCTTGATTTTTACACCTATCTGCAAGAATTATCGTGAAAATATTCATGTGTTGAACTAGATTCATGTTGATTTTTTGTCTTGTTTCCGTCATTTGATATCGTTGATATCGCTTTAAGGGGCAAGGCAATTAAGATTCCAAAGAGTGAAATTTAACCTAAATGATGAGTGATAATGCAATGCAATACAATTTTAAAGAATCACCCATTTTAAAATAATTAAGAACTTTTTCATTTGAAGACAGTACACTCTCATTCTATATTATAATTTTTTTCGAAGAATAGATCTCTGTTGATGTTTTTGAATTTTGCTTGTTAAAAACTATTTCCTGTGGAGCATTACATTTAAATTTCAGTAAAACTGCATTGCGTATGTGCTTTAATTACACTGATCAGAGGTGTTTATTGCACTCAGTATCAACTACACTGCGATTTATTCAACGCCGCCTCTGGCAGGTATCAGCTGTTGACGGTTTCATCCAATCGGGAGCTTGAACGTCACCGTAGTGACGTCACTGTCGCGAAATATAAGCTCCCGATTGGATGGCAGCATAACAGCTGATTCCTGTCAGGGGCAAAGTTAGGAAAATAGCAGCATAGGCCCCAGACGGCTTGGCCAGTTGGTTGGCCAGACGTCTGGCGCCTTATCGCTTCCTCCGGGAGTCCCTCTGCCAGGTGCGGCGCGTGCGACTTCCCCCTCCCGCTCCGAAGAGCGCGAGACGCCGCAGCAGTTGATACAGACGAGCTTTATCGATAGCCCGCACGTGTATGAACCCACCGCCCCCGCCGTTCTCCCTCGCTCCACTGCTCCGCGCCGGCGCGGCGGGGGCGTGCCTCGGAACGGCCTCACGCCGAGTGCCTTGGCGTCCCGCCGCCACGGGCTCTTGGGTTGGACCGCGGTGCTAGATACATAGGTGTGTTCACTCCCAGTCTAAAACTGAAGCTTATGCGAGGCCACTTCTCACAGTTCTCGCTTATAAGCGCTGCGATCTTTGGGTCTCATTTGGCATGGTCGTGATTGGTCTTAATCATTCGACAGCTCTGTGGCCAGCTGATTACTTATTTCAAGTTAGCGATTTGTCGCTTCGCGGTGGAATTGGTAATGTCCAAAGCGAACAGTTACGAAAATGGTTAATAAATATTACATAAAACTGTAATAACCACAGTTTAAAATGTCATCTTAAAGATGTATATCTTACACCGTGACCCAAACCGATCGTCCGATCGTGCGCACCGTATGGACAAGCGAGAAACTAGCCTCAAACTTGCTTCAGAAAACTTGCTCCAAAGGCGGCAAGTTGACACATCTATATATCTTACACCGTGGTTTGACGCAGGGCGGCGAACAGCGACCAAGCGGGAAAGGTGGAAGACACTTTGTTAAGAGAAAGCGTGGCTCGCAGGATGCAGATCCTCTTGGGAAGGGTTTTTATTCAAATGATCGGAGGCGTCTTTGTTGTTTAGCTGGTTTGCTATCGGAGTTTGTTACTTTTCTTTTTCAAGCCTTTCAACCAAATAATTAATTTTATTTTGATGAGACATCGATGTACTTAACGAATAATGAACTTAATTCCGAAGAGGGAAATAGATTAGTTTGATAATTTTCAGAATTTGTGGTAGGACCGACATGAAAATTAAAACAACTATTAATCTCGTTAGAATGCATACACCAACATTATTTCGATTCAAGTTTTTTCTTGATAGGGTATGGGCTTAATATAAGATAATATTAAATCAATAACAAAAATCCTGTGGTTTCTAGGCCAAGAAAGTCCTTCGGACTGAATATATAATCTGAGATGGTTATTTGAGTCTTTCAGAAGAGGTACAACATTCGGCATTTTTCAATTTTTTTTCCTGGTCGACATTTTTATGCACATACAAACATTTTACTCAACTTTGCACCGGGACATTATGTAGAATAAACGTACTACAGAAATGATATTATAAAGAAGATTATGAAATATACGTTCTGCGTTCAATATTCTTAGTTGCTGCTTGCGTTCCAGAACTAAAAGACATTGGGTTGTTCAAGTGATTGAATGTTTTACGGTTTTTAAGCTGTACTAGCCCATAATTCGTTTCTTATTTCCGAGATTATCTACCTCGAGAACTAAGGACATTATTAGAATGAGGATGCACAGTGGTGAAGTTGCTAATAAAAACCGTAGATTCTGCTGCAATCGTGACCATTTTATCGGAAGTCTAAGGTTTTGAATAAGTTTATCGGAGACCTAGTGGTGCTCGGACGTCATTGGGGGCGCAGTGGAATAGCGAAATAGCGCGGAATCGTCGACCTTTGATTTGTTGTTTCGATCCGCGAACTTCTCTCCTGAGGGAAACAACATGCCTTTACTGGTTTACGATAAAAATTCAAGATGTCAGCTCGTCTGTTTTCAGTTACTTCGCGTACGTTATACGTAAATTGAATAACGAAAAGTGAAAGTAACTGAAAATCGCAGGGTTTGTTATTACATTAGACCGAGAACTCTCCCATGCAAGACCCCACTCTCTTCTTTATGTTTCCATTTCCATCTTAAAGACCCTCTTATCGTCACTTGTTCTACATGTCACCTTATTCGTCACTTGTTCTACATGTCACAACAATATAATACTCCCTTGTCAATACAAACTATTCTTATTTTACTTTATCGAGCAAAGAGGTACACCCGTGTAATTCTGTCGCATAGAATATCAAGTAATTAGCAGTTTTACACACAGTTTCAGATTCTACAGACTCTGAATAGGTGGGGTAGAATCGAAAATTGTCGAACCAGTAATAGAATGGTCCAGATGATCTCATCGTATAGATTATGGTGCGAGGAATGTTCCTTTGTGGCCTTTGGACTAAATTTTTTCCTTACAACGCGTCGTTTGGGAGTTATTTAACGATATATAGTAGCTTCAAAAAGTCCTGACGTGCGTTGCGGGTTGCATTTTGCATGCACATTTAGATGCGTTTTTAAACAAATACTTCATATGTTTAAAGTCAAAATGCAATTCGTCTTGTCTTCTTGAAATTCCCTTGCTTTAGAGACCTCATTTATAAAGATCGGTTACTTGTAAGAGCTGCAAATGGAACTATACTACTGAAATAATTCAGGAAACGACTTGGAATTAATTAACATGACACGTTTGCCGTCCTCTTTTTCATAAGACTGAATATACTGCTAACATGTACTCAGGGTTTTTGAAATCTCATGTAGGGCGCAGTACAGTACGAAGTTTCTGCTTGCTGTTTTTATTGAGTGATTTTCATGAAGTGTGTGCATTTTGCTGTCTTGTGTTGTCATCGTGGGACGGGCGATCCTGGGAAGCGGGTTTTTGTGCAGATGTCCTCTCGCATGAGCGCCAGTGACGTCATAGACAGCTTGGCGGCGTGCCATTGGGACGCGGCGCGCTTGGGAACTCGCAGAGATTCGTTTGGAGGGGAAGGGGAAGGGGGGGGTGTCTGGGCAATCAACAGCGCTACTGAGCGGATTTGTTTCGTCTTGGAAACTTGTTCTATAGCCAAGCGTTTCGCGGTGGCAACTGCGGACATTTATAACAATGATGCGAGATAAGTGTGCTGCCTTCTTTTAGCAACAGATAATCCGACAAAATAATGTGAAAGAAACAAACCGGTGGAATTTTCGTATCGCATATTTTTAGTTGAATCGATAATATGTTTCCGTAATTGATAATTCTTGTGTTACTATTCTATTATTGACAAAAACACATAATCCTTCCTACATACCAGTTTTTAATTACATACGCTTTTATATGTTTATGTCCGACGTCCAATCAAACACGTCGTGAACACAAACTGCAACTCAGTTTCGGTATTGCATTTCGGAGCTTGAAGAGGGTTGCAGAAGGAGAATGACACGTGACATCGAGAACAGAAAGGCCATCCCCACTAATGTATGCAGTAACTATTTTCCCCTTGCCGTTTCCCGGACGAGTGAACGTGTCATTCAGTCGATTCGCTGAACATTGCTGTCGTCACCTCTGAGTAGGTGTCCCCGCCAGTGTTAACTGCCCGACGCCGTTAAATTCTTATGGTCACACTCCATCGCTCGCCTTCAAGACCGGGATTCAATGATATGCGACTTATATCGAACACAAAACTGTTCAAAACCAACATTCCCCCTATTTTTTGATTCAAAATGGTATGGAGTTTTTTTTCTTGGTATGATGCCTTGTCCGTGGATGTTAGTGAAGGAATCTGGGGTCTCAAGATACACATCTAACTTCAGGCAGAATATTCCAAATTCCATTTTATAGCTGAGGCGTTCGCGCGTACGTAATATGAACTGACCGTTTCATGTTTCAGACGAAAATTAAATCTGATACTACCGTCAGTATGAAATTAGCTGTGTATGAAAGAATACCTTCAAGTGACTTTTATTTCCATCATTTCTTTATTCTTGAATTTTTTACATTATCCCCTGTATATTGAAATTATATTTAGAATTATATATGTTCGCGATGTCTTCTCTAAAATGTAGCCACTTCATTGTAATGAGTCTTAATTTAAAAATTCCAAAGAGAAGAATGGACTACGAAGTGTGCATTAGTACCAGTATTAAGACCGGGACAATCGTAATATGGCGACACCAAGTAATGCGAAGAGTTCTCTCTTGGGCAGCGAGAGTAACAAACGTTTAAGAGTTGAGAGTAGAACCTATCCGGCAGCTGCCATTTAAAATGAATTGCAGAGAATGCTCTGTTTTGAACAAATTCTGTGAGATGACCGTTGGATATCTTGTGCACCTCATAGTAAAGGGAAATGTGGAGGACAAGCGAGGAATAAGAAGAAAAAAATTAAGGGAGCAAACAAGATACGAAGGAAGAAAGCTTCCTAGTTGAACATTCGAGAATAGTCAGGAATTATAAATAAATGCAGAGTTGTTCCGAGACACACAAAATAGGTAGGCATGGTAATTGCCTACGTCAGGACCACCTATCAGTCGACAATAAAAGATGAAATTCAATTGCAACAATGTTTATATTCACAACAATATTATATATTCACAACAATATTTATAGGGCATGCGTATTATGGAAAGGAGTTGACTCATTTGCTAGAAAAGCTGCGATCATATTACCTTATGCCCCATTTAAGACAGCACAATCGTCAAAGATGCGTGCCCCGTATATAATTCTGTGTTCATTTATGGTGTTTTGTGTAATTTCTCGTTGTTTTCTTCTTCCTCTTAAGTTTTTGTGTCATTGGTATGAAGGGGGTCATGTTTGGCGTCACTGCCTCCATAAGTATGCAAACTTGAGAAACACTGCAATCGTGAGATTGTACGCGTGTGATCGTATGCGACGTGTGAAGGAAGTCATAAGAGAAAGCAAAACTGGGAAAATCTGAATTGCAAGCGTTGTCTCATAATGATTACAGAAAGGATACGATCGTGGACAAAAACCATTGACCTTCATTTTTTTCTTCTGTTTCTTTCACTTCGTAAATATTGTTGTAACTAAGCGAGAACTGATGACGTGATGGTTATGCAAAGCAAAGGTATATACGGTGGCATTTCCTGATGAGCAAAGTAAAACCTATGTTTATTTCGTCAGGCAATCTCCGTCCTGTCTCTACCACTTTGCAACCGATGAACAAGTGCGCTGTCACTAATCACAGGCCATGGAATATTTTTTTTGTTAATATTGCATTGAGAGTAACAATTATATGCATTTCACTTACATAAGTCAGCAAGGCGTGTGAGTTACAACAGTTATCTCTTTTGTAATCACGTCAAGCAGCAGGTTAATTTTACATCTCCACGAAATGGTATGATAAGTTCATGACTGACATGAGAACGATTTTTTCACTTTAATATAAAACTTTGCATAGCGGTTAAGAGGCAGAAAATGAATACTGGAATTTTCCACTTTTTGAAAAACTTAACGTTATGACGCAAAGACTCGTGACATTTCACTATTACACATTTAATCCTCGATTTCGAAGTTTTGCAAAGTTTCGGATCTTTCTTTTAGAAAATTGACATCCTCGAGATCAGATCGAACGCGTTTTGGAAGGTTTTGGTCCAATACATAAACATTACTTTGCTGCAGAAGAGAGGAGTCGATGGCGAAGTTTCAGTACATCGTTCCAGAAGTGCCGTGTTCGCATCTCGCCATGCACATGAACGTGTGTTCGTTGTGCGCCCTCCCTCGTCTTTAAAATCAGGACGAATACTTTCTCTCGCCCCCACGTGCTTGTACTTGTGTGTGTGGGGGGGGAGGGCAGGCAGGCGGTTCGATGCCCTGAATGAACGGGCGGCCGCCGTCTGCGCGAGGCGGCGCGCCGTGCCCCGTGGGCGCGTGCCCCTTAATACGGCCGGCCGCCAAGGCCGGGCCCCAGGAGGAGGTACTGTTAGGCGCGGCCCGGCGCGGCTGCGAAGCCAAATCGGGCGGCGCCGCACGAGAGGCCCCTCGCGAGCGCGCTGCGGCAGGGATGCGACGTCCACAACACGTCCATTGTTCAGAAACGTCGATGTTCAGATACGTCCGATGTTCAGAAACGTCGATGTACGGAAACGTCGATGTACGGAAACGTCGATGTTCGGAAACGTCGATGTTCGGAGACCATCGGACGTCCATGTTCAAAATTAAATAATAGATGTCAATAAAATATCGCTCTAAAATCGTCGATGTTTTTAAAACTGCATGGGTAGCCATTAATGTTCACACGAGGCGAGGGGATTTAAATTGACGGTCTCGTTTATTAATTTTTAATTGAGATTTAACTGACTAAGCACATCCCAAATGTTTAGGATGTTTAACGAACTTTTATTATGTGATTGGCTAATTTAAAAAATTATATAGACTTCATTTACGGACGAAAACCCGACCTAATTAATCATGCTTCATCCTTGGTCACTTTCGTCTGAAGAATCTGATTATAGCAAAAGCGATCAGGCGTTCGCCTCCGCCGCTTTCTCGTCTTCTCCGCTTTTTTTCTTTCCAGCAGAAAATTCGCCTATGGAACTATACTATATTTCCCTCTGTAATAATGCCTATACTCTTTGAATCATGTGGAAACAGCGAAGGTATTTGACTCATTCTCTCCGCCAGTGCTTTCATAAGTTACGATAACACAGTACAAACTAGGATTATGCTCTTCTGTGTTACGGGCAGAAATTTATCGTCCGTAGTACTTCAGAATTGCTCGTTTTATGTCTCTCACGTCCAAGCACTCTTAACAATGAGGGGCCAAAAGAAAGAAAAGGAGAATTTTGTGGAAAGGCGAGGGATGGTAAAATAACTGTATAAATATGTTCATCGTATGATGAAAATCGTGTCGGAATTTGACGCAAATACAGTCCCGCAACACACGATCTGCTGATCGGTTGGGTAAAACTCGAAAACTGTTCCTTTTAAGGCTTTAAAACTATTTTCGACGCCGAAGGTTTTTAAGCTAGGTTTCTCACGCCGTATTCTACAAAATGTGAGCGGTTGGAACTTCTTTTACATTTTTGGGGGTTGGGAGGTGGTACGTAGGTAACTTGGAAATCAGAGATCAGAAATTAATTATGTCTCGTGAACTTCGGTGCGGACGAACTGCCGTTTGTTTTGCCCAAACCTCTCTCTCCGACGTAACCACAGGCATACAGCTGCTAATCGTGGTTTGAGAACATTCGAGTCGCAAGTCACGGATACTGGTCGGGAGCGTACAATGCTTTAGCGATGTCGGGTTAATCAACATCTAGCATTGGGGGGTTCCAAACTTTGTTTTTATGTTTCATAAAACTTGAATATACACAATTCGCAAATTAGTTAATTGTAAATAAATATAAATTTTCCAGGAACGTGCCCCCTCAAATGAGGATTCTGCCCGTTAGTTTGTGAGAAGGGAGAAAAAATTTATATTCCAATATCAATTTTTGTATTCTTTGCAAAAATAAATCAATCCTGTTATTCACAGAATTCTGTAAATGTTTGTTGAAGGTAATTGCATTACCCAAATAAAGTAGAGATTGGACCGTATGCTTTAAATTTCTGCGAATTCGACAATCGATACATTCGGTTCAGAATTTCACAGAGTTACAAAATCGGTTTTAAATTGTAGATAACATATCAACTCCTGGTTTTCGGGATTGCCAATTGCGCAAACAGTATGTTCGTATGGATAATTTCGAAACCGCTGTTTGGGATTCAAAGCCACTGTTATCGCGTGTATTGTCGAATTATTCTGCGCGCATAACACTTTTTCCAAAGGCACCTATTCATACGGTGTTTACATCGGCAGCCTGCTAAGCCCGGCACCGTGTGTGATGTACAGCCGCTTTGCACGCACGTGAACAGCACAGCACGAAGGAAACGTCACGCGACTCCTCAGTCAAAATTCCGCGAGTCCACGCGTTGGTTGTTTTCCGACCTTGGGGGGACACCTGGACGGCGCCGCGCGCGCGACCGGCCTCGGACGTTGGAGGTGGCGGCTGGCGATCTCGAACGGGGGCGAAGAAAGGCGACGCGACGCGACGCTCCAGGCCGCGCCGCGCCGCGCCGCGCCGGCCACTTATCAAGCAGGATGCGATCGCGCGTGAGTCATGTAGGAAAGTTCCTGGCCCGGCGCGGCGCGGTGCGGCGCGGCGGAGCACGGCTCACCGGGCGACGACCGCGCGGCTTGCTGCTCCGGTCGCCGGGCAGCATGATTTGAATTTGCACTAGATTTGTGAATGAAGCTTCTTTAGAGTTTGCCTCACTTTGGTAACAAAATAGCAAATTCTCTCACTCAAAATATTAATTTTGAGAAAAAAAATCTGTAAAATTACATTCATTAAAATAACTACATATTATAATCAGACAATTTATATGTAACTTTTGCCAAAACTACATTTATGTTTACAAAACTGCAAAATGCAGCTCTAAACTCGTTTACGCATCAATAAACCTTTACAAACAACACAAATATGCACGTTCTCCCAACTGCGGCGTCTCAAGAGGTCGGAATTTTGTTTCGAGACGGGTTATCAGCTGACATTTGAGTTTCCGGCGCCGCCATCACTGACCAATCAGAGAACTCTAAAGAAGCCTCACTCGCAAATCTATTGCAATTTCAAATCATGCCGCTGGGCACGCGCCGACGCTTCTTCTTGCCCTGCTGTAGCTTCAGGCACAACCTGTGCCAGTGGCGGATCCGGAAGTCCTAGAGGTTTCTTTGTCACCTTCTTTTATTTGGAAAAATTGATTTAAATATTTATTTATGCTAGAATTATGTAATTATTTAAACAGTAATATTGTATTGTATCATATATACACTACATAAATAATATACAATGTAATAAAAATGTTTATTATTTAACTACAATCTACGATGGCCCCCGCCGAAATAATCAGCAGGATCCGCCCCTGCCCGGTGCCCAGATTTTATACCTTATTGTTAGTACCTTTTCTGTCAGAGAACGTCGAGAAAAAAAAGAGCTCTGAGGCCATGAATCGTGTGAGACTCGGATCATCGTGCTTAAGAGTTTTGATAAAATAAGATTATCTTGTGAATCCAACACTTGTCTTGTGAGCATGCTGTTTGACATCGACTTCAAAAACAGTAACGCCAATCAAATGAATTCTGAACTACGAGTAGAGAAAAGTTTAGAATAATAAGAAAATTTCAGTTATAAATTGGTCATGAAAAAGCTGATTACACGGCTTTCTCTAACATTATTTTACGAAATTAATTATACAGTATAGAGTTATTACCCTATTGAAAGAGTAAATGTGCGTTTGAAATTATTTCTCTTCACATAAAATTTTTGGAAGATGTTTTTTATTAGCATCTCTTTTGACTCTTTCTTACATGCAATACTCAGCATGTCGAACACTGCAAATAATGGGACGTTACCAATAAACGTTTTATCGAAAAAATATACTAATATGTAAATGTATAGCTCAAATGTACAAAAATAAGGTGTATCTTCAGGAAGGTAAGACTCTTGTGTCTTTCTGCTGGAGTCCATATCTGAAAACAGTTGACCAAGAATAATGAACTAGATATTTTATGTCTGTGCACATTTGTGAAAAAGACGAGCATTTCCATTTACTGTATAAGATAAGGTACATTCCACGTCAAACCGCACACATTTAAGGAAAATTCGACCTTGATGCCTCGGTGTTTTACACTTTTTGTTGATGAAGAGTATAGACAGAAATATGAAACACACGTTCTTCATTTTCTCCAAAGGATTTTTTTCGAGGTTATATTCATTTTCAAAATTTTCGAAAAAATGCTCGCATCTCCAAAGTTTATGGTTTGTAACATGTATTGTAATTGTGACTGACATTTAATATTTTGAGACATTAAAGAATTAAAGATGCTCTTTCATTTGATATACGTATTCAACTCTAAGTTTAAAAAAAAATACATTTTTGATTTGATTTATTTCTTTTATTTCTTCCTTAGCACGGCAATTTTAAAATAAGAAGAAATATACCGTTACATTTTCTGAGCATTTTCTATGCAACTCTGGTTAGTTTCGAAGTGGACCAGCAGTGCACGTTTATTGGCCGCTGTTTCTGTCTGATTTATTTGGGGCATTTATAAGTATGGACAATTCTCACTTTCTTCTGGAAACTTCTCTTGACTCGCCCGACAAGGAATTTTAGATTATTTTTCCGATACCAATAACCTTTTTTACGGTAAACAGTCGATTTTCAAGTTCTTAAGACTGTTGGTTGTAAGTAAACGGTCACTTCTTAATCTGCAGCTATATTTTTTTTATTAAGATGAGATAATGGAGATAACAATACTGCTGATATTTTTGCAACACTAACCGTGGTCACTGACTTCACAGAACGACACATGTTGTTTCTCCGGGGCCTCTGTATACTCAACTGACACAGTATATCTGAGAAAGAATGCTGCGCCCCGTTTCAGCGACGCCCCTAGTCGTATCATTTGTTTGTAAATAAACAGAACCCTTCCATTGGCGGTTGTGTACGTGGTTCTGGGATTCATGAACGACAGAAGTCTCGCGCTGGCATTGCGTTTGGACGTGGCGACGTCGTATCATTGAAACCGCATGGTGCGAGCGGCCAGACAGGCAGGCGGCCTACCTGCTCCTGTCAACAGACTATTTTTTAATGCCATTTCTTTGTGTTCAATTTTGAAATTTGGTAGATAGATCATTAGTGTAGAAGTAAGAGTATGTAAAAAAATTAATTTAAGTTTCTGCCTAATGTGAAAATTCATATTTTAAACGTGCGACGTATTTCTGTGATGTAGCTTACAGTGGTGAAACGTGGAAGAGTTTAACGATAACTATTATTCCTTGTATACGTTAATGCGTATTTAGTAATTGTGGCTAGGCCGTTAAGAAAATTCTGTGCGATGAAGTTGGCACGGCGACCTTGAATGCTTCGGCCTCGGTGTCCACAACAAATAAGGACGTTTCCTATCTGCTTGGAGAGGACATCCTGGAGCCTGGCTGAGAGACGCACGCAAATGAGGATGTGCGGTTTGCTGGAAGAGTGGTTTCATCTCGCTCGTAACTCCTATGAGACGGAACTAAGGTTTTGAGAAAATAAGAATGCGAAATTCGGACGCGATGAATAGGAAGTGGGCTTTTCCGCTTTTCTCACCGCCTTTACATACAGCAGCGTTTAATCAGCGTTTCAATTCCTCGCAGGTATTTTCCGCATTTGTTTTTCTCTATGCAACCCCTTTTAGTCTCCGTGGTTATTTTCCCGATCTTTTCACCGCGCTTGAGGAGTGCGAGAGGAAGGAAGGGGCGAAGAAGAGCTTACGGCTAATTGGTAAAATACACACACACACACACACACACACACACACACACACACACACAACCTAAACCCTTTTTTTCATGAGCGAAACGCGGAAGTGTGATTATCAGCGTGTGAAAACTTATTTCACCGATTGTGACTGATGAAAACTGGGTGTTTCACCATTATTCTCGTCATTTTCACGATGTAATAACACAGAAAACTCCATTTAATAAAAACAGTTATCAACATTTTATCATGTATCATTCGGTTCTCGTAAGAAATTGCTTTGTAACTGCCTTCAGTTCATCGTCCAGTAATACATCTAAGTTCTGATTTTTACATCTGGCAATATTTACATAACAGTGAAAAAGGAAATTCCGCCTCTTAAGAGAGGGGGAGCTCGAGATCTACTGATCCCGAGATGAATAAGTAAAATACAATGAGTAAACAACCTCTACGTGGAAAGCGCACTGTTAACGTAGTTTGTTGCTTAAAAAGCAAATTGTGACCGCTCGTGGACCCTGCGGCACGCCTCACCGGCGGGGGTGGCGCGGCGCCGTCTCCCTCCGCGCCCAATCGCCGCGCGGGCTTCTTTATCGGCGACGTCGACGCCTTTGCGCCGCGGGAGCGCTGCCAAGAGCCTCCGGGGCGGGAAGGACTCGTTCCGCGGCCGCCGCCCGTGGCATTCGCTCCCCGCCACGCCTCCTGCCCCTCCCCGCGCCGGGAGAGAATCGATGCAGGTATTGATGGCCCTAGTAAACATGGGGCCTGGGAAGGAAACGAGGCAGAGAGACTCCCTCTTTTGTGGGGACGGACACTCTTATCTTGATCGTTCGTGACTGCTATCAGTGTGACTGGCCGGGTTGTGCTGTCTCTGCCGGTGGTGGAGTTGAACGAACGCCAGCGAAACATTTTGACCCGAATGGGCTTCTGTCGCTCCATCGATGTGGAGGTTTAAATTGGAATGTTTCGTGGGCTTGATGTTTTTGAGTGAGTGTGTGCATGTCAGAGAGAAAGAGAGAGGGGAGGAGGAGAGAGAGTGTGTGTAGTAATTCTGCTATTTTGATAGTGATAAGAACATTTCCTAACTTTTGAAGTGTGAGAAGCAATATTCAAGACGCGACTGTCTGCTCTTACTCGAGTTTCAAAATTTCAAGGGAGGTGATGTACCTACTACATAGAATGTAATGTTCTCCTGTATATGATAGCTCATTGTAGGATCCACATATTCGTTAGCAACAATGGAGCTTTAGTAACCAGTTACTTCTGTCTAAAAATACAATTTTACAGAAAAATGAAATAAATGTGAAATTATAAGTCTCATTCATTAGAATTGACATAACATTTTCTACTGCAAATCTACAGAATCCATGATCTGTTAAGATAAAATATTTGCCGACACTCGAGTCCGAATGTGGTTTCGTGATACAAAAAAAAATCCAATTTATCTTTCAAACCACGTGCTCTTGGGGAAAGTAGTCAACAGGAGTGCGGGAGAAATATCTATCTTGGTTTCTTGGAAACAATGATTTTCACGAGAATTAATGTCTGAATTTGAAATTAATATTCTCCTAATTGATGATTGTTTCAATTTGAAATTCGTATCCTTATAATTGACGATTAATGTCTGAATTTGAAATTAATTGTCTATTGTATCTATTGTATTTTCGTGGAGATTTTAAAACAATCATACTCTTTGTGTCGTTCTTCCCAACGTAATAAGCTAGACAGTTTTCTTGGCAACCGCTCTACGCTTGGGTTTTGGGTAATGGATGTTTCGACCTTGTGATTGTGACGTTGAATACAAATGCAATATATTTCGTCATCCACAACATCGTTCATTACGTAAAAATTACCCAGCGAAGCCAAGACTCACTTCTATGGCGGGACCACAAAATCCCGTTAGCACCAGAAGAATAGTTTTTACTGTGGCTCAGCAGTCCCCCTCGACGTCTTAGTTGCCATGACGCATCGCTTTCCATTAGGAGTCTGGGACGGGAAGACTGCAATCTTTGCGAGTCGGAACAGCTTTCGGCGAACGACGCCCCGGTGTTTGGAGAAAAGTCTCCGAAACGGGCTTACATTGTGCCTTCTCACTTACTGGTTACGCAGTGTAGAGAAATTATTGTATTGCTCCGGAGGTAGAGACTGCGATTTTTCGGCTGGAACAATCGTACTGTGGAGCCGTGATTCAGTCACAATGGATAAATCGTGTTCCAATATGTAGTAAATTACGTCCTCGAACTCGTTCTGTAGTCAGAATCCATGGGCTGTGCGTCGCAGAGCCCGAAAAATTGGTTACGACAAAAGGTCTGTGGTATGTCCAGTTGAACGGCCCTAGTAGTTGAAACGTAAGCAGGATTTTCATCAAAATTTATATTCCCTGTCAATCTGACTGATTTCGTGGCCCCTTGAATTTGAAGCGGATATTTTGATTTTTGAGGGTACATACTGAATATGAATCCTGAACATTTTCAAACTTTTTACAAAAATGGCTCAGACGTGGTCTAATCATTAGAAACTCGTTTCAGAAAGATTTTTCGGTCTCATTGCAGTCTTTTCGGTGGCAGGTAAAAACTGTATAAATCGCACATGAATAAATCTCACCTTGTTGGACAGAATGGTAACATCTAGTATCATATGTCATTAGAAACGCTGGAAGCGTGGTCGCCTCAGAAATTATGTAGTCAGTACAACTTGGGGTAAACCAGACACCTGTGTAAATTCAAGCACTTATGTAATTTCAAATTAATTGTTGTGTTTATGAAAGTTCCAAATGGTTCTTAGACAGTCGTAATGATTATTCAAATTACACATGTATTTATTTGACTAATCATTACGACTGTCTAAAAATCATTTGGAACTTTCATAAACTCAACAATTTGTACAAGAGACAGTCTATAGTTCAACTTTAATTTCAAATTAACTTTCATCTAGAGTTCTAGATTTGGGAGAAAGGTCGCGTGAGGCTCATGGGGCTTTGTTTTTCTTCGGCATCCGCCCGACCTGGAGTTTAGCAGAGGAAGCCACGCCCAGAGCATTCGCCCTGGATAATCCTTGTCCTTCCGTTGCCTCCACCTATTTTGATCGCATGAGCATCGAAACACGTTGAAACTCGAACGTGAGACCTCCTTGGTCTAGATTCATTAATTGCAAATGTAGTTTCATTCAACCACGATAATATGGTTGCAATGGAGCTTGCAGTTGCGGGTACTGAAGCTTCGTGCCCAGAGATGTCCTAGGTTCGAGTCCCGACGGTGGCAGAATTTTCGGCAGCAGCAGCAGCTAAATAGCTGCGTCGAAGACGACCACTGCCGAACTGAGAGCGATAGCCCTGACGAGCCGCTCGGATCGTTCGCGTCCGTGGTTTTCTCTTATCAGTTCCAGACGGATGCCGGAGTAGTGCATGAATGGCATGCAGTCCTTCCTTCTCCATCCATTCCTCATTCATACCTGTACCCAGATCCCCTATCATAGTATGGTTCCCCCCCCCCATTGATTAACTCGTTCAAAACACCAAGAAACGAAATCCGCGATGCTGCGAGTCGTGGTAATACTCAGGCGAATGTGTTTTGCCCGCGTTTTCCTCCACCTGGACCACAGCGCGACGAAGGCGGCGACAAGAGCGGTGGAAGTGGCAGAGCCCACGGCGAGGCCTTCGGGCGGTGAGGCCGCCTTGGACGCGTTCCATCGCCGCGGCTATATTCGTTATCAGCTCTCGTTACGCGCGCTGCCAACCGCCCCGCGCCGCGCCTCTGCGGTCGCGTGTTCCGCAACAAACGCACCTTCCGCGGCCGCGCGCGCCCCAAGCGGCGACGGAGGAGGACACTCAGCTGTTCACGGCCATGGGCTAAATACGAGGGTTGGGGCGCTTGGGACTGAAGTCGTGTTTCATTCTTTCTTTTTTTTTTTTTAAAAAAAATATTTTTGGGCGCATGTAGCATATTGATGTTTGCATGATTCCAGCCCCATAAGGATGGGAATTTGATTCTTTATAAATTACCATAGCGCGGAAGGTGCACATACGGCTGGAATCTGAAGTGTGTATGAGAAATCTTTTAGGCCGATGAAACAGGGGCAACACGACCAAGAGATTATGCCTTGTAAACAGTATCCTTTATGAATAATTTGGAAATACTGAATTAGTATGTTTGAAAATTTTGAGTCCGAGTACACTGGCAAGAAAACCTTGAGAAGATCCAAAATTTTACGAGTCGTCTTGAGCGAGAAATGTCCGAACAGTTCAAATTATGGAGTTAATTCTTTACGACCCAAACGACAATCGAGTTCAATCGGACAATATGGGTGCATGTATATTTAAGATGTGTTTGCGTATCCTGGTGTTCAAGGAATTTTTAATAATTAAATAATTTATTGTGGACGGAGTGGATGATCAACACATGTCACTGGCTGGGTCGGACGCCGCCGCGGCGCGCCGCTGCCTTCTTGAGAACTCTGAAGACCGTCGCCTCCGATCGGACGTTTCCGGGGTTTTCTCCGCTCACTTGGAACTGGATTTCAGAGCCGTATTTTTATACAAGCCCGGAGCGTGCGCCATTTCCTTACTTTCCTAACCTGTCCCCCAATCTCATCCTCGCTGCCTGGCGATAAATGGCCCATTCCCAAGATCGGAAAGTCTGGCAGTACTGCGAGCACGCGAAAGGCAGTCCGGAGCCGAGCGTTCGCCGGCTGCATTTTCTTTGCCCTTACGATATTGACCTTTTACCATTGAACTGAAATCTTACTTTTAAATGAAAGACAATTATCAATAATTACGTATATTCGGTGCACAAGGAAAATGAAACATTTTAAAAAACACATTTTGGTAAAGTGGGGAAATTCCGTAAAACTTCAGAAAATGGAAGAAAAATCTGTTTTTACTTAGAAAAGTGTTACAAAGATGACACAAAACAACCCAGCCTACAGGCCCTGGAGTAAACCACCTGGAATGTTTTACGGCGCCAAAGAAACCGCTCTCCTGCAAAGTGTTTTTGAGGTGTCGAATGAATGTTTCGAGACTTGCCTTGAACTGGGACGATAAATGAATTCCGAATATGCCCTGCCGCAGAAGGCTCTTTGACGTCGAAGTGTGTGTGTGTGTGTGTGTGTGTGTGTGTGTGTGTGTGTGTGTCGCGGTGCCCGTTGCAGCGCGATGGCGCGCCGAAGAGAGGTGGGGGCGGCGCCAGGCGCCTGCCTTATTGTTAGAGCGTCGTTGGGCAACCGGGAGAGGAGACGAGGCGAGGCGAGGCGCCCGCCTGCGCCCGTTGCACAACCCAGCGGACAGGGCGGAGACGCGCTCTCTGAAGAAAAAATGAGCTGCGCGACTGGTCACGTAACGAGTTCATGGGATGCTGCTAATGGCGTAGCTAGTTGTGACGCGACATCCACAAGAGAACATCCATGTTAATATTACATCGATCAAAAAGAATCGATGTTTTAAAGTGGATGTTTTAAAGTTGGTACCTCTAACATTATATTCGTTCGCAACAAAATTTCATTTGACTGTAGCCGTACTTATTAATTTAGAATTAAACTTGAACTGAAAACCAAGTCAACGACATCTCGCAATATGCCAAATACAGGAAAGACGAAGGAAATACCAAGTCGTCAGGATCATGTCGAATAAGGGATGGTATTCTGGTCGATGAAGATAGAACAAAACGCGTTCGTTTCGATCGAATACACACAGATATTGTTTATTTTAACTTTTACAAAATTTTGATTATGGGTATCTTTCACCCACGAACAAAACGTTGCAAACGTAAAAACATCGATGTTCAAAAAACATCGGTTTCAACACATCAATATCTAAAACATCGATGTTTTCAAAAACATGGACATTGATGTCGCATCCCTAGTAGCTAGCGCCTCCCGGAGTGGTTTCTGTCACGTATCTCACAGAAAAATATCGAATTCTTATCTTTATATTATGTAATTTTAATGGGGAGAGTTGTTTTGTCATCGTTAATGCACCAATATGGGAATATTAATTAGTTGTTTTATTTTATATTTGTTTGATGTCGCCCCTACAAATATTTTTCTGGGGCAATTGCGACTAAAAAACATGCCGTTGGATGCTTCCTGCAATTTCAGAACATTCTCTACAAATTGCTAGTTGTACATGCATGGAGATTCTTGGCAGTAATGATAGTGGTCTCCATGTCTATTTTCTGCTTATGTTTCTTGGCTTGGTTCACTAATGGGAAATGGAGTAAAGTGTTGTACGTCGTGGTATTTAGCCCACTCATGCGCATGGCTGAATTCTCAATCTCCCTCATAAGTTGGCTTATACTTAGGTCTTAGGGCAACGTCTGGTTCAGAAGGTGCCAAAAATCCGCGAGCTTTGCAAGCCATCGCCTCTGGATTGCTTACTGCGCATTTCGAAACCACCATTGTTTGCAATTCTTAGGCTATACAGGAGGAGCTGTGATAATGAACGATCTATGTGTCGTGGATATACCCACATCGGTCATGTTCTCTTCCTCATATCGGAATCACGGATCTTTGTCTGCCTAAAAATTGCCCGGCCAGGTGAAACTTTTGGACGAACTATCAGAGAACACCGTAAAAAGGTTCGTCAATAACAATTACAGACATGTAATTAAGATACAGAGAGCGCTAAAGAAAAAATGTTCAAAGCAAGAATAACGAAGCAGTACAAATTTTAATGGAGTTAACTGCGTGTTGTGTACCATATGTTTCCATTCTGAAATTACCCGAATCTGACGTTTGAATCGTTTCGCTTGTACTAATGACGATGCAGTGCTCAATTCCTTGACACTTTTCAAAAACAATATTTTTTATTAAGAGAAGAAATGCCATTAAAATGGTTTATTTTAATTTGTAAAAGGTAGTTCTTAATGATGATCCATTGAGATATTTCACAATACAGCGTGTGTATGGTGTAAAACACATGTTCCTTGATCGCAAAATAAATGGTTCCGCCCAAGATCAGACCGTTCTCTTACAAAAAAAATTTTTGAAAATGTGTCAATTTTCATGTTCTCCGACGATGATGTGCGATGCGTGGAAATTGGTCTTCAGAATGTGCCGTAAGCCACAAGTCACACTCTCTTTAATGATGTCTCAATATAAAGAAGAAAAGGAAGAAAAACTACGCAAAAAGAGAATGTTTTGTGTCTGGAGACAAATCAACGCGCATGGTGGCCGTCCCTCACGTGAGGCACCGGGAGAGATGGCTCAGTGCGTCAACCTGATGCCACTGCAGTCCCTCTTACCGGGAGGGCCTAGGACTCCACTCCCCACAGAGGCAGGATTTTCGACACTAGCTTGTCAGCTAGGTCGAATTCCTTCGCTGTCTGGAGGAGAATTCTAGCGGCCGGCTGCTCTGAGCGGTAGTTTTCCGTGGTTTCTCCGATCAACTCCAAGCGAATGCCGGAACAGTACCCTAACAAACGGGCCACGGACCGCACGCGATCTATCCTTCCCCTTCCTTGTCCTATCCTCTCTTACACCCTCACACTTACATGCACTACACTACCACACATGTCGGGAGACCGGTCGGGAGCTTACAGCTTGTCCCGGCTGGGGCGGTGCCCCGCTGGTGGGAGATACCTGGTTGAGGGGAAAGTCCCGCTAGTCGACGGAAGGTCGGCGCCAGATCTCGCCATCCAGCGGGGAAAAAGATCATCGCCACATCCCGAGGGGAAAAATCACGCACTGCACTTACGGGACTAATGACCAAAGTAGTTGACGCGCCCGGAAACACGAATCAATCAATCAATCACGTGAGGCAACTGGGGTGTGCGAGTGTGTGCAGTGCACCCCTTGCTTGAAAAGCGCTGCCCTCCGCGCCAAGGGCTTGTGTATTATACGCACAAGTTTTGTTTGAGCCCTCGCTTCGCTAGTTGCGAGAGGAGTGGGGAGTATGGTTGTTTTCACAAAAGGTATTTTATATCAAATTTGAAGTTGGGTTTTCAATGCAAAATAGTTTCTATTACACAGGAGCGAACATTTCTGGTTATCAGATTTTGTCTACAACGGTCGTTGCTATCATTTATTCTTAATTCAACTAATGTTGGCAAAGGAGTGGGGGTAGATATTCCGGGGCTCAAGAAAACGTGCGCGTGCAGGAACACTGGTCGCCCGCGCGTTTTGTGGCGGTCGGTCGGTCGCATAGGATGGCAAAACAAAACCAAAAAAATCGATGTTTTTAAAACATCGATATTTTGCTTTCGATGTTTTCTTCACATCCATATTTTGTTGAAAAATATTCGATGTGCGAGTTTATTATTCATACAATGCTTTATTATGTTTTTAAAGAATGTTTATGTTATTTTTATGGTATTTTGTATGGTATATCTAGAATATTGATTAAAAGATTAAGATGGTAAAATAGCGATACGTGCTGCTCTTTAATTTCAATTTTCTTTACATTCAGTAATAATTTTTATTAGCATAGTAGCCTACTACTAACATGCTAAACAAACAGTAAGATATATGCCATTTGCGTACGGTAGTTAAAAAATGATAGGAAAATGGTATGTTTATTACTCTATATTTTAAACATCGATTTTTTTGTCGATGTTTTCATCGACATCAAAAACCCTTCAACGATGTATCGAAACATCAATGTATCGATGTTTCGGTAAAATTTGCCAACACTAGTCGCACCCAGATGGGGATGGCTCGCCTACCGCCTTCCCCCCCTCCCCCGGCCCTGGCCAGAGGCGCAGCGCCGAGCCGGCTGTTGACCCGCACCGCCGCCGCCACCGCCGCTGCCGCCGCCGGCTGCCCTTGTTCGTGACGTAACGTGGAGCGGCGGCGGCGCTGGTGCTGGGCATTTAAATGCACACGCTCGTTGGCGGGTTGCCGGGTCGCCAGGCGCGTCGATACGGCCCGAGATAAACTGGTTGCTTCTCTCACATCACAGCGGTCTGTTCGCGACGGGCAGGCCGGGAAGGCTGTTCTCTCCGGCATGAAGGGAGTGCGATGAGTCAGTAGCCTGTAGGAAAAAGCCCCCATCTTTCGATAAGCGTTGAGAGATGGACCGTAGAAAGAATGCGCGAGAGGTCATCTGATGGATAAGCTCGGCGCTTTCCAGCACCCTCCGTGTCGACCAGTTCTTTATTTGCTCTTCCGACTTAACCCTTTCTTCCCGTCCAGCAGATGAGCAATAGACACACGTGTTCTCGGTGAAATGGAGGCAAAATATAAAGAACATTTTGTAGTTCTTGTAAATGTATAAGAAGAGTGGGGGGGGGCAAATTCGCATATTTTGAGAAGCACTCAGTTTCGCTTTCTAGCTGCAACTAAAGGCTTCTAACTTCGACTTCATTTCTTCACAAATATTGAATCCCATTCGACTTGAAAATTGTTCAGGTAAATTTTCCCAGATAGCCCTCTTTGAGAAACTGAACTTGGATTTTCGATTAAATCTTGGTATTAGTCCATTGTCTAAATTTCTTCAGTACTGTGATAAGTGTTTTCCAACATTACCAGTGATTCGTTTTGAGCAGATCTACGAGTATCAGCAGTTGTAGATTTCAGGCTGGTTGAGGTACGTGCGTATTCAATTTTTTGCGTTTCTGCAGGAAGTACTGGGAAACATTATTGTTGTGTTACTTGCTCAAATAATGTTATCTTCAGTACGTATTGTTGAATTACATTCTGATTAGTCTTCTCATCACCCTCAAGATAATCAGGACAATGATAGTATGTGAAATTTAGACGTGCTTGATTGGAAATTACCAGTGGTTATCACAGGCATTTTTAGTCCAGGTCAAAATATTCCGTACTTGGGAAAAATCTGGGGTTTAGATGATGCGACACGCACCTTGAGTAAAACTGATGGAACTCCACTTCTCGTGAATAGGTTTAATAGTGGCGCTTAGCGCCTTGGGCGTTTACAATGTTCACCAGATAAGGGCGTTGGAAGTCAGCCGTATTTGCAACAGTGGGCTTCTATAAGCCTTGTTTTTTTGACCAGTGAAAACTGGTTATGGGTAGTTGCAGAAATGTTGACAGTTAAAGCAAATACCGGGTGTGTAGCAGGTGTTTAAGCTTCTGGGTTTGGTGAGTTACAGCGTGTCTTGTTTACTGTGGAGCGTCTCGGCGACCATAATTCCCGCCATTGAGGTCCACTATGTGTGTTGTTAGGCGGTTTCGAGTCGGACAAACAGCCTTATCTGAAACAATACTTTGTGACTGGTTACGCGATGATGCTACAATAGTACTCTTGAACGTAAACACGCCAAGTGCATTGTTTACTGTGAACCTTTATTCTTAGCATTCGTTATCTTACTTGGAAATGAAATTTTATTTTTTTAATGTAATCTTTGTAGTAAACAGTCTGACCTCGATTAGTACCACTGTGTGTAAGAAATAAAAATTATTTAAACATTTTTTAAAAATGTATTGCATCTGATCAGTGATTAAACCACCTTACAGGTTTGAGATCGTGTAAAACACTGAAGCAAGTTATACAAAATTAATTCAAGTTTTACAATTATTTAAACAAAATAACTCACTTGAAAAGTGAGTTGCAACAGCCCAAGATGTGGATGCTCTAGGTGCAATAATGTTGCATTTGTAACCATGTCACTCAATTGCTTCTCACCTTTAGAACGTACGTAGAGTATAAGCTACCACCGGGATGTGTTGTAGAGAGTGCCTCGGTGCACATACACACACCCACACACCGCACATACACACACGCCCGTTCATATGCACACACGCGCGCGCACTTGCAGTCGGATGGGGAAGAAATATGTCTGGGGTGGGCAGAGTATAGCATAATATCGATCTTTTGGAGGTGTGGGACTAAAGGTATAAATGTCGGCTTCCTAACTTCTTCCTGACCTATAACATCAGAGCAAGAGGGGTTGATTTGCCCACATTGAAGCATCACTACGAGAAGTTTGCTCCGTGAAACGTTTCTTTACCGGACTGACCTGAAGGTCATTGGCTTTTCCTTCTCTCTCTCTCTCTCTCTCTCTCTCTCTCTCTCTCTCTCTCTCACTCACTCACTCACTCACTCACTCACTCACTCACTCACTCACTCACTCACTCACTCACTCACTCACTCACTCACTCACTCACTCACTCACTCACTCACTCACTCACTCACTCACACACACACACACACACACACACACACACACACACACACACACACACACAGACTCACATATCCGCAACTGGACAACTTTCTTCACAGGTATACAAAAACGCTGTCACACACAAACACAGTCACCAACGTAGTCACACCGGGAGAGAGGCTCGGTGCATCAACCTGATGTCACTGCAGTTCCTCTGACCGGGAGGCCCTTGGTTCGAGTCCCGACGGCGGCAGGATTTTCGACACTAGCCTGTCAGCTAGGTCGAATTCAGTCGCTGTCTGGAGTCGCGGTCCGTGGTTTCTCTGATTAACACCTGGTGAATGCCGGAGCAGCACCCTAACAAACGGGCCACGGACCGCGCGCGATCTTTCCTTCCTCTTCCTTGAACTATCCTCTCCTCTTACACACACACATACACTAACATGCACTACACGACCACACATGTCGGGTAACCGGTCGGGAGCTTACAGCTTTGCCCCGGCTGGGGCGGTGCCCTGCTGGCGGGAGATACCTGGTTGAGGGGAAACTCCGTTCGGCGCCAGATCTCGCCATCCAGCGGGGAAAAGATCATCCCAAGAAAAAACACGCTCTACACTTACGGGACTAATGACCTAAGTAGTTGACGCGCCAGGAAACACGAATCAATCACACACACAAGGACACTGCCACTTACACTCACGCTCTAGTTAGCTACGCAAGCATGGCCCCTCCCCGTGTGCTTCCGGGGCGCGAGGTGGCTGTCGCGTGTCGCCACGGAAACTAATGGTCGCTGCGAAAGACAACGCGGCGGGTGACGCGGCGTCACGCGCCACGACGATGGATGCACGGGTGGATGGTGAGCGCGTCCCGCGTTCATCTTCTTCTTTTGCCTCCGCGCTGGGCGAAGCGTTTGCCTGATGGTTTTTTTGCTGCCGGTGCTCTGCTTGCGGGAATGAAGGCGGATTGTAGCACAGAAGCAGAGTTTTTTCTTTTAAATTGACGTTTTTCTATTAGATCCACCTAATAGCGTCGAACATGTAGGGGAATATTCCTCCCTTTATCTAGGCAATCATCTTCAGTGGTAATCAGTCATTGCCTAAGGGCCAGGGGCTCGGCGCCGGTGGATCTCCGGTGCTCCCGGACGATCACCCATCCAGGAACCCGTGATGTCTCGAATTGCTTAACCTCCGTGTCTTCGCGGAGCATAGTTAAGCAATTTGGGTAGCGCAGCAGCTGTGTGGGTAATGCTGGGTGGCAAATTTAAAAGTCGTAATTTTTTCCTCTGAGCCGTGCAGATTTACGGACAGGATGTCTTACACCCAAATATTCGTACGCGTGGGAATCTGTCACCGTTCCTGTTCGTTGGCATGTTGGGTCGAGAAGGGATACTCCGAAAAGGTGGCATGCAAGCGGTTACGTTCCTGTTGAAGATGCATTCCACAGGATACATGATTTCATGTTTGCCTTTAGAATGCTGAAACATTTGTTCATTCTACAGATACTCTTATCAGTGAAATTCAAATGTTCAAATGAAGCAATGCGGCGACTCGAGAACTTGCTGTAATCACGCGAAGGTCTGAATTATTGTGTCTCTTTACGAAATTAATCTAGCGCACTTGTTATCCAAGAATTTATGCACCCAAATTCAGACGTAGCTTTATTTAGATATGAAAAGACTCTCTGAAAACGCGTTACTGTCTGTTGACTTTTATAATAGGAACGCTTTGCTTAATGAGTTACTCTCATTTGTAACTCAGCTCGAAGTAGGATTTTGCATAACTTTTAGTTGTGTTTGGAATGGCAATAGATGTATATGGTTTATTCAGTCGCGTGAATTAGAAATTTCAAGTAGTGGTGCAGTTCATACAGGTGTATACAGAATTTACTGATATCGAGTTGGAGAAGTCAAAAGTTTTCCTCATGGATAAGTAGCTTTGAAAATAATTCTATAAATTGGGAGTCGATTGTTTTCGTTCTTCTGTGTGAATTTTTAGAGCATGTACCTCAAGTTAACAGCCATCTGAGTATAGTCCAGAACAACTCTGAAATTTTATTAATTCAGGATAGCAGAGGTGTCAACCATGATTCACGATAGGGGAGGTATTTAATCCATGTTACTTGGGTATGTACTCGGTTACTTGGGTTTCCATGTTACTTGGGTATGTATTTACGTGAATTTGGAAGTGTTCAATTGTGCTTTGTATTTCTTCGTTTATTCATGTGCTAATTTGTTCGTCTTTTTCATTATTGTGGAGCCACTGATGATGGAATAAAGGTGTCCTGAAACACGAGTGTGGCTGAGTTTTCTATTTATTAAAATTCATATTGCAATAAACTACTTTGTGGTTGATACCTCCGCTATCCTGAATTAATAATCTTCGGTTACTACAAAATCTCTGCTACCACTACGGAATTCTGAAGTTATTGTGTCAGGGAAGAATGTTGTAGAAATAAATTACTGAAAACAGCAATGAATCATTTACTCCGTAAAAAGGATTAGTGAAGATTTACGGCTATAATTTTGTTTGTTGTTTGGAAATCGTGATGAATATGCTTTTTGTGGGAATTTGACTACTGTGACAATGATAATAGAAATTCATTCATAAACGCGCTTTCAACAAAGATTTTGTTTAGCTTTGTACACGTCGTCGTGGGCCTTCACTTGGACGAGGAAGAATAATCGCTCGTAGGCTAAACTGAAGACGATCTATCTAATTTGCAATACTATGAAGAGGTATACAGGATGTAGATACTCTCTTTTTGTGGCCTCTTGTTGTCCACGTGCATCCGGTGCGGATCCTTCCCTCTGGAAAGGAAGGAAGCTCCATCAGCATTTAGAAACAGCAGAGAGTGGTGGCGGGCTCGCGGGCTACGCAACAACTGACACGTGCGGGATAACGCTTTGTGGAGAAGGGTGACGGATGACGCAAGGCCTGGCTAATGGGAATGCGACATCGATGCCGATGTTTTGAAAACATGTTTCGATAAACATAGAGATGTTTCAAGCATCCAGGTATTGAAGTTGACGTTTTTTAACATCGATGTTTAGTGCTGGACGTTTATATGTTTTCGTCGATGTTTTAAGTTTTGTTGATGAATGAAAAATTCCTGTAATCACAATTTTGTAAAAGTTAAAATATTAAAGGACAACTGATGGAAGGAGGTGATGCTGGTGTCCTGGTATTTCCTCAGTCCCTTCTCGTGTTTCGCATATGGAGGAGCGTATACTACCAAAATCCATCGATGGATTTTGGGTTAAAAAATCGACGGATTTTTTTTTTGGGGGGGTCGATTTTGGTCGATGTCTTATTAATAGCGATGTTTTAATTTTGAACATCGACGTTTGGCAACATCGGATGTTTTGTTGTCATTACTACAGGTTAAGAAGAATGGAGTCCTTGGAAGAAAGATTTTTTGGGTGAGAAGAATTGCATTTGATGAAGGGTAAGGTGCGATTGAATGAGGCTCACGTATTCTGCGTCTGCGGCAGGGGAAAGCCGGTACGGTTCTTTCTGTAGGATGTGTTGGATACAGACGACATCCGACTTGTAGATCGTTCCTGTATTACTAATCACACGATTAAAAGATGGGTACGTTCGCCAACGTCATCGGCGTGTGTTATAAGAACGTGTTTCTTCCTTGCCGCACGGGGCGTGCTGGTTTCCGCTCCCGGTTACGCCAGAGTCAACTGGCAGCAGTAAGCACGTGTTGGCTCAGCGGTGATGTCAAATCTGCGCTTTTCCATTCATCTTTTACATACCACTACTTTTCGACCCATCTTCTGTTTCTTTTCTGTTCCATCCAACCCATGGTTCCGGCGCGTTCTCAGCCACCCAACCCCGCCTATGATCACTCGCTATTATCGAGTCCATTAGCTCCGAATTGCAACGTGGTTTCCTGAGGAACGTTTTTGAAAATCTGTCGGTGTATAATTTCGATTGTTCGTACAAGTGCGTCTGTACCTTAGGAATAGTTTGACAGGAAGCAGTATTAAAAATATAAATTTCTTATTATTTTTCTCTCTGTACTATCAGTTTTCTGAATAAAGCATTTTCTTCGATTAATATCTGACCCAACCTAGGCCCTCTCGTTAATCACTTATCTAACCACCCAGTTACTAGTCGCCCCTGCATCACCAACCCCACCCCTCAGCAGTCACTGCCTACGTCCGCCCCGCTCCCCCTCCCCCCCACCACCACCCGTCGTCCGGCGGGGCGAGGACCGCTGGGCGGAGCGGCGGTCTCGCGTATTTCCAATGCGTTATTCATGGAAACGCGCCGTTGTAATTAAATGCCGCGGCGCATTCATATCCGGGCGCAGCACGATAGTCTGCACCGGCCGCCGGCGCCCGACTGGCCACCCAGCGGAAACGCCCCGCCCCGTCCCACCCCGCCCCACCCGTCCTCCGCATCCACGACGTCCAGGTGACCGACGTCCCGCCCGCCCGTTGCGCGCCCGGCGCGCCGCCGGCCGAGGCAGGGGATGCTATGTCGCTGCGCTACCTGACCGGATGAGCGACGTATTGACTTAGCGGGGTTTGGGATGTACATTGTCCGAACCGAAACACCGATACCAGACTGGGATTTTATGGCGATCTGTCGTTACCGGACGCTCGTTCTGGATCAGTCAGCAGGCTCAAGAATATTGGCTCTGTTCCCATAACAAAACTCATTTCTCTTCATGAGAGAGTGGATTACGTCCTTTTTGCAATTTTTGTTCTGTTGCTCAGAATCACAGACTGTCGATATATTAATTCGTTTCATTATCAATGCATTCACGGAATAGATTTTTATGATGCCTATTTTTGCCTTGTTTTTTTAAATGAGTGCCTGTTGTGGGATAAATTCCTATTTTTGCCTTATTTTCTTTTTTCGAGGTCGTTTTCCACTGTAGTTTATGGTTGATACCGAAAAATCGAATGACGTCTGTCCATCAGTGAACAACGCTAGCGGATAAACCGTTCAGCTGATTTTCTCCCCAATTCATACTCCCCAATCGATCTGGCAGATGTTGCGGCTCCCTTGAATTTGAAATCGATATTTTTAATTTTGGGGGTACTTTACATGAAGCCCCTGGGACATTTTCCGAATTTAAAAAATAGGTTCTCATCGTTTTTGAGTATTTTATTGGAAAGTGTGAAGGACGTTGAAGAGAATGATGCAGGTCTCGTGTTCGTTAAAATCCCTGATTTTTCGAAAATTGCAAAAGTTCAAAATCTTTTCGACGTCTTCCTACAACTACAATTATGAAAATAGAGATTTTTTTCCCTTGGTGAAATCTGTTCCTTGAAAATAGATTTTCAAATAAGGTCATGTACAATTTTTCGAAAATTTGGTCTTTTCGCGTAATTTTGGGTGAAAGTACGGGCGAGAGAGTACATGCTGTTTTAGCACACTAGTTTTGTAGGAGTATTTATTTTTATTTTTCGCAAGCATTCATTTGCTCGTAATATATAAGAAGTAACGTGCGCCAGCTTGCCCGTTGAATCAGTGACACATCTACTAAAGCAGGGGATGGAATGCCGCTGTGTCGATCTGGCAGTGCGGGCCGGTCGAAGCCTTCGTGACATAGTACGGTGTTTTGACAAGCAGGCTGTCAGGCACTATCCCTGGCGAAACAATCCTTAAGTATGGAATCAAGTTTGAAGAACGTGCAAATATTGCCAGGTGTTCGAGTTTTTAATCCAAGCTAGTTTTTTTTCATCAGGTTTCAACGTTTTTGTTCCATCAATTGCAAAGTATTGCGGTGGTTTAATGTCGTCTGATATGCAACACGTATACATTGTGTCGTGCAATTCTGGTGACAACGAACGCTGATGCACTCTCCACTATTCGTCAAATGCCATGCGAAATGTGTGACGTCAAAAATGCCTATTTTGTGGCAACAGTTTATCCATCACTAATGTTCATAGAGAATGTTGTTATTTGACACGTTATGTCTTCTGTAAATCAGTTGGGTAAATATGTTTGTCCTGGTGCTATCGAGTATTTTGCTCGGTGCGTGAGCTCCTGCCTACCCATTGCTGCTGTTGCCAGCCATTTCAAAGAATGCCTTGTATTGATCACGAAGCATGTAGATCGTAGATAAACATCATGGATATGAGTTGTTTTCAGAAGCCATTTTGTTCCGTTCGCATTTTACAATTATAACGTTCCATCAGCATTAACGAATTTAATGGACTGGCCATGGGAATCGTATTTGCGAGCTTTTAACGAATCGTTGTTGCACTTTATACTGTATTGCAAGGTGTATGAAACGTTTTCGGAGTGTGAAACGTGCTGACTCAGTATGGCATATATTCTGTATTGTTTCTTGTTGATTATTCTTCTCTGTGCTGCTTTCCTGTTCACTTTATCGACATACGTAAGTGAATATCCTAACACATTCAATCTTCTGTATATTAAATATCAACTTACCAATGGCATCTTTCTAAGAAAAATTAATTCTAAATATAATACTTGGTGAAAGTGATATAATATCACATGCTACCACATCACTCGTTGACTACTCTGATGTCTTCGCTTGATGCAGTATTGATCTAGTCTATAGACCCGATTGTCTTCCATATTTTCTCATTCGAGGCTGCCAACATGCACGATATAAGGAAAATGGTTCAATCTCGTAAGAAGAGATATGAAATGTAATTGTTTATGTCGTTCATTCGATAAGACCAAATGTCAAAACAGTTTTGTTTTGTCGAGAGCTTGGAATTGTTCGTTCTTGTAAGAAGTTAATGGTTCAATCTCGAAAGAAAAGATACATAATTGTTTATGTCGTCCATTCGATAAGACCACATGTTGTAAAAGCAATTTTGTATTGTCGTCAGCTCGGAATTGTTCGGAATAAGCATAGCATTTTCTGCAAAATTACCATTTAGCACATACTGATCCCATAATACAATATACCAATACAACAGTGTCTTACAACTGCCATTACCTTGACACGCGTGTGTAGTTCAAAATAATTCAAGAAGTTTGAAAATCTCGAAGATGATGATTACCTAATGTTTTATGGATTGTTTTCCGAAGTTCACGCAGGCCAGAACTTTATTCACACATTGTGCATGGAATAATATTGGAATAATCTATTGTCATGTTTCTATCAGCACCCATTATACTACTATTGTTTGTCTCGTGAGTCGATGAACCTTCCATTTGTGGGAAAATGTTTACCTTGACCAATCAGGGAACGTTGTGTGCCTTATACAATTCTATGATCCATATTTCTAAAACGGATTCTCCAATGTAATACTACTCATAATATTGCGTGATGCTCAGAGAATCTTGTCTCAGCAACATGTCTTTAGTGTTCCTGAGAGTTCAATAAATAAAAAATACATCTTCTATGCTATGGTAACCAATTGCTTAATGTACATTATAATAACCAGCACTCAAAATAAAATTCTTCCAGCTCACAAATTTTAATTTGTACCTTTCTAGAAATATCTTCCCTCTCCCAAATATTTCTACTCCCTCCTAACACATACATACATTACATACATACACACACACACACACACACACACACACACACACACACACACACACACACACACCTGAGAAAATAATACATTTCTTCAATATTCCCCCAACATTTAATTATCCACAAAAAAAATTGCCCCCACTCGGAAACGATTTCATTCTCTTAATTAATTTAAAACTTACTCCAACAATATTACTTCAGATAGTTACACATCTTCAGTCATGCAAAGAATAACCTGTGGAGAAGCAAATATAATTTTGATCCTCATACCACTTCAAATGTTGATTCATTAATACATTTTAACTTAAATTTATTTCAATAGAAGTGCATTTATAACTTACGAAGCACGGAGCGTTACTAGAGAGAACGACTTTCAGCATACCTATCAAAGGGAGTTGTCGGGTTCGATCCCTCCCCGAAGCTCGCCCGACAGCCCTACGGAAAAGGCACGCGGAGAGTTAGCTCCATGGATGAGGAGAGAGCAAAGGAAAGCTTTCGTGAACGTCCGCAGAAAGGACTGAGGACGGGGAATTAGTATTCCTTTGCCCAGCCAAAAACAGATCACGGCATCTGCAAGGTGAATCGCAAAGGAAATGACAGCTCTGCACGGTGTATTCATCCCCGTTGCAAATAGAATGCCACTTCTGATATGAACAATACTCTCCATCCGAAACTGTTTTCAGCGACTTACAGCAGTTAATGAGCAGACGCTTCAGTATCGAGATTGCAACGTAGGGTAGCGTCAGCATCATAGGTAGCATCAGCGCCATAGGGTAGGTCCAAGAATCCTCATGAAGGCGGGGTTCAAACATTTCATCCCCCAATCTAAAAACAATGTTATCGCCATCCCTGGTCGCATCGGGAAGCGCCCAAAACGGAACGATTGGATTACATTGATGTGGCCTACGTATCATCCTGCCAATAACTAAGATCAATGCAGCGTCTTCACCGACGACGCCACGAAAAACGATTTCCACGTCTACTAGAGGCGCAGGTAATGGCATCGTTCACGGTGGCAACGGTTATGCGGAGATGAAACGCTGGGCCACCAATTAGTCTGGAGGACTCGCTGCTCCACCTTTCCTTTCCTCCCCTGCCCAGCCCAGCACAGCGCAGCCCGCTCCGGGCGCGGGTTGGTTGAATAAAACATGGCGACCGCCGCGCCCGCACTTTGTGGGTTTCATCACTTTTGGCGCCGCAACGAATTTACGAGTCCTTCTCTCGAAATGAACGGGAGGGCCCGTGGCTTCTGGGTCGGCGGCGCAAGGCTCTATACCAGGTTAGATGGACCAACTTCTTTTTGATTTCGTGAGTTTGCGGCTTAAACTGATTTTTAACGTGTGAGTTAATTCTGAACGATTATCGTAATCTGAATGATAGAGCTAAAGGAGCACGAATTGAGTGAACAAATATTTCTATGGAACCATTATTTAAATCGTCGGAAAAATGTTTCCCAACTTCTAGAGTACGAGGCACTGAAGTTAGTATCTCTTCTTACCGTTCTTGAAAGTTCAATTAGGATGTCGAGGATTAGGATTAGGATCGAGGCCTCTTGAAAATGAATTTTTGTGACAATTGATCTGACTTTGTATCTGAAGATGTACTCTTGCTTGCGTTAATCACGAGCTTTCATCAAATTTTAGTGATTTGTGGAGACTTGTAAAGATTTTAGTATTTGATAGCATCACAAAATTCGGTGACTTTGAAAATAATTTTTTCTATAGTAACGAAAAGTATGCAAGAAAACAAACTTTACTCTTTGTATATTAAGATAGTGAAAATATCCACCGTAAAATCCATTCCCCGAGAAAATTTTGAAAATGCTCATTTTGTGAACATGGATTAAAATGGCGGCAGCAATGGTGTAACGGGTGGCATATTGGACTGTTGTACGCGGGCTCGATCGAAGCCGCGGATTTTTAAAGACGAAAAACTTCTTCGTACGCCTTCCTTCGGAGGGGAAGTAAAGCAGGCTGCCCTATGTTAGTACATTTACTGCATGTAAAAGATCCTCAAGCCTAAATGAAGCCTCTGAGCTAAATTCAAAATCGCATTTTTTCCTCGCACAAGCCTTCTTTCTCCGCTAGTTGGTGAAAGGAGCGTAGCGAAATTTGCGTGGTCAGACGGAA
The DNA here is from genome assembly GCA_031308135.1 of Acheta domesticus. Classification (NCBI taxonomy): domain Eukaryota; kingdom Metazoa; phylum Arthropoda; class Insecta; order Orthoptera; family Gryllidae; genus Acheta; species Acheta domesticus. Next base: position 14,269,348 of record JAHLJT010000631.1, on the reverse strand, counting down.
GAGCAGGCCTCATGGCCTGAGTCTCGCCACGTAAAATAAGGCATCAGTTCAATTCAATTCAAAATGCCCTTTTGAAGCAATTCTTAAGACCTACCATTTCTGACTCACGAAACCGTTAGGTGAAACCATTTGGCACTAGTGATACGGGTTTGCTGTTTGTCACCAGAGCTACAGCGAACCTAAAAATACAGCATTCCTAGGTTTGAAGAACTTTCATTATCCTTAGGTGATTTAAACGACGATTTAATGAAAATATGTTCAGCGTTTTATATACGCGTGCATCGTCAGTTATCATTCTGTTTCCTGCACTTCTGCGGTCTGCGCAAACAGAGAGCCTTTCTAATTATCTCCTCTCTGCAGTAGTAATAGGATGGAAACTGGAATCCTCAATACTTTGTGGACGGCCCGAGGGACGTAGTATTCAAATAGGATCGTTAACGAAGCACACTTTCCGTCCACGGACGGGAGTTCTTAAAATATTGGCGAGTATTAAAAAAAGTTTTACTGTGAATATTTTGTGTCGTAAAATATATACAACGCACATTCCTATTTCGCTATGTTAAGAAAATGTTTTTTCGCTGCAACCATAACTAGATTTGCAAGAAAT